>OX387422.1:135796836-136365173 GCA_947563755.1 Lochmaea crataegi
AGCAGGTCTTCCTACCAAATTATCCGGCGCGTCTGAAGGTGCTGGACATAAAATTATGGTTGTGACTGATCAACAAGGACAGCAAAAAAGGTGAGTATTCGTGTTGTAATTAGTCAGTACACGGTAGATACATAATTTATTTTTAAAGGTTGCTTCTTACACCGGCTCAGCAAAAAGTACTGGGTTATCAGCCTTCCATAGGACTGAAAGTAGAAAAACCTGGTATAAAAACTGACGTTCTACAGACGAGTCTTGCAACTGCGGCATTAAAACCCGAAATTGGTGGTTTAAAATCATCGACAACGCAAGAAATTATCACAACCGCGAATCAAGTTATCGCTGGAGTAACTTCGCCTAGATCCATTAAGCCAGTACTAAAGAGAGCATCGTCATCGCCTTCTAGTCAAAAACTCAAGAGTGCCAAAAGGACTAAAACGATTTTGATCACCAACAAACACGGAAAAATTATAAAGAAAATCGCTACGACTCAAGATGATATTGATAAACAGGTAAATCGGGGAATATTGTTAACTATTTCATTGGCCAAATTTTCAATATATTTTATATTATATAGTACATTTTGTGTACTTTGTTTTTACTTACCTTTATAGTGGTATTGAGGCTTAGACTGCAGTATGGTCTTAGTAATCTTTCAGCCACTCCTTCGCACAACGGATGCCATATAAGCGGTCCTTTCTAGAGTTTGTGATGGTCTAGTTTCTAGTTCCTTTAATCATATTCCTTGAAGAAATTTTAGGGTATCCGTAGGGTTCAGTTTAAAAATTTGAACAAAATTCGATTCTTTATATTTTAATTAGTAAAAATTTCTATTTGCTATAGGTAGCTGAACAATTGGAAGTAATAAAAGCCAGTAGTAGAATGCACTTCAGTTCGCAATCGAAATCTGAGCCAGCCGCTAATAAACTATTACAAAAAACACCCTCCCTTAAAAAATACAACAGGAAACAAGAATCCAAGTTTAAAACAATTCCTGTTTCTACAAAAAGTGGAATTTCACCGAATCCAATTCTTCCTTTAGCGATACCAAAAAAAATCATCCCTCACGTTCCCGAAACGAAAAAAGTTATACAAGAAAAACCCAAACCTCTAATCGACCGACCTCTAAATCAATTATTTATACAAGACGCTCTAGGAAATCAAACGACAATAACCGAAGGAGAGATATTAGCGTTGCCAAGTGAAACTGTCGACGGTCAACCACAATTGTATATGCTAGTTACTTTAGATCAAGCTGGTAATTTGACACCTCTAAATAACGAGGCTCTTATGTCGTGGGACCCGAATTTCGGATTAGGAGGAGATTTGAGTAATATAGTGTCACACATTGATCAAGGGGCATCAGGCACTGGAAATATAAATCAACCAACTCCTTTGGCGCAACCCGCAACTGTCAAGATCACTAATCCCGGTGAAGAATTACAAGCAGGTAATGTATTTTACGTTTACGTTTTACTACATTTTTTTTTCGGGTCGAGATGGGAAACTCATGTTCGAATGGGTCCACCACCCTAAGCAGTAACCCTCTCTGCAAGCGCAGGAGTGGCGTAGCCCTCGCATTCACACCATTTACCAATTACCCTTCTCTTCCACTCTCACGGTCCTTTCACATTACACATCAATCTCCCCAGCCACTTTCCCCTTCTATGCCTCCTTTAACATGTGTGTCCTGAAAGATAAGGTATTTCACAGACTCCTCAATACGAATTCTCCTTTTCTTCACTTCCCTCGTCTTGCTCAGTCCCTCTACTATCAACCCCACCGTCTGATCTTCCGCCACAATCTTCCTACGCATTCTCTCCGCCTTTCTTTCTATCTCCGCCTCTCCCTTTGCCGTACATAGTAGACATACATCGTCCGCATTCACCGTAATCTCACATCCCTCTTCACATACTATCCCACAAACCTCATAAAACACACACTTCTATAGCGTCGGCCCAAGAACCGAGCCCAGGGGCACTCCAGCCTGCGTCTCATGCCTCCTCCCTAGTGTCTACTATCACACGTCCCGTTAGGTATTCCTCCACAAGGTTAACCAAACCCTCCCCCCCTTCGAGCTTCAGCAACGCGCTCAAAACTGCCCGTTTGCTGACACTGTTAAACGCCTTCCCGACGTCGAAGAACACGAGTATGGCCAATTTCTTGTTAGCTACCCTCCCTAGCCCTTTCTACCAAGCCCATTACCCTGCCCAGCGCCGAGATACTTGATTTTCCCTTCGCAGACCCGTGGTGATTTATCCTTTATTATCCCCTCCATCAATTTACCCATACCACACATCAGGCTGATGGGCCAGTAGTCCGCTTCCACTCTCTACCCGCCTTCGTCAGCAGTATCACCCTGGCCAACTTCCATCCTTCCGGAAACTCTTCCACCCGTAGCACCCTGTTTAATAGCTCCCAGAAGTACTCCCCATTGTCATCCAACAGCCTCTTTATCATATCACCACTCAGGCTATCTATCCCTGGGGCTTTCCTTACTTTAATGTTTCTCCCCCCTCCTCTACTGCCCACTTCTCCTGCCACGCCATTTACCTGATGGCGCTGTGTGACAGACGACGCTGGTATGACAAGGCACATTGACAACTGACACAGAACTATACAATGCTTTGGAAAAGTGACAGCTGACACAGTTGTGGTTATAAAATAATGAAACATGTCTTTATTTCATTTTAAATTCATACATATTGAAGATGTATTTGGATTTCAGGTACTTCCAAAATCGAAATTCCACGTGAAACGGTTCCTTTATCCCTTCCCATTGCCAGCGAAGTACCAATAGTCGAACAAACAATAGAAGACAATATCATGGTTGCTCCGACAGAGGCATCAGTTAACATAGTATCAAATTCAAACGGAGACCAAGGTCATCAGTTGATAGTCAACGGCGATCCTAATGCTACTCAAAAATTCTTGGAATCGCTATCGGAAGGTACTACCGATCTGGCTAGCATAATCGCCAATGCAGAAGGAAAGAGTAGTTTAATAAGGGCGGAAGGGCAACAAATTCTAATTAACACGAATACCGATAGCCAAATGCTGACTAATGTTGTAGAAAGTACGGAAGGAGACGGAAATCCGGTATTTGCGACGAAATCTAGCAAAAACACGGACATTCTCGCCGCCGCATTGGCCGACACCGACGTTTTTTCAACGCAAACGAAGGTATCTTCGCAACTGAGTTCTAACAATGCTCTGTATCCGTTAAACGTCAGTAACGTAAGAGAAACGAGCCTTACGTTAAATTCGCCCATCATGACGCCTCTGGAAGTACCGAGTTCGAATAGTAAAAAGATTCCAGACGACGTATTCGATATACTAACGCAAGTTCCTAAAAACGTCGATCTTCCGATAACCATTACGGATCCTAATATTTTCCAAACCGTGGCGAATCAACAGGTAGCTACTTTAATTGGTAACGAATTCCAAGCGAACCTGGAATATCCCTGGAGTATCCCTGAAGCGACCATAACGGCTTTTACGACGGGGTTAAGTAGTCCCGGTTACAATTACTCTTTATCTACGTTAGACGACAACGACATGACTCCTAAGCCCTTCAACAGCAGTATGCCTTTGTTCAACGACGACGTCGAAGATGGTTTAACCGTCAAGAAATCCGATAAGGATGACGACAAAAACATAAGCGCTGGAAGCTTTTTGGTCGAAGAAAGCCGATCTACGTTGGGAGGAAGTATGTGTAGCTCTCTAAGCGAACCCCCGCCTGAAATGTTCGAAATACCCGAAAACGATTACGGCGAAAAGAACGGCAATAACATTCCTCTTTCGTTACAAAGTACTCCGGATCCAAAGGAAAAAGACGGTTCTATTCAAACGGAAAGTTCTGGCGAAGGATCGTGCGAAATTCCTCTACAACCGAAAATTGTTGCCAAATCGGCGGATTTGTCCGAAGTGAACGACATTATGAATTTTAAATTACAGGTTGACATAGGACGATAATACCACTTGTAGTGGGGTCATAAAAAGTTAAATTTTCCATTTGCCAATTTAAAAAGTGGTTAAAAAGTACTATGAAAGAAACGCATGTAACTGAGCGTTAATAGCTTAGTCGATACCATCTCCAGCCCCGCACTCGCTCACTCACGTTATTACAAGTCGATCAACCGAACCACGGAACGAGTGATTTGAGAAATAGTTTGCATAGTGCTTCTGTGGGAGCGCTCTTTCGATCTAGTTCGTGAGACTATCCACTGCCCAAATGGGAAGTTACACACTGTCGCGTACGCTCCGCAAACGGTCGAGCTGTACGATCCGCGTGTGCTAATTCCAAAGAGACAAGTTGGTGCATGCACAGCCACGAGGTAGACGCATGGGGACGAACATAAGATCACATTAAGTTGTGAGAAAATTCTGATGCTTTGGAGAAATCTGGATCCTGTAGAGGTCTTGTACTTTGAGTCGGACCTTCCATCAAAAGTTGCCCTCTATACCATGTACCGATGTTGCCGTGCTGAACCAAAATGTATTGACTGTGCCGATCCGAAGCAAAACGCGCATTCCAATCTATTTATGTTGGAAACAAAAATTTTTATTGGGCCGAGTCGTTTATGTAAGTGTGCAATTCAGACAGAACGGGGCGTAGAGCTATGAGGAGGCCCTTAACATGTGGCGGCTCAGGTGCTTCCGCCCCGGTTGTCCTGCCGTGCAATAATAGACACTTAAGGCAATGATTAATACGTAAACGCATCATTTGCGTGCGTAGCAAGTACTTCTAGGGTGTATTCAGATACGTTTAATGTAAACTTGCATGTTTCTATGTATACCGAAAACGTAGAGGTTTTATTGAGCCGAGCTAGGCACTCGGAACATTCAATTATAAACGATTTACTTCATTTGTTTATTTTTATTATAAGTAGAGTGTACTATTGCCCATATTCTCCAAGGCCTCATCCATATCATCAGCATTTTCTTTACGCGAATGTACTGCCTTAAGTGTCTAATATCTTCAATTGTGCAATATTTGTTTATAGACCAAGAAAAAAGTCCATTAAATCATAATTTTGAAATTTTTATTTAATTTACTTTGAAGTTTCCACAAACGACACATACATGTGACTATGTTTCAACCCAGCTGAAAGGAGTTGAGAAAAAAAAATAAGGTGTTTTTTTTAAATTACGCGACAACCGTTGGAGTTACAGAAAAAAGTTTCAAACAAAATTGTAGAGCTTTAAATTCTACACCAAAATGGTCCCTGTCATTTTTCCTAAATGACATTAGGGTGGCTAAAAGTTAACGGGAGGTTTTTTAAACTTTAAAAAATTATAATTTGAAAATTGAGATATTTGCAGTTTTTTTTCTTGTAATTACTCAGCACACCGTGAACTTTCATTTAAGAGAGAAAATCATTTTTTTAATTTGCTTATAACAAAGATATTATAATTTTAAAGTTTTAATATCAAATTAAAACTACTCTATGGCATGAATTTAATTTTTTTCCTATTTTCTTTGTTTTTTTTTATAAATTTAACATTTACCCGTGAATTTTTTTTAAATTTCATTTTCAGCGAGGTGTAAATTATTTTACATGTTTAATATTAAATTTGCAAATAAATCAATGTTTCTACGAGTTATAATTTTTTAAACTTTAAAAAACCATCCGTTAACTTTTAGCCACCCTAATGTCATTTGGGGAAAAAAATTATAGGGACCATTTTGGTGTAAAATTTAAAGCTCTAAAATTTTTGTTTCAAACTTTTTTCTGTAACTCTAACGGTTGTCGCGTAATTTCAAAAAAACACTTTATTTCTTTTTCAACTCCTTTCCGGGGGGTTGAAACATAGTCATATGTATGTTTCGTTTGTAGACACTTGAAAGTAAATTATATAAAAAATTCAACACCTCCACTTAAAATTCTGATTTAATGGACTTTTTTCTTGGACCATTACGAGTGTGGTTAGATTTGCCGCGAAAATTTATTAAAACCAAATATAAAATTGATAATCGTTTTGTGTTGCTACTTGACATTCGTAGATTCTAAACTAATTTTTGAAATTAGGAATAAGCTTTTTGTTTATAAACTCGATCCACTCTCTATTTGACTGAAATTATTTTTTTCCTTTTGTAAATAAAACCTGTATAGGATACATAGAAGATAATTTGCTTCTAGTGAATCTATAATATTTTTCGGTTTATATTACTATTATTATTATTATGTTTGCATATATTTCATTGTTATGTACTATTCTGTACATAAAAAGCTTTTATTAGTGATTTTTTGATAAATTTAATTTAACGTTTGGGTTTTCACCGTAAACAGATTACAGTTAATGTTAACATAATAGTTAATGTATAACATAGATGGATTTATGTGTCTGCCATTGTGTGATGAATTTTTTTCATTTTTTTTGGTATGGTATGAAAAACCTGAAAATTCAAACTATAGTAGACGTTTAAAGTTATAGCATGATTATTTAAATATTATAAATTGTATGATTTTATTAAAAAAGTCATATTTAATACTAGCCGAGTTTTTCTTTTCTTCTGACCCTTTTCCCCCAACGATTATATACAAATGGGATGGCTTATCTGCAGGCATGCCTAGGGCCCAATGACAAGAGGTCCCGAAACGGCGATCATATAAAATCATAAAAAAATGCAAAAACAATAATACCTACTACTATAAGAAATTTTAATATTAGTGTAAAAAATATAGAACACTTTTATAATATGGATGTAGATGTTCGTGATAATTTAGTGGATGAGCTTGTATAATTTAAGGAACTGTGCAAATCAAATAACATTTCTCTGGATCCACAAAAAATGGTTTTGATTGACACCAATATTTTGTTTACTTTTTCAAATGTTGAAATATTTTCAAGATTATATTTAACAATTCCTATTAGCAATGCATGGGGTGGAAGATCTTTTTCTACTTTAAAACGAGTCAAATCTTATTTCTGTATCTGTAGAGTGGGGAGGGTGAGATTAGGCCCACAGCACTTAAGCCACATGTGACCTATTGTACATTCTCCCGAGGAGTTGTCCTCCTAGGTCATCGTCCATCCTGTCCTTTTCAGGAAGGTGGATAGGTCACTAGGAGACATCTCCTTTATATCGGTAGGTCTAGGCCAAGACTCACCGAACACACACTCTCTTATTGACGATAACTCCGGGCATTCAAATCTTATTTAAGAAACTCATTAAATGAAGAGAATATTGCATCCTTAGCAGTTTTAAATGGCCAAAGCGATATTTTGGATAAATTAAACATAGATGGGATAATCAATAAATTCTCCGAAATAAAAATGAGGAAGAAAATTTAGACAATTACCTAGCTAGTTATTAACAATGTTATTAAATCATAAATACTTGGGAACTCGGGTTCCTTTATGTCTTATTTATCAGTCATGATTAAGTTTTGAATGAAAATTTGCATTAACAAAATACCATTTTTTTAAAACACCTTAAGTATATAAGATTTCACTAATTAAACATCACCAGTATTGCGCAGCGATCCGCTTATCTACGCAGACAACACCGACATAGCGACCAGAAGCACCCAACCAACTATACTAACGACGAGACAGTAACAAGCTAAGGACCAAATCGACAATTGATGTACAACTTGGAAAATAAAGATCAACTAGGAAATGGAAAAAGAAGTGTACTTCAAGAAAAAACGAATCCTGGAAAAAACATACAGGAGGGTTATTTCAAATGGTCCCAGTATTGGGATCTCGGAAACCGGCGTTGTTTTGTTTTTTTCCGAGATCCCAATACTGGGACCGTTTGAAATGATCATATATATATATATATATAACCTAAGATTCCGAAGAATAAGAACTGAATACGTGAAAACCATGTGAAAACTGAACAAGCTTACGAAACAGATTGACACCTACACTTAATTTGCTTAAGAGCGCGCTCCTAAATTAGACAGCTCAAAACAGTTGGCACCCCTGACTTGCAACAAAATTTAGGTCATTTTGTAAACAACAAATCTAAAGAACGCAGTAAAATTAAGTGTTGAAATTTTAACACAATATAACTTGGACCTTTGTCTTGGGGATCAGGTATTTTGGTTAAGTTTTATATTGTTTTAAAAAAGATATTAGCCATTATGTGATGGTATGTTTTTGACAGTTTTGACAATTTGTGGTCACCAATTTGAACGCCAAGATCTGATCCCCAAAAGAAAGCCTAGAGAATTCGATTCTGAAAATATGAAATCTCAAACCATTGTATCTTTTGAGATTTGTTGAATACAAAATTTTGGAAACGAACATTAGTTCAGACGTTCTACCGTCTTGATGGATGGCGCTGTATGGAACTTCAATGACAGATGATGACGGTTTTGTGTCCATAAAAATATTTCAAATAATTTATTATTGTTTATAGCATAGCTTGTCAGTATTTGTAAGTGGTTATAATAAAATAATCTTCATGCTGAAAAAGTAAATTTGTGCTTCGTAAATGCTCTTTATATTTACTCCACTTGTGCTCCATCACAAGTAACGTGTTTGGTGCCTATAGGTGTGAAATAAACCACAAATATTTTTAGCTACTGCTAGTGATCCTACAAAAAAGTACCCTATATTTATTGATCCCCATATCGGGGCCTTTTGGTTCCTCCGGGGACCTGTACACAACCATAGACTTCATCAGCATACATACATTGGCCACCCGAGTTAGTGAGAAAAACTACATTGGTGATAGTAATAAATGCATTCTACTAATTGACCAAAATAGACATTTCGTATTCTATTCTATACTGTTGTAATCTTTTATTTTCGAAACACAGGAATAAAAATGTTATATATTTTTGATCTTCAATTTTTCCAGGTGATGTATTGAAATGTTATTATAAATACTTTTTGCAGTTTTCCTCCAGTTTGTAATGAACGGACATGCCTGTTTTTCCATTGACTCTTCTTAATCTTAATTATTCAAGTTAATTATACCAAAAATGTCTTCTTTTATTGAAAACAAAAACAAATTATTTAGGCAATATTTTTGTTTAATTGTAGTATTACAAATTTGAAGTACAGAGTGAGTAGGCAGTTTTTATATTAATTATAATACAGAAAGAAATGCTAATTAATTAATTAGGTAAACTATAAAAATGTTTATTATAGCAATAAACAGACATGTCTGCTTTTTCAATGATCCTTATTAATTATTCAAAAACAATCACAGCAAAAATAGGTGTATGTATGTTTTTATTGATAAGAAACAAATCAAAAATATTCTATATGAATAAATAAAATTATTATTACATTATGTTTAATGTATTTGTCTTCATATTTATTAGTACATAGCAACTGAAGTTCATCTTCCATTTTTCTCTACCATTTCTCCTCAGAACAAAAAGAAAATTAAAAGTTTATAAAATTATCCATTTTTTATGATTCTACACTCACAAAGGGGTGGTGACACCCATCGACATACTGAAGTCTTGATCCATATAGTTATAAAGACTGAAAAAAAAACAATTCAATTCTAAATACTCTAAATAAATATTTTTACTAACAAAATTATTTCAAACTCATTTCAGCAAAAGTTTTAAACAATCCATTTTATCAGAACTGTAAATGAAATAAAAAATTAGATGTTTCTTCTAAATAGGTGTTGACATTTTTTTACTTACTGAATAGTTATAGCGAACACTGACTGCTATATGGAATATTATTTGGACCTGTGCTGGCAGTTACATCAGGCTTCATTTTAAAATGTCTGGTTAGTGTTTTTACTTACGCATTAGTATCGGCATCCATATCTTTGCCCTAATTATCTGGATTCTGTCTTGCCAGACTTCTTTTTCTCATATTCTGATATTGCTTGCTTGATATAAGGGAGGTCAATGCATTTCTGTCCTTTCCCTATTTTATTTCTGATTATTTCAGGAGCTATACATTCTGTATAGAATTGCTTCAGTTTCAGACGCATTTTTTCGGCCCATATTTTTCTATCTATCTCAATTTCCTCTATATATAGATCTATATTATCGCAGATATACACAACAAAGTAACATCTGCTACTATTAGCACAACACAACCCCGTTGTGTTGTGACTATTAGTTATTTTGGTGTACTTTGGTTATATTCTGGTTATATGCAATTGCCCGCCGATTGCCCCTGGATCTAAAAACACACGCTACCCCTACCCAGTCGAATTTGTTCATTTTTTGCACAATAAAACGTAAATGTTTAGAATTTACATAGTTGCCACAACTATAAAAATAATGTTGAATTTACTTACCTAGATATTGTAACGAGAAAATAATAATGAAAAACCTACAATTATCTGAAATGAAACAATAACAAAATATAAGCACATACTTACCTGATATATTTCTATTTTGGAAACCCAAAAATTAATCACAATTTGCCTTATGACTAATACACTCTAGGTACGAAGTCGAATATCGAATTTTGAAAACATAAGAAACCTAACATACAGGTCAAATGGTCACTATATAGATATTGCAAGTTCCTAAAAATATACCTAATATCTTTTATGACGTGCAGATTTTCTTGTTAAAAAAAAATTTCTCCTTGTTTGAGGATTTTCGTATAACATGGCAACATCGGTTGTGAAAGCAGCATTCTGTATTTTACGATTTTACTTGGCTCTTTTGGATTTTAAAGCTTCGATGCCAAATGTAAAAATTATCCCTAGAAATCCTTAGATACAATTTAATAATCCTCTCCATTACGACGATAAAAAGAGATGAGGATGGTTATCTAGTTTTTAGCTTGCCATAGGTAATAATAATTGTTGAATAAAATTAATGAATGAGGTAGGTAACATTACATTTTAAAAAATTTCGAAGCATAAATGTTTTGTAGGTAACCTTGTCTTTACCTTGCAAATTAATTGATTAATGAAAGAAAATAAGAACCCAAATAATTATTATTAAAGGATGACGTAGTAATAGTGTTAGTTGTTGATTAGAAAAATATTGTAAAACAAAGGAAGACTAAAAAATTAATTTCGTCTACCTACTCTAGAAAATGGCAATAGCGCTTCTTCGACTTTGGTAGAGTTGAAATATCTGAGCTTTATTTATGTTTCCCTTCAATCTGTTTTCTTATCTTATCAGTAGGTACAAAGTTATGTGGCTTCAAATATTTTTGAAATGAGGGTAGGTCCGTAAAATGGGTAAAAAAACTGAACTTTCTAAAATGTTTTAGCGAAAAGCTCGGTCAAATTCAGTTCCTTTTTGTATAAACATATTTTAAAATAAGTAATCTTTTAAAAACGAAAAGATGTTTAGAATTAAAAATAACTTTCAAATAGGTATTCAATATTGTTTATTTAGATCAAAAAAATAATTTTTTCGATATTTTCTGTGAAATAAAAATGTTTTTGATGTAAAACACTATATGTGTTAAATATTTGGAAGTTATTTTTAATTCTAAACATCTTTTCTTTATAATTTTTGAAATTGTCCAAAATAAATGTACCTACCTACCTACCTACTTGTGACTCTTGAGCAAAAATCACATCTAATTTAAATTTTGATATCTAATGTATACATTATACCTAGTTTATTTCGTATTCAATAAATTCTTTTAAGAAAATGAAAAATGG
This sequence comes from Lochmaea crataegi, assembly GCA_947563755.1. Classification (NCBI taxonomy): domain Eukaryota; kingdom Metazoa; phylum Arthropoda; class Insecta; order Coleoptera; family Chrysomelidae; genus Lochmaea; species Lochmaea crataegi. Next base: position 135,808,403 of record OX387422.1, read on the forward strand.
TCCGTAATAATTAATAATGGGTTGTAAGTTGTGTTGTATATATTATATCTATAGGTAACCTATCACGTGAAAATATTCACAAGATTAGCTTTTTGCAGTGTTTTTTCATTCAGATAATTCCAATGGATTTTTGTTAGGTCGGCTTGGTTTGCTTTGTATTTTATAATTAGGTATTTACCTACTTCTCAATAAATGGAAATTATAAATCTCGATATATAAAACTTGAAAACATAGAGAAACGACGATAATGATTGGAATTATTTTAATTTCAAAATTAACCTATAGAAGTACAGAAAAAAATTAAAGAAGAAAAGAGAATACCTATAGGTAAAATAGACATACTAGCTGTTGAGTAAAAATAGCAAATAAATGAAATCATAATTTACCTATTGTGATTGAAAATAAAAATATTTGCTGGCAGAAATTGTGTTTGTTTATCAAAACATCGAAAGAGCTGATCCGGAGAGAAGTTTGTTTGAATCGTGAAGAGCTTAGATAAATACAATACTTTATACCTATACGGTCAAGAGTGGAAAGACAAAAAGAGAGAGAGAAAATAAGTTGCATAAATAAAAGCCGATTCGGTACTACTAGCGACATCTATCGTAAATATTTTGAACCAAAAAATTACTAGATAAGTAACAAGTTTTGTGTAAGTTTTAAGGTTTATACACCTGCGCGGAGGGCCCTCTTAGCGAAACGAGTAGGTATGCAAGACATCTGTATGTAAAACAAACGTACTATTGTGGTTGTCCTCCAACTCATAGAGGGCGAGACCAGTATCGAATTTAAATAAAATCAATTCTTCTACTTGAAAGATTAAAGTATATATTTTATAATAATTCATACAACAAAAAGTCCGGGGGGTTCTATATTTAGAATTAGAACACGTTGCGTATGTTCCGTTCAGACTTCCGATAAATTAATGAATATATCGATATATTAATTAATATATCGATATATTCTAGTGATATATCGTTGCCATCCCTACACAAAAAGCAAAAGAGCTGAGAAAAGAACAAAAAATCTTGAAACATTCTTTGAAGCCCTATAGAAAAAAGTACATTGTTGGGCTCAATAAAAGAACATTTAAAAAAGTATTCTGAAAAAGATTATTCTAATATATTACAAGAAATCAATATAAACTTGGCAACACTAATTAAAATTGAAAATAGCAAATTGGGAGTAGATATTTTGAAATTACAACTGAAGTATCCAGATATTGATGTTGCTCTCTCTTTGGTTGAGGATGACACATAAATATATAACAATTTTTATTTGAGCATGACTCAATGTTTGAAACATGCTCCAAACTTTTTGAAATACCTAGTGATAAATGGTCAATTAAATTCTACTTTTGCAGAAGTAGAAAATTTATGTTTACCAGTATTTAAATAGGAAATATATTTGCAGAGATTTAAAATTATTTAATTCAAAATAATTTTAAGAATGTTATTTCACAAGATAGTGTTTCAAATGATTGTGTTTTCATTAGGTACATAGAATTTTTTTAAATTTCAATAGGATACTGCTAACAACCTATCAAGTATGATAGGTTGTTTGAATAAGCTTTAATTTCAATATAGGTATTTTGTACGGTTTGGATATTTTTTTAAGTTTCAATTATTTGTTAGTAGTTTTTTCATATCTGGCTGTTATTATGATTATTTTGAACATGTCTGGGGAAAACTACCATTTGATGTGATTCAGTCAATAAGTATAAGAAGTTTTGTTAAGTTTGTCACTATTTTATTTTATTTATTTATTACAAGAACTATCGGTTTATTTAATATTTAAAGAGCAAGCTTAAGACAAAGTAATTTATGATTTGATGAATTTCAACTGGTATATTAAGACATTTGCTTATTTTAAAATGTTACAATTACTCTTCATAAATTTCATTGATATAAATATTTCCATCAACTTCTGCATTGTATTTAGCCAAATGATGTAGTACAAGCCCAATTTTTCCATGAATACAATTTTTTTTTATGTTTTTCGCCAATTAAACTGTTAAATATTTAGTAGTGGGATGCTAGAAATAAACAAACAAACATAGTATGTGTTTTTTATTAGTTACAAATTAAATACTTCTTGTATTAAATTATTTCTAATGGCAACTCCTTCATTCACCAGTTCCATAGGATCTCTGTCATCCTCATCATCAATGTGTAAAACTAAAAATAGGGATAAACATATTTACATAAATGAAAATGAAGTAGGTAACAACAATAATAATAATAATAATAATAGAGCTAAATGCTCAGAATCCCACACTGCTTGTGTACCTAGTACATCGGCTGTCTGCTCCACGGATTCTGGGGGGAGCAATAATTCGATTGTAAATTCCGGGACCTTAAATCTCAGGAATCGTCAGGTGAATCGACATTGCAACACCTTAAACTCTTGTCGCGTTCAAGTTGGTGCTAGAAGGGCTTGTTCGAAAAATGATTAACCTTCTTCCTCGGTTAGCGGTAGGCGCAGCGTGACACCGAGTAGGGCCACTGCGAACCACACTCAGGGGGAAAACAACATCGATCCTCCGCCACCGGCTTCTGATGTTTCTGGAGTGACGCAAGTCGGCACATCTACGACCACAAAAGCCGGAAAGCCCAGGAAGCGCATGAAGTGGACTATCGAGCTAAACTCATTCATTATGCGCTCCTACTTTAAAATCACGAATATGGAAACTGATATGACGACATACAGATACGCCCTCCACCGTGCATTCGTTGAACATTTTCCAGAATTTCACCATCTCACGGAACAGCGTATTGCTGACCAACGTCGAAGTATTGTGAAAAACAATCTACTACCCGGTCCGACGTTGCAACAAATTCGAGGTGAAGTCCTTCTTGACCTTCAAGATGGAGAGAATGACATAATTACCGATCAGGATACACATAAATCGGAGAATGCACAAGGAGACCACAATGGCGTTGAGGAAATAAACAATGATTGCGACAAAACCACCGATAATGACTATAATACCGAACTTTGTAAAGCACTAGCGGAATTTAATGGCACCAACCCAATACACCGGCCAAAATTACCAAAGCTGCGAACCAATAAGAGCACTAACAGCATACTAGCAGCTGTGAACTTACTACTGCAGAACTATGCTAAAGACTGCGAAGCGCTGGAACAACTTCACACTCTCATCTATTGTGGAGCGGTAGCAGTGCTTCGAAGTCACAATCAACAAATCCAATTCCCAAAGAACAATCGGGGTAAAGACTACAAACAGCTCAAGCCTTGGTGGCAACGCCGGCTGGAAAAGACCATTGATGACATCAGAAGGGAATTGGGGCAGCTTACAGAGTTTAAAAACAACTTGAAACCGTCTAGGCGCTTAACAAACAGAGTGAGGAAGATCTATCGAAGAATCAACACTTATACAGGTCACCCACAACATAAACAACATGTATGTGAATATATCGATTCACTCAGGCAAAAGTTAAAGGCAAAATCAAAACGTTTGTCACGATATGTCAAGTGCACGAAAAGGAAACAACAGAACTACTTATTCAATAACAATCAGAAGTTATTTTACAGGCAACTAAGCGGTACTGTAAACAATCACAACCAAAGTCTCCCAGATAAAGATGAGCTAACGGAGTACTGGTCTTCTTTATGGTCGAACCCTATCGAACATAAATCCAACGCTCACTGGATAAGAACTGAGGAGGAAAAAATTAACATTGAACCAATGCCTTTCGTTAACTTGACAACAAGCGAGGTAACCGAAGCTATAAAGAGCACCAGTAATTGGAAGACACCAGGAGTTGACCATGTCCAAAACTTCTGGTATAAGAAGTTTGACAGTCTGCATGAAGCAATGGCAAGATCATTTACACATATTCTGCAGCATCCAGAAGATACACCACCATTTCTGACACTGGGTTCGACCCACTTGCTTCCCAAAACGCATCAAACTCACGATCCTACGCAGTATAGACCTATAACATGCCTTCCAACTATATATAAAATAGTAACGTCTTGCATTACTAACCGTATTTACAGACATGCGGATCATAACAACATCTTGTCGGAAGAACAGAAAGGGTGCAGACGAGATCACCAAGGCTGCAAAGAACAACTCATCATCGATTCGGTAATACTAAAACAGGCGCAGAAGGAACAGCGCAACATCTACACGGCTTTCGTAGATTATAGGAAAGCATTTGATAGCGTTCCACATTCCTGGCTTGTTAAAGTTTTGCAAATTTACAAAGTACACCCCATTCTTGTTACTTTTCTTGAATCATCGATGAAGCACTGGCGAACGAACCTTCATTTACAAATAAATGGTCAATACCTCGAAACTGATGAAATTTCTATCCGTAGGGGGATCTTCCAGGGCGACTCCCCGAGTCCACTTTGGTTTTGTTTGGCAATGAATCCACTTTCCAAGCTGCTTAACGATACGGATTACGGCTTTAAAATCAAAGCCAACAGGAACACTAGCTGCACTGTTTCCCACCTCTTATACATGGATGACATCAAAATATACGCATCAAACCAGCGTCAAATTCAACATTTACTTAATATTACTGAAAAATTTTCAAGTGATATACAAATGGGATTTGGATTAGACAAGTGCAAAACCTTAAAGATCGAGAAGGGTAAAATCGTTAACGGATATGTATTACTACCTAATGGGAACATTATAAATGCCATGCAAAATGGTGAAACCTACAAATATCTAGGATTTCAGCAAGCTAAGCTACTTGACCAGAAGCAAGCAAAAACCAAAATTCGAGGACAGTTCGCTCAAAGGATAACTGCTTTATTGAAATCCCAGTTGAACGCAGGAAATCTTGCCAAAGCAATTAACACCTACGCCATACCGGTCCTGACATACTCATTTGGAATTCTGAAGTGGACAAAAACAGAACTGGAAGATATTCAAAGAACAACGCGAACCATGATGACCAAACACAAATGTCACCACCCGACATCATCAGTTATTAGGACCACACTACCAAGAAAAGAGGGAGGGAGAGCTCTAACGGACATAGTTAATTTACATTACAAACAAATATCCCAACTTCAAAAATTCTTCATTGGCAAGGCTCAAACATCTAAATTGCATGAGCTGGTCGCGAAAGCAGATAAAAACTATTCCCCCTTAGATCTTGTAAACCCTGATAATAAACTTGAAATCGTTACAGACTCTGACAAACAGGCAGAGTGGGCCCAGAATGGTCGACATCATCACGACCTAAATCAACCATATATTGACAAGGAAGCATCAAATAAGTGGCTCTCTGATGGATCATTGTTTCCAGAAACAGAAGGATTTATGATGGCGATCCAAGACCAAGTAATTAATACCAATAATTACAAGAAATTTGTTATAAGAGATCCAAACATCGTGTCGGACAAGTGCAGAAGGTGTCAACAAACAACAGAGACGATACAACACATTACGTCGGGATGTTCAGCCACAGCTAACATTGATTACCTACGCAGACACAATCAACTTTGCAACATCATCCATCAGAAGTTGGCCAACAAATTTGGATTAGTTAACACCTACACGCCTTATTACAAGTACCATCCGCATGCAGTTCTAGAGAATGCTGATTTCAGACTATACTACGATAGGTCAATTATCACCGATAGACGGGTGACGAATAACCGGCCTGATATTGTGGTTGTGGATAAAAAAGCTAACTCGGTTCTCCTAGTGGATGTTGCTGTACCCAATAACAACAATATTTTAAACAAATACAACGAAAAAATTGCAAAATACACTGATCTTGCAATTGAGGTAGGACAGATGTGGCAGGCAGAGAAAGTAGAGGTGGTGCCGGTCATTGTTTCATCTACGGGACTAATCCCCAAAACTCTACAAGACAGCCTCACCAAACTAGGTCTTCACAAAAACACATACATCGAGCTGCAGAAGGCTGCAATTTTGAATACTTGTCACACTGTCCGTAAATTTCTAAATATGTAACTGCTCTGCCTAATCCCATTTGCGTTTACAAACGCTCGGGATAGGTGAACATTACCAGCAAGAGCTGAGCAAGAGTACACTTGAGTTGGAAATAATAATAATAATGTTTATTCAGTAATAATGGAAAAATTTACAATGTGTATCAATATTTTATGAATAAACAGAGATAATCACAGAAGCTGATGTAGATACAGCTTGTGCGTGATAGACAATTTAATTCTATATGAGGTTTATGCAATATAAAATAAGATACAGAAATCTACAGCAATATAACAAACACTACAAAATAAGACATATAGTATAAAAGTAAATGTGTATGAGTATGAGAGATGAGTAATATGATGTAATGAGTAAGAATAATAATAATAATATAATATATATATATAGTTATAGGATTAGCCAATAAGGCATATAAAATATAAATTGTAAGTACTTACGAAGCAGGTCAAACCCTGCTTGTGTGCGAGAATGCATATAGGTGAATTAATAATTATGGAAAGTATGAGATAGTTAAAGATTGGTTATAAATAAAAATATGTAAGTATAAAAAATATTGAATATTTTAAGTTACACGATATAAAACAATATGAAATTATAGACAAGTACATCAGAGTATATAACTGTCACCGGATAAAACTCGAGAATTGAGAGAATTTGGAATAGCGGGAAAGTTATGTAGTTTGAGATGCTTATGACTAGAGGTGAGCTGTATGATAATCGCAAGTATATTTGTTGCATTTAATTTTCAATTATATCGTGTATTTCTGCACGGGAAGTATGCTGGAAATAAAGTTTGAGGTTATTTTTAAATTTTCTAGGGTTTGGCTCACATTTTAGTGCTTCTGGCAGATCGCTGAAGAGTTTTGGGCCTAGAAAATGGTAGCTCCTTTGACCGACTGACTTGTGCATGACTGGTATTTGAATACTTCTTTTGTGGCGGGTCTTATAGTTATGGCTGTAGGTGATCAATTCATTTTTGTGTTTATATTGAACTGTAGTTATATTTATGAAAAATAGTTGCCTTGGATCGAGTATTGCAGTTTCCGAGTAGAGGAGGTTGCTAGGATAGTCGTATGATTTTTGCAGAATACATCTTAAAAAGCGTCTTTGAATGACTTCAAGGGAAAGCAGATGCGTTTTAGAGACTCCTCCCCAACCAATTATGCCGTAGGTCAAGTGTGTTTCTACCAAACTTTTGTACAAAATTATTTTCTGTTTATGGTTGAGTATGCCTATTATCTTTTTGAATTTGTACAGAATGCATCGTAGTTTTTTCACAAGATGTAGTACATGTTGGTCCCATCTTAGATGCTTATCTAGAATTATGCCGAGGTATTTTATTTTTTTGACAGGTCTTATGACAGTCATGTCGGATACCGCTATGCCATATTCTGAAAGGGAAACATCATAGCTACTGAAAGGTAAGTAGTATGTTTTATCGAAATTGATCGATAGTAATCTATAGTCGAACCATTCCTTTATTTTTCTCAGGTCGTATTCTAGCTTAAGTTTCAGATTGAACCAGTCATCGTCCTCGCAGAACATGACTGTGTCATCCGCAAAACTGATAATTTTTGAGTGGGTATTCAATAAGAAGAGATTATTAAGGTAAATATTGAATAATATTGGTCCAAGGACCGTTCCTTGGGGTACACCACATAAAATAATTTTTTCATCGCTCACACTGTCATCAATTTTCACTCTTTGCCGCCTATTTAGTAGATAGCTACTGAAAAGTTTATGTGGTATGCCTCTTATCCCCATATCTTCTAGAGTTTTGAGTAATATAGAGTGGTCCACGGTATCAAAGGCTTTTCTCAAGTCTATGAAGACACCAATTGATGGTTTAGACTCATCTAAACACTGATATATATTTTGTGTCAATATTTTTATCGGGTCTTGGGTAGACATGTTTTCTCTAAATCCATACTGAGATTTTGATATTAGATTGTACTTTTCGAGGAATTTATTCAATCTCTTCTGAATAACCTTCTCTAATACTTTAGCTATGCATGTTATCAAGGTAATAGGTCTATAATTTGAGACATCAGTTTTTATTCCACTTTTATGAATTGGTGTCACCACGGCCGTTTTTAATGCTGTGGGGAAATATCCCTGTTCCAGTGATTTATTGACTATATAGGTAAGTGGTTTTGTTATATAGTTAGAAATAAGTTTGAGGGTCTCTGCTTTGACATCATCAATGCCAGGGGCTTTTTTATTTTTTAGTTGTGATATTATTTCTATCAATTCATTTTCGGGGTTGCAGGGTATAAGAAAATTGAGTGGTCACATAAACTTTTCCTTTCCATATAATCCAGATTTCTGTTTATATTTTCAGCTAGTTTTTCACCTACTGATATAAAGTATTCGTTAAAATTGTTTGCTATTTCGATACTCTCACTAATTTGTTCATTATTGTTTGTTACTATTGATTTTATTGGTGAAGGTTCTTCATTAGTCAGTACTTCATTCACAGTTTGCCAAAGTTTTTTAGAGTCGTTGTTTCTTCCTGCTTCCAGACGTTCTCTATAGTATGAAGTTTTGGTAATTTTTATGATTTTGTTTAGATTTTTTTTTATATGTGTTATATTCTTCAGAAAGGGCGGTATTATTTGGGTCCTTTTTCAATCTATGGTACATACAATTTTTTTTATTCACAGAATCGACGAGTGATTTAGTCATCCACTTTTTTCGTTTTCTCTGTTTGTTGTTGATTTTTATAAAACTCGTACATTTATCTAAGTTAGTTTTTATAATTTTAATTAGTTTATTTGTGGCGGAATCAAGATCGTCATAATGATAGATGGCATCCCAGTTTACTTTTTTTATGTAATCTACGAACCTTTTTTCATTTACTTGTTTATAGTATCGTATACTATTTTTTTCAATTCTCCCACTTTTTTTAAGAACTATTTGGGCTAAAATTGTGTAATGGTCTGTAATGGATGTTTCGAACGTAATTGGTAAGATTGTGTCATAGTTATGGTATTTTGATTTTATAAATATATGATTCTACGAGCGACAGAAGAGATCTAGTAATTTGATGATATTCAATTTACCAGAATCGGATACTGATCGTGACAAGGTATCTGAAATTTTGCGTGATATAGTTGTAACACCTCCTTCTATAGTTAGTCTTCAAAGGGTTGGAAGGCGTAATACTAAGGGAGCTCGTGCCCTAAAAGTTATGTTTAACTCCGCCTTTGATGTTCAAAATATCATTAGGAACCGTACCAGACTTAAGGGTAGAAAGATCTTTTTCAACTACGACCTTACGAGCAGTCAAAGGGAACTTGAAAAACAACTAAAAGAAGAACTCAAGAGACGTCAAGAGAACGGCGAAAATAATCTCTCTATCAAGTTTTTGAATGGGTGTTATAAAATAGTTGTTAAAACCAACCCAAAAAACTGATTAATCCTGGCCCAACTTCAGCTTCTAGCAAATTGCGATCAAATTCTATTTATTATCAGAATGTTCGAGGTTTGAGGACCAAACTAAACAAGCTATCATTAAACGCAGCTACTAATTCCTATGATATAATTGTTTTGACTGAAACTTGGCTATCGGATAATTTCGGAGATGCTGAAGTTGGATTAGATAATTATAATATTTATCGGCGAGATAGATCTGCACTCACTAATCCTGCAACTAGAGGTGGTGGAGCTCTTATAGCAGTGGCTAGAAATATAACTAGTAGCCTGCTGCAGTCATCAGAAGAAATTGAACATGTTTTTGTTCTAGTTGGAAACACTAGGAACAAATGGAGCCGTCTACTTTCCCCCACTTTCCCCTATTGAAGATTATTTATCCTTTACTGAGAACCTAGACGCCATTTCTGAAAAGTATCCTGATGCTAAGATCTGCATTCTGGGTGATTTCAACTTACCTAAAGCAGTATGGTCCGACTTAAATATTTGTTCAGAAGCTATTTCACCCCCTGGAACCAGAGCTGATGAAGTGAATGCTACTTATACCGTTTCTAATATGTGTGCCTACCATAATCTGTTTCAAATTAACTCTGTTCATAATGAATTTAACTCACTTTTGGATTTAGTTTTTAGTCATGATCGTTTAACTACATGTATTACAGCAACCGATCCTCTGATTGATGTAGATGTTTACCACCCTCCTTTAGTAACTGAATTGAACTTGAGCTTGGACCATTTTAATTATTCTCCTGTTGCTGATGAGTTTTATTATGACTACAAATCAGCTGATTTTCACTCTATTGAATATCATCTGGGACTTATTCGGTGGGATCCTTTGTTATTGAATAGATCATTAGATGATATGTTAAATATTTTCTATGATATTTTGTATACCGTGATTCACCTGTTTGTACCTGTTAAGAAAGTTTCATCCAGAAAATTCCCCAGATGGTTCTCATCAGAACTAAAACATCTCATATATTTAAAGAAGCAAGCTCACTTGAAATTCAAACTAACAGGATCTCCTGTTGATTATTTGGAATTCTCTCAGCTGCGTTCTCGGTGTAAGCTCAGGTCTAAAACTGACTATAACGATTATATTAGGTTTACTGAATGTTCTGTTGGTGTTAATTTAAAATCGTTTTGGAACTTTCTAAACTCCAGAAGAAGATTTAATACAATTCCTGATAAATGTACCTCAACAATGTCAAATATCCCGTGGGAATCGATTTAGCTAACCTGTTTCAAGATTATTTTAGCTCTGTTTATTCTGATAAGACCTGTCCTAGCTATGGTTATATATCTTCTACTCCTTTGAATGCTTCTGAGTATTGTGTGTCTATCTCTGAAATATATGAACATCTTTGTGGTTTGAATGTATATAAAGGTCCTGGGCCGGATGGCATCCCTCCTTCTATTTTAAAATATTGTAGTTTTGTATTGTCTCGCCCCTTACATATCATTTTTAACTACTCCCTCAAACTTGGTATCTTTCCAGATTTCTGGAAATCTAGTTTCGTCGTTCCTATTTACAAAACAGGTGAAAAATCAAACATATCCAATTATAGGCCGATATGTATTCAGAGCGTAATTCCTAAATTATTAGATAATATTGTTACTAAAATCCTTACCAAACTTTTGGATCCTTATATCATTAACCAGCAGTTTGGCTTCCGTTCAGGGAAGTCAACTGAGCTTAATCTCCTTACATATGTGGACTATCTTTCAAGTGCCTTGGACTCTGGTTATCAAGTTCACTCTTTGTACACAGACTTCTCCAAGGCATTTGATAAAGTTAATCATGGCCTTCTGATTCAAAAAATAAATAATATGGGTGTTAATGGTAGTCTCCTAAACTGGGTTCAAAGTTACCTTACTGGTCGTATTCAAATAGTCCGTGTGTGTGGCTTCTTATCATCTGGCTTTGTAGTTCCTTCAGGTGTTCCCCAAGGATCACACATAGGACCACTTTTGTTTGACATTTTCGTCAACGACATCCAGAACTGTTTTATAAACTCTCAATTCTTATGTTTTGCTGATGATCTAAAATTGTATTTGACTGTACGTTCATTAGAGGATTGTCAGAATCTTCAAGCAGATTTAGATAATTTATCTCGGTGGTGTACTGCCAATGGCATGGAACTGAATCCAGCAAAATGTCAGTTTATTAATTTTAGTAGAAAGCGTCACCCTATTGTTTTTATCTATAACATTAACCAAACACCTCTTATTAATGTGTCAGAAGTTAAAGATCTTGGTGTTGTGATTGACTCTACCATGTCTTTTCGGTCCCATATATATGTTTCAATTAATAAGGCATTAAGGATGCTTGGTTTTATCAGAAGGATAACTTGCGACTTTCGAAACGTGCAATGTCTTACTACCTTGTTAGACCTCTTATTGAATATGCATCTTCTGTTTGGAATCCCTTCTATACGAACCATATTCACAACATTGAACAAATACAAAGAAAATTTCTAAGACTCATTGCCTATAAATCTGGAATTCATCCTGTTAACACCTACCACCTAAATTACCATGATTTGCATTCCCAGTTTATGTTGGAGCCTCTTCGTTACAAAAGGAATTGCAAGGATCTTTTCATTCTATTCAACATAGTCAATTCTACTCTCGATTGTCCTACTCTTTTGTTGAATATTGGTTTTTCCGCACCAACTAGATCTACTAGAAATAGTGTTACTTTTTCACAACCACACTACTATACTAATTATCGCAATAATTCGTTCATCCCCAGGTCCACAAGATTGGCCAATCGATTGAATCTTGATTTCTTTACATCTTCTTCTGAGTTTCGCCGACAACTCCAAATTTGTAATTTTTAAAAAATATTTTTAGTTGTTATTGTAAGTGATATGTGCTTTATCTTATGTGTTAATTAATGTATCTATAAGTTTATGGTTTTTTCTATTTATATATATATATTTTTTTTCTTTTTTTTTTAAATTCTGCGTATCAATTATTGTACTCTATTGTATTTAATGGGTTCTAGCCCGTCAATAAATAAATAAACATGTGCGAGATTTTTTTTGTTATCTTGTAGGCGTGTTTATTGCAGATATATATCCGTGTTCGCTCATGGCATCCAGGTAATATTCGGTATCACAAGAAGTATTTAGCAAATCAATATTCATATCACCAACAACTATATTATAGTGAAATGTTTCATCTTCCCTACTCAAAATAGTATTCAATTGGTCGACAAAGGGACCCATGTCTGTAGCTGGTGATCTGTAAATGCCATTTACTATGAAAATGGAGTCATGCACAGTCATTTTGGCTCTCAGGAGGAAACTACCGTTCAGACTGATTGTGGTGTGAGATACGTACGCCTCTGATCTAACAAACATTACGACCCCGTCGTTTTGATTTAATGTCCAGAATTATAGATTGTTTTGTATCCAGGAATGTTGAAAATTGTGAAATCAGGAATGATACGGGTTTCTGTGAATACAATACAGTCGAAGAATTCATCTAATTCATCTAGAGTGATCAGAAATTCATCAAGGTTATTTGATAGACTGCGAATGTTATTGTGTATAATTTTGAAATTATCATATGGATTATTGATTTCTAAAACTTTTTTAACTTCTTTATCAGTACTCAAGGAGAATGAATCTAATTTAGTTATAATGAAATCCCGTATATAAGGATCCATACTGTAATTTGACTCACCTGGTTATTTGAAAATTTCTAGTTTAATTACAATACATAAATAGAATTCTAGTAAAATGTTATCTTTACATCCGCGTTTGGGTTCCTTGCAGATTAGTAGGGGAATTTCTTCTTTTCTTTTTCGCTTATTGATCTTGTCTTCACTTTCTCGGTGATTTGGTTGGTCGTTTGTTTCTGGAGTTGTTTCTTGTTGGCTCTCTATCTAGCAAACAGTGTATGACATGAAGCGTTTGAGTAGACATGTTTTAAATAAAGACCAATATAATGCTGATTAAATAAATTAATAACTTACCGGCATCAAAGTCATTTTCTAAGTCTTCATCCACAATGTTTCTTTTTCGGCATATATTATGAAGAACTGCACTGCACTGCATATATTATTTTGGAAGCTGTATGCAAAATGCGATCAGCTTTGAGACAACGAAAGTAACTTTTAAGTACTCCAATACATCGTTTGATGGTATTTCTCACTTGCACATGGCTAGCTGTATATCTACCATTAGGAGTATCGGGCTCAGCTCCAACAATCGGGGTTAACAAAAATGGTTGAATTGAATATCCATAGTCACCTAGCAACCATGTATTCCTATCCCGATTATTCCTGTAATTGTTCAGTAAAAATTCTCTAACATCGCTAACCAACCAAATTGCTTCATCATGAACAGATCCGGGGAACCGTGCATTTATGTACTGAATCCGCAAATCGGCATCACATACCTGAAAAATAAGAATGCAGTGTATTCTCCAATAGGACCATTTGGATTTATTTTCAGTCACTCCAAGAAAATGGTTACACTTACAATTTGACAATTAATGCTATGAAAATGTTTTCTATTTACAAAACGTATTCCTGGCATCAAAGGATCATTAGCGGGTGGTGGTACAATTTTGATATGTGTACAATCAATACATCCTACAACCTCAGGAAAGTTGAACTTTTCAAAAAACCTACAAAAACAAATCCTTAAGTAATTATGACATATTGTTTTATTGTACATTAATCATTTTGCACACATGACTTACCCATTTTTAATTCTTGTCATGTCTATGACATTATTTGGAAATGAGATGTAACGATGGGCTATATGATTATTTATTATTGTTAATATTTCCTTTATACATCTGCTGACTGTTGCCTGTGACAAAGCACAATGGTGATCCTTACCAACAGCTTTTTGGTAGCTGCCTTGAGCAAAGAAGTTTAATGCTACTATCAGCCTAATTAATTTTGGTATACCCTTGTTGTCCGAGGTTGATCATCCATATAAATTTCTATTTCTTGGAATAAATCCCAAGTAGCATCTCTACTCAACCTGAAGTTTTTTCTAAACAATTCTTCTGGCATTTGTAGAGGATCACTGGTACCTATCTCTTAAATTTCGCATCAACTGGTTATATTCATATCTGAAATATAAATGCACTTTTTTATTTACTACCAAAAATACTAGGTTACTTTTTACCTTCTAATCAATTCCTCTAATAAAATATTCATTAGTAGGGCCATATTGACACCTTCTCTTCAAGCCGAAAGTATATATCCAATTGTCGTTCATCAAAGCCGATAAACATCAGTGGCGTTAGATAACGGTTGCATTCATCGTTTACAAACGAGACTTCTCCAACTATCATCAGGTACAGAATAGCTTTTTTGGCAAAAATCGTTTACTTAACGATATTCGGTAGGTAACAATGAGTATGGGACATACAGAATAACCCTGTTAGTATAGTTTACCACAGATCGCCTACCTATGCATTCTTAATAATTAATCATTGCTGTGGTATACACAGCCCCTAAACACACATAGGCTCAATTATGAGACAATTCTAGGGAATTATTATCCAACCCCAGTAAAATCCTCTTGTAACATAATTTGTAATTGTCAGATGTCACTTGTCATTGCCAAGTGACAGACGACTGAAGAAGCCCCGCCATTATCTTGTATCCCGCCGAGTAGGCATGTTGTGTTGAAATAATAAAAAACTAAAAGTAATAACAATCGTTTTAATAAGGTAATATAAAACGATACACTCTAATCCTTACAACAACCTTAGGACGTAGGCACCATGAAGTTCAACTCTACAGAGCCTTTCTGAAGACATTTTAAATTGAATTAGCTATCCCGCAGAACCATTCATGTCTCAGATAAATAGCCAAGAAGAGTACAGACCTTACTCAATCCTTCATCTATTCAGGCAGAAATAAAACTTATTATTGATTATTAATAATAGTAGGTATTTGTACTTTAATATAATAAATTATTTAATATTTTTAACATGTAATTTTTTATTAAAAATGACAATACATTTTTAAGCCATATTTTTGCGATCTAGCGTCTTTAAGCGGATTAAAGCGTTTCATTTTCGCCAAAGAATACACCAACACATGGTGTATTCTTTGTTTTCGCGAATAAGTAATGACGTCACGCTTAAAAACGCTTGAAGCGGAAACTGGCGTGGTCGGGAGTGCGCCAGAAAACTTTGAAGCGGTTCAGCTGTTGCTCGTCATTCAATTGACAGCATTGATAGAAAATGGACCAATGGAATTTCAATAGTTCATAAAATGTTTCTTTAAACAGTCGAAATAAAATGTAAAAGTCATAATTTAGATAACGGCTTATCCATTCTTCCTCACAATTCTAAGATCTCAAATTTTAATAAAAGCAAAATTATTTTATTTAGGTATATTAATATTATTTTGCTTACTACAGATTCAGAATTTTAGTAAGAAAAAAATAAGCAAAGTGCCGTGAGGGAAATGTCATATGTCAGAATATCGCTAGATATTTCCATTTTTGCGAGGTTAAGCGTGACGTCACCGTTATGACGTCACGCTTAAGCTACACTGTTAATCCGCTTAAAGACGCTAGATCGCAAAAATATGGCTTTGACTTTGACCTTTGACCCACGTTCTCTTTTCCGTTTGGAGATAACTTCCTCCAATTGCAATTGTTTTTATTTTTCCATATGTATTGAATTTATCGAGTTGTTTTTATTGTTTATTTTTGTTTGTAATTAATTTTACTTTTATCCACAGCAAGTGTAACTATGTTCCATTTACAGCTTCCAGCAGCGAGGGACACCTTCCAACCAAGAGGGGGATCCACCAGCCGAGAAGACGGTACTCCGCCGCTGGGGGACATCTCTTACCGATTGGATATATGTTTTATCGGTAGTGACATCCTTCACCGGTTGGGGACATCTTTCAACAGCAACGGCAGCCCCAATCATTCCTTCCTCATAAAATGTTCGATGCGCTCGAACAGGTGCAAGAGTGCACTTTCGATACTAATCTTTAGTCTATGGTGTGACTTAGAAGGATGACATTTTATGTTGACACTTGACTTTGACCTTTGACACTCCTTCTCTTTTCCGTTTGGAGATAACTTCATTGTAATCGTAATTAGTTTAGTGAGGTTAATGTGTAATAAATATTATATTATTATTATAGATACGATTAAACACATTTTATATTATAAATGCTAGGCGAGATGGAGATGCAAAATAAGAAAAAACGATCAACGAAAACAGCACATACACAATATACTGTATACGTGGAGACACTGGCAAACGATGAAGTTTTGAGAAACAATAAGTTTAATCCAAACAATGCTAATGCCATCAGTAATACATGGGCAGACTTAACAAATAAATTAAATAGTTGTGGTGGGCCACAACGAAGCACCAAACAGTGGAAGAAGGTTTGTTTCTCTACAATGTAACCTTCAAAACACATCTGTATATATTTCCACATTCCAGGTTTTATCAAACTGGAGATGCACAGTAAAGAAAAAGGCTCGCTTACTGAAAAATAATGTTAACAAAACAGGTGGAGGGCCACCACCTGATAATTCGCTAACTGATTTGGAAAATAAACTAATTGATGAGTTAGGCCATGTTATCATTGATGGTTTTGAGGGAGTTGCAGAAATTGGGCTACCTCAAGATGAAATTGAAAATCAAGAATCAATAGAAGACATTCAGAGAGTGACTATTGATAGTGAAACTATAGACCAGAGACGTGTTGTCTCTGCTATAGACCATTAAAGGATGGGAGCAAACAAACCTGAATTTCGCTTTGTTTATGTTGTTATTATATCAAGTTTGTGTGGATAAAATATTAAGAATAATGCCGTCGTTTTGTTCTGTTGTTGAATGTTCAAAGATAAGAGAAAGGGACAATGTACGATTATTTAGAATCCCAGCAGTGTTAAAAGATAGGGGTGAATTATTAGATGCATTATCAAAAGAGCGTAGAGCCTGTTGGATTAGAGCATTAAAACGTGGAGATTCAGAAACTTTCTTGAAGAACGCAAGTATATGTTCCGAACATTTCATGAAAGGTAGGTGAAAATTATGATTATTAAAACCTTACATATCTATATAATAATTTAATCACCAGGAGAACCTGCTACATTATTGGATAAGGATAATCCTGACTGGATTCCATCTGTAAATATGGGGTACAAAAGTATAAACACCAAAACCAGCAGGCTTTTCAAAGACATGAAAGAAAAAAAAGACGTATGCTAGTAAGTACTTTTTCGTGAGTCTGTAAATTCAGTATTGACATTTAAATCATTTTTTCAATTTTTAATTAATTGAAAACGGAGTTTATTTTATTTTTCTATTACAGAATGATCCTGTTGATGGATGATACTGATTTACAAGCAGAAGATGTAACTATTGCAAGCTGTTCAATAAGTACTGATGTAACAGATCCACCAGAAGAAATAATTGAAGAACAAAGTGGGAAGTGCAGTATCGCCATTCAGACTGACCTAGAGATGGATTATTTGGAAAAAGTATTTCAGTACATTAATTTCTGCAATGAAAAAGTTCATAAATTGCAAGAGAAGCTGAACAAATTTGAAATTAGTGAAGACACATTTGTAGGAAATGATTCTAAAGTGCTATATTTAACTGGTTTTCCATTGGCAGCAATGATGTTTGAAGTAGTAGCTGTGCGTTTGTCGACTAAAAGTGTATTGTCTCCTGTCTCCATTGGAACTGAACTTTCTGAGGGTAACAAATTCCCTTCACTACAGACAAGGAAGTTTTTGATATTTGTCCCTTGGAAACACTCTTGAATTTTGATGCAGTGATTCTTCCTGCTCTGTATTTGTAGCATAGGGTACTCATTGCTTGTTTCCTTGTGGTTTCCTCAATTTTCTTAATATCATCCACACTTAATTGCAGATCTATTGCTCTTGTAGCACAAAGAATCTCGTTATAGGTTATATCAATAGCCTCTTCTTTATATAATTCATTCAAACCACTTGGAAGATTTGAATGGGAAGTCATAGCTTAAACCAATGTCAAAAACAAGACATGTGACATTTATTTGACTGGTTTCGTCCATGCAGCAAACGTAAAAATTCAAGTCCCTAGGTTATTTTATTTTTTTCAATAACACCATTAATAGCCTGATTCAGATATTCGGGAACATCTAAAAATGTTTGAAATCTAAAATTTTTTTTGTCTCGACTTTGAATCGTACTCAAAAAGGTCTAGAAAATGTCAGTAGTTTTAGACCCGAAAATTTTGTAGTGGCAATACTGAATGGAATACTGGAATCATCCATTGCAGTTGGTGTCGCTGATTTTGAAATGTAGGGAACGACCGGTGGGTACAATAGTCGTGGCACCGGTACTGAAACAGAGTGGGAGTGATTTCATACATTAGGAGTGAATTCATAGTGGCAATAAATTTTGAGTATTAGTTAAAAATAAGTATGAGTGATTTTATTCTATGGATACATGGATAGACTCATTACAGTGTTATTAGAAGCTGCGGCGACGTTTTCCAATGAGAGGCTAAAATGTAAAATGGAAGTATTATGTAAGTATTTAGTGCATTACTTATATTTCTTTGTTGCTGGTTTATTTTTTTTTCATCTTTGACGGACCATTGTACCTTGTATCTGTAACGTTGGATTAACTTTTTTATCAAAATTTGCATTACTTTGTTTTTTATAATGATATACGAGTACCCGTGAGTTCTAGTTCTGGATGACATTTCGATTACGCCTCCCTCGGAATTTTATGTTAATTTTAAATTTATTTGATAGCTTATTTTGAATAAAACTAAAATGCCATTGGAGACAACATTTCTTTTTAAACTGCTCGGTATTATATTAATTAAGGAGTAATATAGTGGTTTTCTTATTTTTCATTTTTAATTCTTTCCAGGGAAAATACTTATATTTTCCTTCAAACAAATCTTATTTAATCAATTTTGTTTGTTGATATTTTAAATAGTAGCTACTGGGTATTAAAAAAGAATCAAGTTATTGTGCAACGTTTTTATACCTCCTCTTGTTTACTTGTTTTAGTATTTATTTCAAACATGACCCGGACCATCGATAATTATTATAATTTAGGGCAATTAAATGGCATGTAAAAAAAATGTGTAACTGGAAAATTGGGGCTGGCAAAAATTGTAAATGTTATAAACAGAAAAAAATGTATGGTGCACCTTTTGGGGAATATTTCAAAAACCAATTTGAGATATCCAAAATTTGAAAAAGTTCCTTAAAGGGCAGGAATACTCCTAAAAAAAGTTCTGTCTCCCGGAACTGTGCCGACGATATTTGTAATTTTAATGTAGGTAGAGGTGAAAATATTGGGCTAAAATCGATTTGCATTTTTACTCAAAAGAATTTGTTTTAACCAATTAAAAATGAATATTAATAAGGGATAAATAAATTTGGGTTGAGAATCACTCAACGTTTATAATCAATTTTCAATTTTCTGAATCCGGAATCCAAGTTTAATACCAAACCTTCTATTCAGTACTATAAAGTGTTTAATTTATTATTGAAACAATTTTTCATTTGCTTGAAAACTTTAGAAGTTGAGAAGGATTTAAAAATAACGTGAAATCCAGTCATGGGACTGCCGACAGAAGTGAAAACACCAATAAATGAATCCCTTTTAAAAATTTCATCGTAAGCCCATCGTAAATGGAATTTTTTACAAAAAAATACACATATATACATAGTATAGCTCATGAAAACTGTGACGATGATTTATGCAACACTATATACGTTTCATTGTTATTTGTGTTGCATAACCAAAAGTATCGTGTGGCATAAAAGCTTGACGAATGACCAAAGTATTGTGTGTTGCATAAAAGCGTGACGATGACGAAAAATCCATGTTTTTTCTTCACCCAATAAAAGTGCTCAACGCGCCTAAAGAAGTTTTCACTTCAAAAATATATGTTTGCATTTGAATCCATATTTAAATTGTTCTCAGATTTGTACAGATCATAAAACACATTTTTTGGACATTTTCATGAAAATGATGATTTACAGATCCTTCAGATGGGAATCTGAGAAATTACAAAAGATCAAAACTAATAAAAAACATAGAAAAGTTAGCATATTTGAAAACTAAAACTAATAAGAGTTTTTAGTTTGTTTTTACCATGTTTTATTTAACCAAATTAATTGTTTCAACCCTTACGAAGTGGAATCTTTCCATAATTATTAAATAAAATCAATAAATAACAAATTCCACAACATAAATATAACATATATTACTTGACCGGTTTCACAAGTAACATTTGCAATGTCAGGAGTAAATTTATTGTACTATTATTTTTCACTTCACGATTTAACTCGCGATGATTTAGCCTAGTTCGCAACTACAAATCCGTGATAAATAGTGATAAATCTCCTAAAAATATTAGCAATAGGATCATTGGATTCGGAATTATGTCTAGAAAAATGTATTCGAAAGATTTTCCATCACAAAAAAAGTTGCTAAAGTTATTAACAAATTAGTTGAATAAAAATGCATTTAGTTTTTTTGTTAATAACTCCGAAACTATCAATATTCAACTTTTTTTTTAATTAAAAAAAAATGTAATAAGTAAAATATTGAAATTTTTCGAACTCTTGTTACGTGATCTTGTTAAGTATGTATATAAGAAGGGTTCCACGAACCGAAACATTTTTAGCCCATTTATTTAAACATTTTTTGTTGTCTTTAATGATGACGAAAGTCGGATAAAAATTTTTTTAATTGACAATTGCATAACTTTTTGAAAAATCAACTTTAATATTTTTTTTTTAACGGCACTTTATTCTTAGGAAGATGCAAGGACATACCTACTCTCTTTAATTTTGATGTATGTTCATTAATAAAATTAAATATTTTTATGTACAAGTATGGAGTATGGAGAGTTGAACAATTGAAAAAAAAAACACACAATTAAAAAAAATTAAACGAAAAAGTGTGCTGACGTTATTGTTTCGATTTTAAATGGCGTTCAAAGAAATATGTTTTACCAGATTTTGCCTAGGAGTGTATATTTATAATAAAATGTACACTGAATGTTTTGTGTACTTTATTCTAGTAATTATAGAATTTTTGTGTTACTGATATAATTGTGATAATTTAGACTCGTTTACCATCATATTTACCAACAAAAAATTGTTAATTAACAAGTGCAGTATTTTAGAAATAAAAAAAACTTATTGAGGAAACTATTTTTATCAAAGAGTTACAATAATAAGTATATTACAATTAATATCAGTCTATTTTGTTTCAGGATCTAAAAGTAGATATACAAGTAAAAATGGATCCATCACTAATCCGTCTTATCCCAGGGTGACCACTATGACCAGATGTACAACATTTTAATAGTCCATTCAGCATTTCATTTTGTCGCGACGTCCGCATATTTTTTAAATACTTTCTCTTACAAGTAGGTACCTTTAATTTAATTATGTCGTTCCTTACACTTTCCAGCATTTCTTTCCCAAGTACTTTTCAAATGACAAGTTTCTTCTGTTGGTTTTCAAAATTTTTTTCGAATTTATCTTGATTACGCCACATGTACCTACTTGGTTGATTACAATTGACGTTTCCTTCACGGAAACACGTAACCACACTGTGGGAAAGTACTCAAAGACTTAGGGTGTTGGTAAGTTCTCGCCTGTTGGGTGGAGTGCGAAAAGTGTTCGCCGGTAGGGGAAATTGTTGCCCAGTATGGGCTGTCAAAATATCGTATATCGGCATTTACATAATTCTTCCTGCATTTCATTTTGTCCAGCATTCAAGCCCGAATGTCCACAATTGCTATTTAACTCTTAATATAATTATAAATAACGTAACATCGTTTTAAATATCTTTTCGTTTTTTAGCCTTATCAAGTTTATTTCTTACAATTTTTGTTTTATTCAAATTAGACAATTTTGTATCATACGCTCCTCTCCCAAATATTGACCTGTACATCATTCACCTGGAAAAAAATGGTCACTCTGTCTTATCCTTCATCATATCCCGCTAAAGCAACCTGTTTGTACGAGTTACAAGGACGAGGTAAAGAAATTAAGAGTCCAAATCGTCTGCCAGAATTTTTTTATATCTTCAAGATGGGAACACAAAAAAGTAAGCTTCACAAAGTATTTAATTAATTGTTAATTGAATGAACTAAATAAATTTAATAACGATAGAATTTTGTGTTGTTGTAGTTGTGATAATTCAGACTCGGTTACCATGTTCCTCCATATTGACGGAAGAATACAGAGGATCGACAAGTTATGTGGTACAACTTTACCGAAGCCACTTAAGTCGAACGGAAATGGGCCTCGACTGAAACTGAAATTTCCAAGTTTCTACACATCTAGATACTGTAGAGGATTTAAGCCTTTATGAAAAGTAAGTTTTTTTTTATTTTGAAAAGTGATTTGTTGTCTTGAGAAACAGCGTTAATGAATAAACTATTAAATAAATATTGCCTTACAATGTGAAGAGAGATCCGAACGGTTTTAGGGTCAATGCATAAAAAATATAACGTTTGCAACCACTTCCCTAATTAGGCTTGTTGGAACTTTGCCTTTTGCTTTAGTTTATAAAACCATTATCGATCATTATTGACTTAATTTTGATAAAGCACAATTTAACTCGACCATACTTCCACTGGCTGTATTCTGCGATCATTGCCGTCGATATACCTTTAATAACTGATGAATTCAACCGCTGTCCATTGCGCACTAGGAAGACGTGATCAGTTATTTTGAGGAATTGAAATTCCTGAATAAAAAAGAAAGTGGGAAATTAAATCATTAATAATGGCATCCCGATTAGATACAGTATATTTTGAGTTATTTGAAAATAAATATAGAAAGAAGATTCTTACCGTAGATAATGTGAGTTTTTCATTTTTTTCAGTAATGAAGGGAAACCTTGACAACTACTAATCTTCAACTATACCAAACACATTGTCATGAAGGTCTATGGATTGCGCCAACCAATCATACAACCAAAATCAATTAACAAACTTACATACTGCGCAACGCACAAATTATCCAGGAGATTGTGTAACCCAATTAGGATCGCCGATGGATTTAATATTTATATAAATTCGAATCTACTTTGTCCGGTTCTCAAATGTTAAATTAGGTTTTTTTTCTTTCTAACCAATCTTATTATTTGGTTAGTATTATCTTTTATGTATTAATTAAGACATTTATTATTGTTATGATGATTGTCTATTATTATTATTGTTATAATTACACGCACAATTAAATTACACTTAGACACTTGAATTTACATCAACTCTCACACCAGTCATGCACTCACTCACAACTTACTCATTAACTCACTCATTAACTCACTCACTAACTCAGTAGTCACTCACTCACTAATTCAGTAATCACTGGCTCAGTAGTCGCTCACTCACTAACTCACTAGTTATTCGGCAGACACTCACATACACGCACTCACATGTACTGGATATTTATTGTATGCTTTTTTCTGTTTAGTTATGTATAAGTTTAGAAATAGTAAAGTTTATAATTTTCTCTTTTATGTATCCATACCATTTCTATCATTTCTACTTTTATTAGCTACCTGTGTCATTGTTAAATCGTTATTTTGTTTATTGTATTTAGTCTAAACTATTAAATTGTCTTCTTAAGTAACAATTATTGTGAAGATCAGCAGATATAGTTTTCCTTGGTTTCCTATATCATTGCACAGTTATACTGATCTTAAATGGGAAAAATATATCCATGATATCCCCATGAAAGTATTTTCAAAATTTTGATATTATAAATAATTTGGATTAATCTGGAAAATAAACTTGTTGAAAATAATGAGCCTTTTTTCTACTTTCTCCTTTTCAGAATTGCGGAGCTCTTCCATAGTTTCTTCTCCTTCTAAACAACTGCAACACATAATAGGTACGTTCTTTTTGACTGAGATCTCAGCTCACTTCAATTAATGTGATCTGAGATAATGTGGTGATGTGAGTAAGCACCAAAAAGAACGACACACTTAATTGAAACGAGCAATCTGCCGTCGCATCAAAATTCAATTCAAAAAAAGATTTAAAATATAAGACTGAGGTGCGATTTTCGAAACCATTCGAGAGTAAATCGTATACGAAAAAGGGCCGTTTTCCTATGAAATTTAAATAACCTAATTTTCGACATGCTCAAACGCTAATCGTATACGAACACTTTCGTATGGCTTGTTTCGAGTGGGTTTATTCCATATGAATAAATGTTTTCGTGTTTGGAAGTGTAAATATACATAACCTAGATTGAAAAAAATTGTGTTTGGTATATCATTAATTTGAATAATAAATGATATAATTTATAATATGGCAGGTTTTGATGATTCAATTCATTTAAACTTCACAAACGCTATACAAGAAGCGGAAGAGTTAGCAGATGACCTCCTAGGATCTTTAACCCATTTATTGATCCTTTTGAGGAATATTCAGAAAGGCAATTTTTGAAACTTTATAGACTTACAAAACCTGTCGCTTTAGAAGTAATAAACATATTGGAGCCCCATCTCCCTGCTTCAACAAGAATCTCAGCCTTGAGCCTAACTTTTTTCTGCTTTATTCTCTAGGTCTTGCTGACTCTTAGATTTCTATTTTTAGGGGGGCGTATTTTTTTTCGGCAGCCGAAATACTCTTATCCATTTTGGGGAAAGCTATATGGTCCGAGAGTGTACGTTGGGAGGCGTAAAAATCGATGTCCAGTTTTTTGGTTCAAAAAGTTTTTCACTACACGCCCATATATATATATTTGTTTGTCCAATGTTCAATTCGAGGGGTGCTCAAGTTCCCCGTCGACGGGAGAGACTAGCTCGAGCGTCACGTCATCGTGACTTTTCTTTGGAATGCGTAGTAAGGATGAAATTATAGAAGAGAGAATGTATTGTTTTTTTTTATTTTGTGATGTAGGGGAAAATAGTATGAAATGACGAAAAATATAGTGAGTTTTCGTCCGACTACTGTACGAATAATAATAAAGTGTTTGTCCAGTACCCGTATTAATAATTATAAATTGTTCGTACAGTACCCGTATTGTGCCTTTTGTAAACATGTTATATTTATTTGTGAACTAGTGCTACAACCGACAATATTTTGTTCTTCGGGATCCGAAAAAAGTCTTTCACTAATATTTGTTTTTGCAGCTATAGTGTCTTCAATATAACCTTCGGCTATTGTTGATGATCTCCAACCCCCATGTCTTTTTGACATGGTTATATCTGCCCCAGAGTCCACCAACAATGTTGCAGAACATCTGGGAAAACAATGCCCAGTAAATTCTTGTGGGTTCGGTAATTTTAAAAATTTTGCAATTTCTTCTGGCATTCTTCCAAATTTATGGATACCAAGCGGTTTTGTTTGTATGCCTTACCATTAGTGTATTTAAAAAAAATTGGTAGCCAGCCTGATGGTCTACAATCTTCATATTTTCTGTAGAAGTTTAAATGTTCCACTACAATAAATGAGCGTAATTTTTTTGTCTTCGTGTCAGGAAGAGTGATAAATAATTTTCCCCCATATCTTCAATTTGAGCTTTTTCCATTCGGTCACTTCTTCATGCTTCCGTTTTACCAAAAATTAAAGCAACCTAAAATAAAGAAATCGTTCATTTAATACTGTTGCTGGGCACTATCATTCACTTTTCTATAAGCTCCTGAATAAATACCCCGTGTATTTTATTAGAAGCTATCAAAACCGCCATGCCAATATGTCAAAACGAGCTGGGCGAGCCGGCTCGGCCAACTTGTACTAAGGCCTTATCCCAAATTCAGAAATGAATCTGTGCTGCTTTTTCATAACCGTCATATGCTAAAATTTTGACTCTGAAAAGATGACCTGTTTTGAGATGACTAAATAATCTTAGAAAAAGTACTCGATGTTTACAAAACATCGATGTTTTCATCCGATACATCGAAAGACTTCGATGTATGGTTCCGATTGATCGAATCGAAAAAAACCTCGATGTTTTTTCAAACTGTATGTAGGTATGCGAAGTGGTTGGACTTTGTGTTTCTTTGAAAACCTTAATTGGATTTTAACCACATTTGAGAAATTGATGAACTCCTAGATAAGAGTATAAATAGTTATTGGGTATTTTCACTCAGTTTTTGCACCAAAGAGCAGATATGGAGGCTTTCAAAAGTTTAATGCATACAAATATTTTGATTTTTTTAATTAATTTATTTCTCATAAGAACAAATTTTGGAAATATTACAAACTGGACCAGGCGGACAACAACTCATTTCAATTTTTTACATAACAAAGTAAAACAAATATAATTTAATCCAATATAATCAAAAGCGAAGTGATGATCGATTAACTGAACTTAAAGTTTTTGACAATTTAGTTCTTTGCCAACGTTTCCTCCAGTTTCTTTATCATCATCATGTCTTCTCCCGTAATGAAAAGTGCCGCATGGGGAACGATTATTGACCTGATGTAGCGACCAATTCTGAAATCGGTCTGCAGATGTCTCAAGACTTCATTTAAAACTTCTCTCGTATCATCGAGAATGGTTGGAGGATTGAAGAAATTGAAAAAGGAATCCTTTTTAACAAAGTTGATGAATATACGTGTCACACCTCTGCTCTTGTCCTCGATATTCGTCTTGACGACTCCCTTGGTGACATTTTTGCCTTTCTTCCACTTTATTTTGCAGCCCGTACACTTGACTATTTTGGAGCTTTCGAAACTAAATGGATTGTCTTCTTCTGGAGCCCTTATAATTTCATATTCTTTTGTTAATATGGTGTTAGTGAAATATTCGTTGGCAGAAAAGTGGAATTCCAGAACAAATTTCTTTGGATCTTCCTGGTCAATATTTTTGATGTTAGTTAAACATTTGAGTATTGGGACATCGTGAGGTTTAACCATGTCAGACAAAATAGTAACATTTCTAAAAACGGTCAACCAAAAATCAGGAACTCCTTTTTCATTGATAGCAGGATTACTAATGCATTCATTTTTTCGTTCAGAGGCTGGTGCAACTCTTTGAAAATCTTCAATCTTTGTAATTTCTTGTAGAGCTTTATTGTACATTTCTTTGAAAACTCTGTTTCTCCGGGCTTGATCCATTTCCATGTTAATTTCTTTAAAAAATCACAAAGAAAGACTTAACTGTACACAAGCTAAACACCGAAAACTAAGATGTCAAATTTCAATCAACCTGACGTAATTCAAATTTTATAAAACTTTTCTGCCGTGAGCCTACTAAGAACAAATAAAGCGTTTCCAAGCGACGGCATCCCGCGCTATGTTGTCACCTGTTGTCATAAAGATGGATGGAAATGGCATTTTTTACTACAAAAGTTAATTGGTTTTGGTAAATTTGTGTACTAGTGTGTATTAGTTGGATACTATAATAATTTAAAAGTGTAAAAAAGCAATTGTTATGAGTTTTATCGTGTTGTATTATTCGGTTTGAGGTTATATTAGAATTTAATGTGAAGGTTTTCCGGTGACAGAAATTCGTCACGATGACTGTTAGGTAAATCAATAGACGCATGAAGATTGGCTAAACTGATATGTCATACGTCAAGAACACGGTATCTGACAGTACAACTGCTTGGATACATAATATATTTGTAAGTACCATGTTGAAATAAATATAATAATACCAGTCTCCATAATTTATTACAATACAAATTATTACATGACGCTGCGTGACTAAAATAGCTAAATTAACAATTAAAATGGCAGAACAAAAAGGGATTGGACCGATGAAGACAGATGGAAATTTAGCAGAAAACTGGAAGATATGGAGAGCACGTTTCCAAAATTATTTAATAGCCAGCGAGATAAATAAAAAACTGAATCTACACAGTGTGCTCAGCTGTTGCATTATATTGGAGAAGATGGATTTCGAGTTTATACAACTTTCTCGTTCGCAGACGATGAGAAAGATAAATTGAGTAAATTAATTGAGAAGTTCGAGTCTCACTACTTGCCCAAAGAGAATGTGAGTTATGAAAGATACAAATTTTTCTCATACCGTCAACAAGAAGGCCAGACATTGGAGCAATTTTTTACAGAAATCAAACAGCGAGCAATGAAATGTAAACTAGGTGATTTGCAAGAAAGTCTAACGAAGACAGTTTTGGTATGTGGAGTAACCAGCAATAGCATCAGAGAAAAGCTTTTACAGGATGACAAAGAGGACAAATTAAGCTTAGAAGAAGCAATACAGCTAAGTTTGGTAGTAGAAACCTCAAAAGCCCGAAGCGAAGCGATGACAATACAAAATTCAACAGCAGTGGTGGATGCTGTGAAGAGAAATATAAATATACAAAGGCAAGAAAAGTTGATAAAATAATGTACCAGATGCAGTAAGACACACGCTGTAAATAAGTGTCCGGCATATGGAAAAACCTGCAATGAATGTGGTACAAAAAACCATTTCACTCAAGCATGCAGGAAGAAAAACTCAAGAGTCAGAGAAGTCAAACAAGAAGAAATAAGAAGTAACAGTGAAAGTGTAAGTAGTGAAAATTTATTCATTGGTAGTATAAATAAAAATGAACATTGTGTTGGTTTTATTAATGATAGCGAATGGACTATTAAATTAGAAATAAATAATAAATGTATACAATTTAAGTTAGATACTGGGGCCATGGTCAATGTGTTGCCGATGAAAATATATAAGAAGATTAAAACGAGTGAAAGTATAATTAAACAAACAAATAATAGACTAACCTCATACACAGGGGATAACTTAAATGTAGCAGGCATTAGTACACTAAATTGTAAAAAAGATAATATATACAAGTTGGATTTTTTCATAGTAAATTCATACACACAGTGTATATTAGGGTTAGATACATGTTTAAAATTAAACTTAATTCAACGTATAAATAATATAAATGATGAGGACAGTAATTACTCCAATTTAATAAGTGAATATAAAGATGTGTTTAATGGAATAGGATGTTTAAATGATGAAGAACCATATCACATCATGATTGATAAAAACGTGAAACCTGTGGTACACCCAGTAAGAAAAGTACCTTTACCTTTGTTAGATAAATTAGAAAAGAGTTTGAAAGATCTTTCAGATGAACAAATAATTGAGAGGGTGGAGGGCCCATCTGACTGGGTGAACGCTATGGTTCTAGTTATGAAACCAAATGGTCGTGGGTTGCGAATTTGTTTGGACCCAAAATACTTGAATAAAGTAATAAAACGAGAATACTGTCCAATCCCCACATTCGAACAAATTACAAGTGACATGTCGGGTGCAACTGTATTCAGCACGTTAGATGCGGCAAGTGGTTTTTACCAAATTTGCTTAGACAAAGAAAGCTCTGAATTGTTTACATTTGGGACCCCATTTGGTAGATATAGATTTAAAAGATTACCTTATGGCTTAAAGCCTGCACCAGAAGTTTTTCAAGATCAATTTCAAAATATTTTTATAAATACAAGAGCTAAAATATACATAGATGATATAATTGTGTGGGGCAAAACCAAAAGTGAACATGATCAGAGATTAAAGGCTGTATTAGAAACAGCTAGACAAAATAACATAACTTTTAATTTAGAAAAATGCAAATTTGGTAAAAACCAATTAGTGTACATGGGACAAAAAATTTCAAAAGAAGGAATAACTTTAACAAATGATAGAATTAAGGCTATAGTAGAAATGCCAGACCCAAAAGATAAAAATGATATTCAGCGAGTTTTAGGGGTTTTAACATAAGAATTTTTTTAAGAATTAAGAATTTTAATATTATATTCTGGAAAAATTATATAATAATAATATATAATATAATAATAATAATTTATTCAATTAAAAAAACATAGATAAATTGATACAAAGAAAATAGTTAGCCTAAATTGAATAAACAGTTTAGGTCACAGAAGTAGTTTTTATTACTACTTGTATTGTGACCGTAAAACATGAACATGAACAAATCAGTTTTTTGTCAAATCCAGTAAATTGTCAAATCCGGTAATAAGACAAATCCAGTAAATTGTCGAGTTCTATAATAAACTATTAAGTGGTACCATATTAACTGTTAGAAACCTGAATATTTCTGAAATGGATACTTTTAATTATGATAGACTTTGATTTACTATATTACTAAAGTATCGTCTGTCTATTTCCATGATCCATTTTTTAATTTGCTTTTTGAATAAATTGTAACTCTTTGAACTTTTTATATCATCAGACAACAGCACGTAAATTCTTGGTGCTAAATAATTAGCATTTCTTTGACCAATAGTTTTCCCACTGCGTGGGAAAACGATCCCTTCGTATCCCCTAGTTTTGTAAGAATGTTCATGATGTACAAATTTTATTTTACTTTGAAATATAAACAGCAATATTTTTTGAATGAAAAGTTGATGTACATCTTTTACCTGGGCGTCTATATACAGTTGATTCGATGGATATAAAATATTTTTTTGAAAAATGATTCTTAAAAACCATTTTTGTAAAATATGAACTCTATTTAAGAAACAGTCTTTCACTCCGCCCCAACCGACAATTCCATAAGAAATCAATGATTCCACCAGTGAGTAATATAAGACTTTTAATTCTTTAGGCTCAAGAATTTCTTTTAAATACTTAAATTTTGGAAGATGGCCTCTTATTTTTTTTACTATATCATTACATTGTAGATCCCATCTCAAATGTCGATCAATTGTAATACCAAGATATTTTATTTTTTCTGTTTCTTCAATGTAGTTTGCTGCTCCTATGTTCAGTGGCCCCAACTTAGGTAAGCCAGTTATGTAAGATGAAAAAGTTAAGTAATTTGTTTTACTGGAGTTGAGAGTTAGTTTATTAAATTGTAACCATCTAGCAATATTAGGAAAATCAGTTTCTATTTTATTTTTTAGATCTTGCCATGTGGAGGAACTATAAAATACTGCTGTGTCATCTGCAAAGCTGATGATCTCACCCTGAATATTCAAGTAAAGCATACTATTTATGTATAGAAGGAATAAAAGTGGCCCAAGAACAGTTCCCTGAGGTACACCATATGTGATTTTATGTGGTGCACTCATTACAACTTCGATTTGAACCATTTGATCCCTATCTGATAGATAACTTTCTATGAGTTTGTATGCATTGCCTCTAATTCCATACTTTTCCAATTTATTTAATAACAACGTATGACAAACGGTGTCAAATGCTTTGGAGAGATCCAAGAAGACACATATAGCAGGAATATTCCTGTCAAGTGAATCGTAAACAAGAGAAGTTAACCTATATATCGCATCTTCAGTCGACCTAGACTCTCTGAAGCCATACTGACGATCGGATAAAATTTTATGTTTTTTTAAGAAAGAACAGAGTCTAATTTTTATTATTTTTTCTATTATTTTTGAAATATTAGATACTAGTGATACAGGCCTGTAATTAACCATTTCTGTTTTTTCTCCACTTTTGTATAGAGGTTTAACTATACCAATTTTTAGAATTTTTGGAAAGGATCCCGTGCTAAAACATTTATTAATTAGGTAGGTTAATGGACTTGCGATCTCATTAGATATTTCTCTTAATGTTTCAGACCTTATGCCATCGAGACCTGGTGATTTTTTAAGTTTCAAATGTTTTATTGTATTAATAACCTCAGCTTCATCGGTAGGTCTAAGGAACATAGTACCTTCCAAAAAAATCTGTATTTTCTGCAAAATTTGTTATCTCGGGTATGTTTCTAGCTAAATTTGAGCCTAATTCACAGTAATATGTGTTAAAGCCATTTGCAATACTCAATTTGTCATTAATTTCAGTTCCATTTACTTTAATTCTTTCAATAGTCTTTTTAGGTTTTGTTTTGCCGCAGATCTTGTTTATGCTTTCCCACAATGATTTGGAGGAATTTTTATTTTCTTGGATAATTTTTCTATAATAGTCTTTTTTTGTTTTTTTTTACTAGTTTGTTTACATTATTTTTGTACACATTGTATTGACTTTTTGTTTCTAAATTATCAGGATGTTTTAAAGCTAATTTGTACAATTTATTTTTTTCCTCTATTAGTTTTACTAATGTAGGATTCATCTAAGTTTGCAATAATTTTTTTGTATGCTTTACTTTTACTTTCTGTGTATTTTCATTAATATGATGTTTCAAGGAATTAATAAAGTTAAGAGCCATATTATCAACTCCATTTTCATTGTATACCTGTTCCCATTTTTCAAACTTCAAAGCATCTTTTAGTGACGTATAATTTATGTAATATTTGTAATTTAACTGCTCATTTAACTGGATGTTATTTCGTTCTGTTTCTAATGTAAGGGCTATGGGGCAGTGATCTGTAATATTATATCTAAAAATATATGATTTAGCTTTAAGTGTATTACGACTTGATACATATAAATGATCCAAGCATGTGCGACTAGGTAAACGAGTGTACTCATTAATGTATGAAATATATCCAAAAGAGCTCATTATATTTTTGTACTCCTCGACTGTTTCATCATTGTTATCCAATAAATCTAAATTTATGTCACCTATTATGATGCTAATGTCGTGTTTTTTTAACGAATTCAAGTAATTGATCAAATACGTACGTAAATATATTAAAAATTTTTCAAGTAACACTTGGCCACTAAGGCAGTTATTAAAAAAAAGATAGTGAATTTATATGGGAGGAAGAACAAAAACGAGCTTTTGAAAATTTGAAACAAGTCTTGACCACAAGTCCAGTCTTGCAATTTTTTGACATAAATAAACAGATAGTGCTGTCTGTAGATAGTTCAAAAACAGGACTGGGAGCTGCTCTTATGCAAAATAATATGCCATGTGCATATGCGTCTAAATCTTTAACACAGACACAAACACATTATGCACTAGCAATATGTTTTGGCATGTCAAAATTTTATGAGTATATATATGGAAGAAAAATAATAGTTGAGACTGATCACCAGCCTCTTTTGTCAATATTAAAGAAGCCATTGAACAGTTGCCCTGCCAGACTTCAAAGAATGTTATTACAATTACAGAAATTTGACTTTGAAGTCAGATTCAAAAAAGGAAAAGATTTGATTCTGGCAGATGCATTGTCGAGGGCTTACTTGTCTGAAACATATGATGTGTTGGAATCAGAAATTGAAGCTCGGGTCTGTTTAATTAAAAATCAGATTAATGCAACACCAGAAAATCAATTAAAAACAGAGACACAGAAGGATTATGAGCTTCAGGATCTGATACAAATAATTAAAAACGGATGGCCTAACAGTAATAAAAAATTGAATCCAAATATGAAAAAATATTTTCAATACAGAAGTGATTTAAATGTTATTGATGGGTTAATTTTCAAAGGGCATGCAATTTTAATCCCTAAATCACTGAGATGAGAAATGTTAGACAGAGTGCATTATAGTCACCTAGGTTTAAACAAAACACTAAGCTTAGCAAAAAACTCAATATTTTGGCCAGAAATTAACAATGAAATAAAACATAGAGTGTCTAATTGCCATTTATGTTTAAAATACGCAAGTTCGCAAAGATCGGAGCCTTTGGTATCACACCACATCCCAGATTTAAGATGGAATAAAGTTGGTTGTGATATTTTTGAAATACAAGGTCAAAAGTTTTTGATAATAGTTGATTATTT
This sequence comes from Lochmaea crataegi, assembly GCA_947563755.1. Lineage (NCBI taxonomy): Eukaryota > Metazoa > Arthropoda > Insecta > Coleoptera > Chrysomelidae > Lochmaea > Lochmaea crataegi. The sequence continues at coordinate 135,842,355 of OX387422.1, forward strand.
TTCAAAATTTGTTGAAGTTGCAATTTTAAATAAAGACACCACAAGTAGAAATGTAAATTCTTTAAAATCTATATTTACTACACATGGTATACCGATTACCTTAGTGTCTGATGGAGGCCCACAATTCACTTCAGCAGAATTTCAAAAATTCAAAAGAGAGTGGGAATTTTCACATGTAATCTCATCACCAACGAATGCTCAAAGTCATGGTATGGCTGAAAGACACATACAAACAGTAAAGAAAATAATTAAAAAAACCATTGAAGATGGCATTCATTCATTCATAAATTGGGTTGTGCTCATCAGCCCAGGCACTTGATCTGAATCTTTGTACCATTTCCCATGTTATCTACTTCCATTGCAGTAGCTTCGTGTCTTCTATAAAGGTCACTAGTTTGACTGGAGGGATTTTCAGTAGTTGTGATGGTTGTATAACTTCCTCTCCAAAGTGCTTCCGTCTAAGTTCTTGTAAGTCCTCGCAGAAGCAGAGTATGTGAGTAGGTGTTTCATCATCAAGTTCACATTTTCTGCACATAGGTTCACTAACTTTGCCCATATTGTACAGATGTTTCCTCAAGGTGCAGTGTCCAGTCGCCAGGTCGGTAACTGTCTTCAAATGTCTCTTACCCAGTTTCAGTAGCCTGGTTGAGAGTTCCTTGTCTACCTTGTTCAGTAAACTCTTTGTATGAAGGTGCCCTCGTGTCACCCTCCATTTGAATTCATTGAAGATGGCAAAGACATACATTTGGCACTCTTAGATTATAAAAATTCTGTAACAGATTCAAATTTCACTCCCGCACAGATGTTAATGTCGAGAAATTTAAGATCAAATGTAATATGCACAGAGAGTTATTATAACCCTAAGGTTACCATTAACATAAAACAAAACATTAAAAAAATCAGAATACACAACAGAAATATTACAACAGGGGTGGTGTCAAGTCACTACGCAAAATTGCTATAAACTCAAAAGTATATGTTCAGTTGAAGCCTAAAGGTGAGTGGACACCTGCTGTTGTAGTAGAACAAGTAAGAGACAGAGTTTATAAAGTTCGGTTGGAAAATGGTTCAGAACTGTATAGAAATAGAAAATTTATAAAAGTCATACAGCCTAAACTGAAACCGAACAATTTTTCAACCAACGTAAGTAGTGAAAACAAAAATGTAAATATAGAAGATAAGAAACATACTGTTAATTATTATGTACATATAGAAGATAGTGTCAGTGAAGAAGGTGAAGTAGTTACAAACAAAAATGGTGACGTAAACAGTGAAAAAGTAGTTGAATGTGAACATAGTGATTTAGACCTAAAGGATAACTTTAATAACAAGATTGAATATTATTATGAGTTAGATGATAGTAATAATTCGAATGTACAACTAGATGATAGTAATAATACAATTGTAGAATTAGATGTAAGTAATAATTCAAATGTTTCATTAGATGTAAGCAATAATTCTAAGGCAGACCATGACTCGAGTGATAACTCAAATGATTCATTAGATGTAAGTAATAATAATTCAAGTGTAGATAGAGAATCTTCAAATAAGTCTCAAAGTGAAATTAGCCTACCAGAGAATGTCAATATTACAAATCAAAATACAAAAGTATCAGGTTCTGGTAGACTAGTTAAACCCCCAAACAAGTTAGATTTGTAATTGTAAAATAAAAAGGGGAGATGTTAGGTAAATCAATAGACGAATAAAGATTGGCTAAACTGATATGCCATATGTCAAGAATACGGCATCTGACAGTACAACTGCTTGGATACATATATTTGTAAGTACCAATGTACCATGTTGAAATAAATATAATAATACCAGTCTTCATTATTTATTACAGACACCCCTACTTTAAACCGCTTTGTTTGCTCCCAGACAAGATGGCCGATCTGTCAAAGTCATGTGACCTTAAATGGTCTATTCTAGTATGGAGGGTAGAAGGAAGGAGCACCATCTGAATGTATTAAAAAGTGTCCATTAAAAGGAGGCAAATTAAGGTGGCGCCATAGTAGCAAGTGGAAAGATTTTAAAAACAGCGCCATGAATTATCAGAGTAAGATACAAAATTAAAAAAGGAAATGCTACGTAAATAATTGAGATTTTAAATACTGTATATTTCTCAATTACACAAGTCACGAAAAATACTAAATTTTTCTACGCAGCACACTTCAATCGGTTTATAACCCTAAATTCACATCATTTCCATTAGCTACACGAGCGCCATTTCGGTGAATCTTCGAATTATAATTTGCTGTTTACAGGTGGACACTTTTTCAACTTGTCACCCATACAAGATGGTGCTCCTTCCTTCTACCCTCCATATATTCTAGATACACAGAAATAGCGATGGCAAAAAAAATAAATATATCGATATATCGAATCAAATGATACATCGAAACAATATATCGATACTAACGATATATCGAAGGAAGTTTATCGATATAAATGTATATCGGCCGATATAAATGATATAAAAAATGTAAGAATAAAAATAATTTTCATTGACAACATGACAAACACACAGAAACAAACGACAACTATGACAAGATGATGATGATACTATCAGCGACATCTATTATTTCCAATAATATTCACTAGGAATAGATTGCAAAAATAGCAACTTGGAATAGTATATTGTGCAACAAGGGGGGAAAGTTCAACTTTTCTCTCGAGCGGGGAAGTTTGTGGCACGATCCCGAAGGGCGAGTGCCGCAAACACACACGAGTATGAAAAGTACTTTCCCCACATGTTGCACACTATACTATTCCAAGTTGCTATTTTTGCAATCTATTCCTAGTGCATATTATTGGAAATAATAGATGTCGCTGATAGTATCATCATCATCTTGTCATAGTTGTCGTTTGTTTCTGTGTGTTTGTCATATTTTTATTCTTACATTTTTTATATCATTTATATCATATCTCGTTCGGCCATTATATCGATAAACTTCTTTCGATATATTGTTTCGATGTATCATTTGATTCGATATATCGATATATAGCCCGAAGGGCGAGTGCCGCAAATACACGAGTGAGAAAAGTACTTTCCCCACATGTTGCACACTGTACTTTTTCTACAACTGCACAAATTTAAAGAATGCAAGTAAAGTAACTTAATATTTATTTTTATGGTTAGTGTTTTACTAACAACATGTGGGGAAAGTACTTTTCCCACTAGTTGCACAATATACTATTTCCTGTCAATCTATTTCAGTTTTACTGGCCGTGGCACCAGCTTTCGAAAACAGCCGTTCGGACGGTTGCAACAACTCCTAAATATTTTATTGTTTCTTTAAAGATTTTTGGGAATATGGTTTTTGTTTCCACCCATCTTATGAGAGGATTTGCTTTAATGTCTTGTAGAGGTAATTGTAAATATTGAGAAACTTCGTCATGCTCATAATTGACATTGCCAGAATCAGTTTTGCGGCGTTTGGCGAAAGCTAACTGTTTATGGTAATCCCACAAGTCAAACGAATCACCTGCATCGGACGTATTAGCGAAATCAATCGGTTCCGGTTCCTCTGAATTTTCAGCAATTTGGCGTCTTAATTTAGTAATTGTAGTGGAACATGCTAAAGCATCTCTAAAATGTATCTGCTTGAAGTGCGGATCAAGCAGTGGCTAATATATGTGATTTTTCTATGTTCCCAAACCGTTTATCAAACTCAATCAAAACAGCAGTCTTCAGTTTATGTGCTATTTCTGTTGTCAAATTGAACTTAGCACTATATTGTTCAAAAGCACACCTAAGCATTGGTATAACTTTACTAATGGTACAGTATTGTTCAGCAGATATTTCCGTAGTCATTTTTTCTAACAGATTTAGAAGCTGAATTATTTTTTTCTAGTGGGAAATTTCAAGCGCAGTTGACATTGGAGGCGCGTTGAGGTTTTCAAATATATTTGCAATTAACTGGGCCATTTCAACAAATCTTTGCATCATATAGAACGTTGAATTCCAACGGGTTTTGACGTCTAAAATTAGTTTTTTTACATTACCTTCTGGGACCCCATTGTCTAATTGTTGTTTTCTTAATTTGTCACAAGCAGATACACTTATTCGTAATGATACCCCTAACTTTTTGCACGAGCTCATTTAAGCCATCACAATTTTTAATTGCGATTTCGCAAACTAAATTCAAGGTATGAGCGAAACAAGGAATATGTTTATTTCGGCCAAACGTATCATAAATTGCTTTGACTATATTGGCACCGTTGTCACTAACAACAGCTGCCACCTTTTCCAGAGTCAGTCCCCATTCTTCAAGCAGCTGTAACAGCTCTGAGGAGATATATTGTGCCGTGTGAGACTCAGATAATTCTATTACCCCTAAGGTTGCAGAAACATGTTTAACATTTTTAATATGTATAATGAATGGTAACCCCTAAGAAGCTCTTCATTGGCATGTCAGTCTATATGTCAGTAGTTAATAAGGTTACATGGTTTACTAATTTAAGTGCTTCTTTAAATGTAGCGGAAATTGTTTCAAATTTTTTGTCAATTTCTAGTTGGCACTGTGTATAAAGCTATTTAAGGAAGTGCAACTTCTTTAAATACCTAGCCTTAAAAATCCCTCTCCTTCCACTGTCGAAAAAAGCATGTTGTCCTTGCATATAAAATAGGTTATTGCTTCTGCGATTTTCACGTGACTGGATCGATCCACCCACTGAAAAAGATGAAATAAATTTCATAGCTTTTTTAATTGTTGGTTGAGATTGAGATGTTGTGGTCGCAATAAAATGGGTAATTTTTCAACTGGGTGTATAGTTTTTGGAGGTATTAATTTTTCAGCACTTGTACTTTGCTCTAGTTCATGAACACTGGAAATATTGCCTTCCTGAAATAAAAAAAATATATGATAGTATACTTTTTAGGTACACTAATTTTGGGCCACCCTGTATATATGATAAATAATAATTGATGCTTGCTTTTGCTTGCTTATTACTTGCGTATAAAATCTTTGTTAACAAATATTATAAAATATAGGTAGTTTTCCAATTACAGCATTAAAGCGCATTATGCGGCATAGTGCTCAATGGCGAATGTTCCAACTACAGCATCGCTTCGTACAATCGAGCACTTTGAAAAGTACTGCTTTGGGGTAATGCGCGCATTGATACCAACTCAGGAGCAGAAAATATGAGAATTGTTTTTCTTTAAGTTGGCGTTGATAAGAATTTTGCTTACACTATTATTAATAATATTGTTTATTGTTGAAATAATTTCTAAAACTTTCGACGTAATTTTTGTAAAATATTAAAAACCGAATTTAGATTGTGTTAAAGAGTAAATCTAAATATGGGTGAAGGTACACATCTTCTTGTTTTTTGGTATTATGTTTAAAGCGTAAATAATTTTCATTTGAATAATCAAATAGAAAATTGTCAATACAAATTTATTTTACTTTTGTCAGCACTGCAATGGTTGGCTAAGTCTATGAATGTTTTTTGCTCACAACACTGAACCTTGTGCACTCTGCCGGTGCACTTGCAAACTAATGGACGTTCCAATTAAGCATTAACACATCTCAGCATTGTGCGCCACTGAGTCGCATTATGCGCTGTAATTGGAAAACTACCATACTCACCTTCATCATAGATCTACTCCCTACTTCCAAACTTTTTTCTGTTTCTTCAGTTTCCTTATCTTCTTCAGACTTTTCAAATTCAGCCTTATATAGAAGAGTATGTTTTTGTCGCAAATGAGCAATAAGATTGGTTGTATTCCCCGAACTCTTTAATATTTTTGAGCAAGTATTGCATTGAACATAACCCTTGTCTTTTTTTGAAAAATATTTCCACACCATGCTCTTAGAGTCTTAGAAGGTGCCATTATGCCTATTATATCATTAAACACAACACAATTAAAATGATATATTAATAATATAACCTAAGATTCCTAAGAATAAGAACTGAATACGTGAAAACCATGTGAAAACCAGAGATAAGGAAGGTCGTGTTCAGACTTTTTGAACTAATTGACAATTACGTGAAATATGTTTTGTACTGCTGGTAATTGTCGTAGCCAATGAGGGATCAAGGCATGTCTAAATATCGAATAATCATTGGCCACAGGCCATGGCGAAAGTAGTGAGCAAATGACACATTATTGGGAAAAAATGTATGGTTATAATAAGTAGTTTATGCAAAATTTGTTGATAATTTGAGGATAAATAAGTACGCAGAAAATGCAATTGTATGTTTCAATTATTCTATATTTACGTTGGACGCTTAGAGGTATAGCACAAACTAAAAGTAAACAGAGGTTTTGATATCGAAAAATGCGATAATATTGTACTGTAATGTATGTAAAACTTGATGTAAAAATATTTAGAAAAATAAGATTTTACTTGGAAACTTATATTATTAACAAGTAAGAACAAGCATGGATTTTGTTTATCAAACCGAATAAACAATAAAAATAGCACTTAACTTGGTTGGAATATAATACTTTGTTAAAAATAAAACAATCAACAACAAACGCAAAAAATTGGTACAGTTAGATTGAAGTAATGAATATTTTCATATAAATAAACACAAAACTGACAAATGTCGTTGTCAGTCATGGTGTAAATATAGTATAATTTACACCATGGTTGTCAGTTGCATCAAAAGAGCTGTGTGAAACGGGCTGCAATTTGACCAATCACTAGGCAGCAGAAATGCCAACTTAAATTCAAATCGCTCCTCTTAGTTTAAAAACAATGTATAGAGAATAAAAACGAGTTGATAAACCGCTTCCAAACAAACTGGAACTTTATCTGCTAGTTACTTTTATCCGACGGATACTTAACTGATGGATAATATTGGCTATTGATAAACCGGGCCTGATATAATTAAATAAAACGTCAAAATCAACAGCTACCGTAAATGCTGAAGGAAGTAACCATGACGACAACGTATTCGACATATTCAATATACCAAACGTTCTGTCAGATCAAATATTGACACCGAAAAGTATAGAAAATTTGCCGATATTCATAGAAAACAATTCTCCGATCAACAAAGCAAAACCAGTAGTACAACTAACATCGAAAATTATGCCGAATATACCTCTAATTAAAGTTGTGAAAACAGGGAAGACAGTAGTATCAATCAAAGGTACGAACGAATCTGCAAAATTCACCAAACCTAAAATATTACAAACGACGACTAAATCTGTATCGCCGAATATTTTGTCGCGTTCGACGAAACCCGGTAAATATATGCCAGCAGGTCTTCCTACCAAATTATCCTGCGCGTCTGAAGGTTCTGGTTATAAAATTATGTCTCTGACTACTCAACAACGACAGCAACAAAGGTGAGTATTCGTGTTGTAATTAGTCAGTACACGGTAAATACATAATTTATTTTTAAAGGTTGCTTCCTACACCGGCTCAGCAAAAAGTACTGGGTTATCAGCCTTCCATAGGATCGAAAGTAGAAAAACCTGTTATAAAAACTGACGTTCTACAGAAGAGTCTTACAACTGCGGCAATAAAACCCGAAATTGGTGGTTTAAAATCATCGACAACGCAAGAAATTATCACAACCGCGAATCAAGTTATCGCTGGAGTAACCTCGCCTAGATCCATTAAGCCAGATCTAAAGAGAGCATCGTCATCTACTTCTAGTCAAAAACTTAAGAGTGCCAAAAGGACTAAAACGATTTTGATCACCAACAAACACGGACAAACTATAAAGAAAATCGCTACGACTGAAGGTGATATTGATAAACAGGTAAATCGGGGAATATTGTTAACTATTTCATTAACATTAGGCCAAATTTTCAATATATTTTATATTATATAGTTCATTTTGTGTACTTTGTTTTTACTTACATTTATAGTGGTATTGAGGCTTAGACTGCAGTATGGTCTTAGTAATCTTTCAGCCACTCCTTCGCACAATGGATGCCATATAAGCGGTCCTTTCTAGAGTTTGTGATGGTCTAGTTTCTAGTTCCTTTAATCATATTCCTTGAAGAAATTTTAACAAAATTCGATTCTTTATATTTTAATTAGTAAAAATTTCTATTTGCTATAGGTAGCTCAAGAATTGGAAGTAATAAAAGCCAGTAGTAGAATGCACTTCAGTTCGCAATCGAAATCTGAGCCAGTCGCTAATAAACTATTACAAAAAACACCCTCCCTTAAAAAATACAACAGGAAACAAGAATCCAAGTTTAAAACAATTCCTGTTTCTACAAAAAGTGGAATTTCACCGAATCCAATTCTTCCTTTAGCGATACCGAAAAAAATCATCCCTCACGTTCCCGAAACGAAAAAAGTGATACAAGAAGAACCCAAACCGCAAATCGACATATCTCAAAATCAATTTTTTATACAGGACGCTCTCGGAAATCTTACTATAATAACCGAAGGACAGATATTAGCGTTGCCAAGTGAAATTGTCGACGGTCAACCACAATCGTATATGCTAGTTATTTTAGATCAAGGTAATTTGACACCTTTAGATAACGAGGCTCTTATGTCGTTAGACCCGAATTTCGGATTAGAAGGAGATTTGAGTAATATAGTGTCACACATTGATCAAGGGGCATCAGGCACTGGAAATATAAATCAACCAACTCCTTTGGCGCAACCCGCAACTGTCAAGATCACTAATCCCGGTGAAGAATTACAAGCAGGTATTTTATTTTACTTTTACGTTTTACTAGATTTTTTTTTCGGGTCGAGATGGGAAACTCATGTTCGAATGGGTCCACCACCCTCAGCAGTATCCCTTTCTGCACCCGCAGGAGTGGCGTAACCCTCGCATTCACACCTGCTTTTCCACCCCACACCTCCGCACCTTACAGCATACTCTGCTCTACCGTCCTACCAATTACCCTTCTCTTCCACTCTCACGGCCCTTTCACATTACACATCAATCTCCCCAGGCATGCTGCCCTCACTTTCCCCTTCTGTGTCTCCTTTAACATGTGTGTTCTGAAAGATAAGGTATTTCACAGACTCCTCAATACGAATTCTCCTTTTCTTCACTTCCCTCGTCTTCCTCAGTCCCTTTACTAGCAACCCCACCGTCTGATCTTCCGCCACAATCTTCCTACACATTCTCTCCGCCTTTCTTTCTATCTCCGCCTCTCCCTTTGCCGTACATAGCAGACATACATCGTCCGCATTCACCGTAATCTCACATCCCTCTTCACATACTATCCCACAAACCTCATAAAACACACACTTCTATAGCGTCGGCCCAAGAACCGAGCCCAGGGGCACTCCAGCCTCCGTCTCATGTCTCCTCCCTAGTGTCTACTCTATCACACGTCCCGTTAGGTATTCCTCCACAAGGTTAACCACACCCTCTCCCCCTCCGAGCTTCAGCAACGCGCTCAAGACTGCCCGTCTGCTGACACTGTTAAACGCCTTCCCGACGTCGAAGAACACGAGTAGGGCCAATTTCTTGTTAGCTACCCTCCCTAGCCCTTTCCACCAAGCCCATTACCCTGCCCAGCGCCGAGATACTTGATTTTCCCTTCGCAGACCCGTGCTGATTTATCCTTTATTATGCCCTCCATCAATTTACCCATACCACACATCAGGCTGATGGGCCAGTAGTCCGCTTCCACTCTCTACCCGCCTTCGTCAGCAGTATCACCCTGGCCAACTTCCATCCTTCCGGAAACTCTTCCACCCTTAGCACCCTGTTTAATAGCTCCCAGAAGTACTCCCCATTGTCATCCAACAGCCTCTTCATCATATCACCCCTCAGGCTATCTATCCCTGGGGCTTTCCTTACTTTAATGTTTCTCCCCCCCTCCTCTACTGCCCACTTCTCCTGCCTCGCAATTTACTAGATGGCGCTGTGTGACAGACGACGCTGGTATGACAAGGCACATTGACAATTGACACAGAACTATACAATGCTTCGGACAAGTGACAGCTGACTTAGTTGTGGTTATAAAATAATGAAACATGTCTTTATTTCATTTTAAATTCATACATATTGAAGATGTATTTTGATTTCAGGTACTTCCAAAATCGAAATTCCACGTGAAACGGTTCCTTTATCCCTCCCCATTGCCAGCGAAGTACCAATAGTCGAACAAAAAATAGAAGACAATATCATGGTTGCTCCGACAGAGGCATCAGTTAACATAGTATCAAATTCAAACGGAGACCAAGGTCAGCAGTTGATAGTCACCGGCGATCCTATAGCTACTCAAAAATTCTTGGAATCGCTATCGGAAGGTACTACCGATCTGGCTAACATAATCGCCAATGCAGAAGGAAAGAGTATTTTAATACAAGCGGACGGTCAACAAATTCTAATTAACACGAATACCGATAGCCAAATGCTGACTAGTGTTGTAGAAAGTACGGAAACAGACGGAAATCCGGTATTTGCGACGAAATCTAGCAAAAACACGGACATTCTCGCCGCCGCTTTGGCCGACACCGACGTTTTTTCAACGCAAACGAAAGTATCTTCGCAAATGAGTCCTAACAATGCTCTGTATCCGATAAACGTCAGTAACGTACGAGAAACGAGCCTTACGTTAAATTCGCCCATCATGACGCCTCTGGAAGTACCGAGTTCGAATAGTAAAAAGATTCCAGACGACGTAGTCGATATACTAACGCAAGTTCCTAAAAACGTCGATCTTCCGATAACCATTACGGATCCTAATATTTCTCAGACCGTGGCGAATCAACAGGTAGCTACTTTAATTGGTAACGAATTCCAAGCGAACCTGGAATATCCCTGGAGTATCCCTGAAGCGACCATAACGGCTTTTACGACGGGGTTAAGTAGTCTCGGTTACAATTACTCTTTATCTACGTTAGACGACAACGACATGACTCCTAAGCCCTTCAACAGCATTATGCCTTTGTTCAACGACGACGTCGAAGATGGTTTAACCGTCAAGAAATCCGATAAGCATGACTACAAAAACATAAGCGCTGGAAGCTTTTTGGTCGAAGAAAGCCGATCTACGTTGGGAGGAAGTATGTGTAGCTCTCTAAGCGAACCCCCGCCTGAAATGTTCGAAATACCCGAAAACGATTACGGCGAAAAGAACGGCAATAACATTCCTCTTTCGTTACAAAGTACTCCGGATCCAAAGGAAAAAGACGGTTCTATTCAAACGGAAAGTTCTGGCGAAGGATCGTAGAGGAGAGGATAAATATCCTATGATACCAACGTTGCCAATACCTTTTTCAATCATTTTGGTTAGGTTTGGTTAGGTTTGGTTAGGTTTGGTTAGGTTTGGTTAGGTTTGGTTAGGTTTGGTTAGGTTTGGTTAGGTTTGGTTAGGTTTGGTTAGGTTTGGTTAGGTTTGGTTGGGTTTGGTTAGGTTTGGTTAGGTTTGGTTAGATTATTATTACGTTTTAAAACCGATCATTGGTTAATTTATCGATAAGGGCAAGGAAAATAATTAAAGAAGGTGTTGGCAACGTTGGTATCATAGGATATTTAGCCGCTCCTGATGTAATAAACGAACGATTCATACCAGAGACAGACAGACAGACTTTTTTATATCAATCTATTTATAAATGAAACTTCTTAAAAACAATACGGCCAGGTTTGGTATCAGTTTTTAACGCTAATCTCGGATTCAAAGTTACAATTCACGGCAAATTGATAATAAAAATGCGCTTGTGGAACTGCGGGCTGGAATGTTGAACGGTGCGGCTAGACGCAAGTTACAGACTTATTCTGTAATTGTGTAGTTCTCCAACGACATCGCTAACAAACGATCGTCGCCAATGGTTTTGGTAACGTGAATTTTAACGATTATACCAAAAAAGTCATTCTGTTGCGACTTCGTTACAAGTGACCTTGGAATATGCAAAGCGACAAGAAAATATACGTTTTTCAAAAAGCTAGTAGCACAGACAAGGTGAAGCAGGAGTGGGACTCTGCACACTATAGAATTCTACTATCGACTCTATTCTACACGTCCTGTCGACGAAAGTAATCGTTATCGCTTTCTATATGTGAAGACGTGCCTTTTTCTACGATTACTGTTATCTCTCAAGGAACAGTTTAATTCAGAACAGCACTTCAAAAAAGGCAAATAGAAACAGCTATGGTAAAAGTGGAGTTAAATATTTAACAATAATACACAAAATATCATATACAACAACCAAAGCGCAATATAAAACTTATGAAATTAAATACGTATCTACAAAAAAATCTAAGCAAACGTTGCCCATCACGGCTGGAAGTTGTCCCTCTCGACTAGACGCTATTCACTTTATCGGTAGAAAATATAATCAACCGGTTAAAATATTCACAACCGATGGAAAATATTCCCCGCCGGCGGAGGAATACACAGACAAAACTAGAAAATGCCCCCCCCCTCCTGAAAGCTGGATGTCTTCTACCGGCTGCACTAAGCCAGAGTTTATCTTTACTCTAGCAAAGTGCAGATATATACATTTACAAACAGGATAAAATAAATGCTAACTTAGCAATTATAAATAAGATATGTTTAATATCAATTAAATATTAACTTTTAACACTAATATCATCATAAATAGCTATTTTTTTCTAAAAATATTTCTACGTTTAATTAGAATAGATATGGAGAAATATTAAATAAAATATCGGGTGTCCCAGAAGTTTCCGACCTATTTTAACTGCAAATATCTCCAAACTCACAAGTAATAGAGAAATGAAACTTTTGGGACATCTGAAATTGGTAAAGGTTAGGTTAGATGATCAGTGGATCGATATTTATTTAATTTTTTTGTTTAAGGTAACGGAGCGAGGAACTACCCTAAACGCGTATGTACCTATATTAATTATTCCATTCACCCAAATGTTATAAAAATGTAATTTCATATGTCTTCAAGGTCAGTTATATGCAAATTTACAACTTTTCAGGCTATATATATATATATAAAATTCTGCGCAAATTTATAACTTTTTAGGCTATATATAAAATTCGGTGCATCCCGTGTTAGTCACAGAAAATCTTATGAATTCAAACAACTGTACACCTGTAAATTCCAGTTTCAATTTTGTTTGATTTTCTGTTCCAGAAATTTTTTTACGTTTTTCCAACCGCGAGTGTATGATCCAGCCTAAAGGGACATCTTCTAACCGAGAGGAATTTCATCTAGCCGAGAGAGTCGTCAACTGTACACCTGTAAGTTCCAGGTGTCTCTCCTGTTTTCGCCATTTGGTTTGTAATTTGCATATAATATTTTACAGGGTTCATAGGTTCCAACGATGCTCTTGTTGAATTTTTTCAATTTTATTTGATTTTCTGTTCAAGGAATTTTTTTAGATTCTTCCAACTGGGGGATGTATCATCCAACCTAGAGGGACATCTTCTAGCCGAGAGAGATTTCATCCAGCCGAAGAAGACGTCTTCCAACCAAGATCAGTTTCCCCACCTAAAGGTTTATCATCCAGCCTAGAGAGCCATCTTCCAGCCAGGAGTATCGTCGACTGTACACCTGTAAATTCCAGGTGTCACTCCTGTTTTCGCCATTTGGTTTGTAATTTGCATATATTATTTTACAGGGTTCATAGGTTCCAACGATGTTTTTGTTGAAATTTTCAATTTTATTTGATTTTCAGTAAAAGGAATTTTTTTAGATTCTTCCAACTGTGGGATGTACCATCCAACCTAGAGTGACATCTTCTAACCGAGAGGGATTTCATCCAGCCGAAGGAGACGTCTTCCATCAACCTATCATCCAGCCGAGATGGTCATCTTCCATCCAGGAGGATCGTCAACTGTACATCTGTAAATTCCAGGTGTCTCTCCTGTTTTCGCCATTTGGTTTGTAATTTGCATATATTTATTTACAGGGTTCATAGGTTCCAACGATGTTTTTGTTGAATGTTTTCAATTTTGTTTGATTTTCTATTCCAGAAATTTTTTTAGGTTCTTCCAACCGGGGAGGGGGGTGTTTCATCCAACCTAGAGGGACATTTTCTAACAGAGAGGAACTTCATCCAGCAGAGAAGTCATCTTCCGGCCAGGAGGATCGTCAACTGTACACCTGTAAATTCCAGGTGTCTTTCCCGTTTTCGCCACTTGGTTTGTAATTTACATTATTTTTTTACAGGGTTCATAGATGCAAACGATATTTTTGTTAAATTTTTCAGTTTCATTTGATTTTTTGTTTCAGAAACCTTTTCAATATTCCACATCATCATGGGCCTTGTAGAGGATTATTATCTTTGCTGGTAAAGGTGGTGGTGGTAATTTTTTGTATTGTTATTGCCTAGTAGGGGATTATTATATTTGCCGAAGGTGGTAGTGGTAATTTTTTGTATTGTTGTTGCCTAGTAGGGGATTATTATATTTGTCGAAGGTGGTAGTGGTATTTTTTGGGTAATATTGTTGCCTTGTAGAGTAATTTCACCCAACCGAGAGGGACATTATCCAGCCTAGAGATAATTTTCCAACCAGAAGGGTTATCATTCTGCTTAGAGGGCATCTTCCAACCGAGAGGGATATCACCCAACCAAGAGGAACCTCACCGAGTCTAGAGGGCATCTTCCAGCCGAAAGGGATATCATCCAGCAGAGGGATGCGAGGTATCGTCCAATCGAGAGGTACATCTTCCAACCGAAAGAGACATCATCCATCCGAGAGTATCATCATCCATCCGAGAGGATCATCTTCCAGCCAGGAGGATCGTCTTCCACCGGTGAGAAACATACTTTGTCATTGGATATATTTTTTATACGCTAGAACATTTTCTACTGTTTCGGTATATCTTCCAACCGCGAGGAACATATTTCAACCGCAAATGTTTTCCTCCAATTGCAATTGTTTTTATTTTTCCATATGTATTGAATTTATCGAGTTGTTTTTATTGTTTATTTTTGTTTGTAATTAATTTTACTTTTATCCACAGCAAGTGTAACTATGTTCCATTTACAGCTTCCAGCAGCGAGGGACACCTTCCAACCAAGAGGGGGATCCACCAGCCGAGAAGACGGTCCTCCGCCGCTGGGGGACATCTCTTACCGATTGGATATATGTTTTATCGGTAGTGACATCCTTCACCGGTTGGGGACATCTTTCAACAGCAACGGCAGCCCCAATCATTCCTTCCTCATAAAATGTTCGATGCGCTCGAACAGGTGCAAGAGTGCACTTTCGATACTAATCTTTAGTCTATGGTGTGACTTAGAAGGATGACATTTTATGTTGACAGTTGACTTTGACCTTTGACACACCTTCTCTTTTCCGTTTGGAGATAACTTCATTGTAATCGTAATTAGTTTAGTGAGGTTAATGTGTAATAAATATTATATTATTATTATAGATACGATTAAACACATTTTATATTATAAATGCTAGGCGAGATGGAGATGCAAAATAAGAAAAAACGATCAACGAAAACAGCACATACACAATATACTGTATACGTGGAGACACTGGCAAACGATGAAGTTTTGAGAAACAATAAGTTTAATCCAAACAATGCTAATGCCATCAGTAATACATGGGCAGACTTAACAAATAAATTAAATAGTTGTGGTGGGCCACAACGAAGCACCAAACAGTGGAAGAAGGTTTGTTTCTCTACAATGTAACCTTCAAAACACATCTGTATATATTTCCACATTCCAGGTTTTATCAAACTGGAGATGCACAGTAAAGAAAAAGGCTCGCTTACTGAAAAATAATGTTAACAAAACAGGTGGAGGGCCACCACCTGATAATTCGCTAACTGATTTGGAAAATAAACTAATTGATGAGTTAGGCCATGTTGTGATTGATTGTTTTGAGGGAGTTGCAGAAATTGGGCTAGCTCAAGATGAAATTGAAAATCAAGAATCAATAGAAGACATTCAGAGAGTGACTATTGATAGTGAAACTATAGACCAGAGACGTGTTGTCTCTGCTATAGACCATTAAAGGATGGGAGCAAACAAACCTGAATTTCGCTTTGTTTATGTTGTTATTATATCAAGTTTGTGTGGATAAATTATTAAGAATAATGCCGTCGTTTTGTTCTGTTGTTGAATGTTCAAAGATAAGAGAAAGGGACAATGTACGATCATTTAGAATCCCAGCAGTGTTAAAAGATAGGGGTGAATTATTAGATGCATTATCAAAAGAGCGTAGAGCCTGTTGGATTAGAGCATTAAAACGTGGAGATTCAGAAACTTTCTTGAAGAACGCAAGTATATGTTCAGAACATTTCATGAAAGGTAGGTGAAAATTATGATTATTAAAACCTTACATATCTATATAATAATTTAATCACCAGGAGAACCTGCTACATTATTGGATAAGGATAATCCTGACTGGATTCCATCTGTAAATATGGGGTACAAAAGTATAAACACCAAAAACCAGCAGGCTTTTCAAAGACATGAAAAAAAAAGACTTATGCTAGTAAGCACTTTTTCGTGAGTCTGTAAACTCAGTATTGACATTTAAATCATTTTTTCAATTTTTAATTAATTGAAAACAGAGTTTATTTTATTTTTCTATTACAGAATGAACCTGTTGATGATACTGATTTACAAGCAGAAGATGTACCTATTGCAAGCTGTTCAATAAGTACTGATGTAACAGATCCACCAGAAGAAATAATTGAAGAACAAAGTGGGAAGTGCAGTATCGCCATTCAGACTGACCTAGAGATGGATTATTTGGAAAAAGTATTTCAGTACATTAATTTCTGCAATGAAAAAGTTCATAAATTGCAAGAGAAGCTGAACAAATTTGAAATTAGTGAAGACACATTTGTAGGAAATGATTCTAAAGTGCTATATTTAACTGGTTTTCCATTGGCAGCAATGATGTTTGAAGTAGTAGCTGTGCGTTTGTCGACTAAAAGTGTATTGTCTCCTGTCTCCATTGGAACTGAACTTTCTGAGGGTAACAAATTCCCTTCACTACAGACAAGGAAGTTTTTGATATTTGTCCCTTGGAAACACTCTTGAATTTTGATGCAGTGATTCTTCCTGCTCTGTATTTGTAGCATAGGGTACTCATTGCTTGTTTCCTTGTGGTTTCCCCAATTTTCTTAATATCATCCTCACTCAATTGCAGATTTATTGCTCTTGTAGCACAAAGAATCTCGTTATAGGTTATATCAATAGCCTCTTCGTTATATAATTCATTCAAACCACTTGGAAGATTTGAATCCATGCAGCAAACGTAAAAATTCAAGTCCCTAGGTTATTTTATTTTTTTCAATAACACCATTAAAGAAATGTTTGAAATCTAAAATTTTATTTGTCTCGACTTTGAATCGTACTCAAAAAGGTCTAGAAAATGTCAGTAGTTTTAGACCCGAAAATTTTGTAGTGGCAATACTGAATGGAATACTGGAATCATCCATTGCAGTTGGTGTCGCTGATTTTGAAATGTAGGGAACGACCGGTGGGTACAATAGTCGTGGCACCGGTACTGAAACAGAGTGCGAGTGATTTCATACATTAGGAGTGAATTCATAGTGGCAATAAATTTTGAGTATTAGTTAAAAATAAGTATGAGTGATTTTATTCTATGGATACATGGATAGACTCATTACAGTGTTATTAGAAGCTGCGGCGACGTTTTCCAATGAGAGGCTAAAATGTAAAATGGAAGTATTATGTAAGTATTTAGTGCATTACTTATATTTCTTTGTTGCTGGTTTATTTTTTTTTCATCTTTGACGGACCATTGTACCTTGTATCTGTAACGTTGGATTAACTTTTTTATCAAAATTTGCATTACTTTGTTTTTTATAATGATATACGAGTACCCGTGAGTTCTAGTTCTGGATGACATTTCGATTACGCCTCCCTCGGAATTTTATGTTAATTTTAAATTTATTTGATAGCTTATTTTGAATAAAACTAAAATGCCATTGGAGACAACATTTCTTTTTAAACTGCTCGGTATTATATTAATTAAGGAGTAATATAGTGGTTTTCTTATTTTTCATTTTTAATTCTTTCCAGGGAAAATACTTATATTTTCCTTCAAACAAATCTTATTTAATCAATTTTGTTTGTTGATATTTTAAATAGTAGCTACTGGGTATTAAAAAAGAATCAAGTTATTGTGCAACGTTTTTATACCTCCTCTTGTTTACTTGTTTTAGTATTTATTTCAAACATGACCCGGACCATCGATAATTATTATAATTTAGGGCAATTAAATGGCATGTAAAAAAAATGTGTAACTGGAAAATTGGGGCTGGCAAAAATTGTAAATGTTATAAACAGAAAAAAATGTATGGTGCACCTTTTGGGAAATATTTCAAAAACCAATTTGAGATATCCAAAATTTGAAAAAGTTCCTTAAAGGGCAGGAATACTCCTAAAAAAAGTTCTGTCTCCCGGAACTGTGCCGACGATATTTGTAATTTTAATGTAGGTAGAGGTGAAAATATTGGGCTAAAATCGATTCGCATTTTTACTCAAAAGAATTTGTTTTAACCAATTAAAAATGAATATTAATAAGGGATAAATAAATTTGGGTTGAGAATCACTCAACGTTTATAATCAATTTTCAATTTTCTGAATCCGGAATCCAAGTTTAATACCAAACCTTCTATTCAGTACTATAAAGTGTTTAATTTATTATTGAAACAATTTTTCATTTGCTTGAAAACTTTCGAAGTTGAGAAGGATTTGAAAATAACGTGAAATCCAGTCATGGGACTGCCGACAGAAGTGAAAACACCAATAAATGAATCCCTTTTAAAAATTTCATCGTAAGCCCATCGTAAATGGAATTTTTTACCAAAAAAATACACATATATACACAGTATAGCTCATGAAAAGTGTGACGATGATTTATGCAACACTATATACGTTTCATTGTTAATTGTGTTACATAACCAAAAGTATCGTGTGGCATAAAAGCTTGACGAATGACCAAAGTATTGTGTGTTGCATAAAAGCGTGACGATGACGAAAAATCCATGTTTTTTCTTCATCCAAAAAAAGTGCTCAACGCGCCTGAAGTTTTCACTTCACAAATATATGTTTGCATTTGAATCCATATTTAAATTGTTCTCAGATTTGTACAGATCATAAAACACATTTTTTGGACATTTTCATGAAAATGATGATTTACGGATCCTTCAGGTGGGAATCTGAGAAATTACAAAAGATCAAAACTAATAAAAAACATAGAAAAGTTAGCATATTTGAAAACTAAAACTAATAAGAGTTTTTAGTTTGTTTTTACCATGTTTTATTTAACCAAATTAATTGTTTCAACCCTTACGAAGTGGAATCTTTCCATAATTATTAAATAAAATCAATAAATAACAAATTCCACAACATAAATATAACATATATTACTTGACTGGTTTCACAAGTAACATTTGCAATGTCAGGAGTAAATTTATTGTACTATTATTTTTCACTTCACGATTTAACTCGCGATGATTTAGCCTAGTTCGCAACTACAAATCCGTGATAAATAGTGATAAATCTCCTAAAAATATTAGCCATAGGATCATTGGATTCGGAATTATGTCTAGAAAAATGTATTCAAAGATTTTCCATCACAAAAAAAGTTTTTAAAGTTATTAACAAATTAGTTGAATAAAAATGCATTTAGTTTTTTTGTTAATAACTCCGAAACTATCAATATTCAACATTTTTTTTAATTAAAAAAAATGTAATAAGTAAAATATTGAAATTTTTCGAACTCTTATGACGTGATCTTGTTAAGTATGTATATAAGAAGGGTTCCACGAACCGAAACATTTTTAGCCCATTTATTTAAACATTTTTTGTTGTCTTTAATGATGACGAAAGTCAGATAAATTTTTTTTTAATTGACAATTGCATAACTTTTTGAAAAATCAACTTTAATATTTTTTTTTCAACGGCACTTTATTCTTAGGAAGATGCAAGGACATACCTACTCTCTTTAATTTTGATGTATGTTCATTAATAAAATTAAATATTTTTATGTACAAGTATGGAGTATGGAGAGTTGAACAATTGAAAAAAATACACACAATTAAAATTTTTGTCCCTAAAAATACCCCCAAACAATTCTTCACCCTAAAAAACTGTAACTTAAAATGTTTTTTAATTCCTAGAGCTAATCTCGAAAAGATTTAGAAATAATAAGAAATTTTGATTTATCACTTTTATTAACAAAAATTTGACGTTATGTAAAAAATGTATAAAGAACGGTTCCGTAAATCTATCTCTCATTTAATCTTGATGTCTTATTGGATATATGTTGGGTTATTATTCCTAAAAACAAAATGAATCACCCTGAAAACAAAAAGGTAATTTCGAATTAAAAAAGGTACCTAATCATTTATTTTGGGGTCACTGTGTATATATTATTTAATAACATGCTATATATAAATACCTTATAATTCAATATTTAAGTTTAACGATCTGAGACAAACGAAAAAGTGTGCTGACGTTATTGTTTCGATTTTAAATGGCGTTCAAAGAAATATGTTTTACCAGATTTTGCCTAGGAGTGTATATTTATAATAAAATGTACACTTAATGTTTTGTGTACTTTATTCTAGTAATTATAGGATTTTTGTGTTACTGATATAATTGTGATAATTTAGACTCGTTTACCATCATATTTACCAACAAAAAATTGTTAATCAACAAGTGCAGTATTTTAGAAATAAAAAAAACTTATTGAGGAAACTATTTTTATCAAAGAGTTACAATAATAAGTATATTACAATTAATATCAGTCTATTTTGTTTCAGGATCTAAAAGTAGATATACAAGTAAAAATGGATCCATCACTAATCCGTCTTATCCCAGGGTGACCACTATGACCAGATGTACAACATTTTAATAGTCCATTCAGCATTTCATTTTGTCGCGACGTCCGCATATTTTTTAAATACTTTCTCTTACAAGTAGGTACCTTTAATTTAATTATGTCGTTCCTTACACTTTCCAGCATTTCTTTCCCAAGTACTTTTCAAATGACAAGTTTCTTCTGTTGGCTTTCAAATTTTTTTTCGAATTTATCTTGATTACGCCACGTGTACCTACTTGGTTGATTACGATTGACGTTTCCTTCACGGAAACACGTAACCACACAGTGGGAAAGTACTCAAAGACTTAGGGTGTTGGTAAGTTCTTGCCTGTTGGGTGGAGTGCGAAAAGTGTTCGCCGGTAGGGGAAATTGTTGCCCAGTATGGGCTGTCAAAATATCGTATATCAGCATTTACATAATTCATCCTGCATTTCATTTTGTCCAGCATTCAAGCCCGGATGTCCGCAATTGCTATTTAACTCTCAATATAATTATAAATAACGTAACATCGTTTTAAATATCTTTTCGTTTTTTAGTCTTATCAAGTTTATTTCTTACAATTTTTGTTTTATTCAAATTAGACAATTTTGTATCATATGCTCCTCTCCCAAATATTGACCTGTACATCATTCACCTGGAAGAAAATGGTCACTCTGTCTTATCCTTCATCATATCCCGCTAAAGCAACCTGTTCGTACGAGTTACAAGGACGAGGTAAAGAAATTAAGAGTCCAAATCGTCTGCCAGAATTTTTTTTATATCTTCAAGATGGGAACACAAAAAAGTAAGCTTTACAAAGTATTTAATGAATTGTTAATTGAATGAACTAAATAAATTTAATAACGATAGAATTTTGTGTTGTTGTAGTTGTGATAATTCAGACTCGGTTACCATGTTCCTCCATATTGACGGAAGAATACAGAGGATCGACAAGTTATGTGGTACAACTTTACCGAAGCCACTTGAGTCGAACGGAAATGGGCCTCGACTGAAACTGAAATTTCCAAGTTTCTACACATCTAGATACTGTAGAGGATTTAAGCCTTTATGAAAAGTAAGTTTTTTTTTATTTTGAAAAGTGATTTGTTGTCTTGAGAAACAGCGTTAATGAATAAACTATTAAATAAATATTGCCTTACAATGTGAAGAGAGATCCGAACGGTTTTAGGGTCAATGCATAAAAAATATAACGTTTGCAACCACTTCCCTAATTAGGCTTGTTGGAACTTTGCCTTTTGCTTTAGTTTATAAAACCATTATCGATCATTATTGACTTAATTTTGATAAAACACAATTTAACTCGACCATACTTCCACTGGCTGTATTCTGCGATCATTGCCGTCGATATACCTTTAATAACTGATGAATTCAACCGCTGTCCATTGCGCACTAGGAAGACGTGATCAGTTATTTTGAGGAATTGAAATTCCTGAATAAAAAAGAAAGTGGGAAATTAAATCATTAATAATGGCATCCCGATTAGATACAGTATATTTTGAGTTATTTGAAAATAAATATAGAAAGAAGATTCTTACCGTAGATAATGTGAGTTTTTCATTTTTTTCAGTAATGAAGGGAAACCTTGACAACTACTAATCTTCAACTATACCAAACACATTGTCATGAAGGTCTATGGATTGCGCCAACCAATCATATAACCAAAATCAATTAACAAACTTACATACTGCGCAACGCACAAATTATCCAGGAGATTGTGTAACCCAATTAGGATCGCCGATGGATTTAATATTTATATAAATTCGAATCTACTTTGTCCGGTTCTCAAATGTTAAATTAGGTTTTTTTTCTTTCTAACCAATCTTATTATTTGGTTAGTATTATCTTTTATGTATTAATTAAGACATTTATTATTGTTATGATGATTGTCTATTATTATTATTGTTATAATTACACGCACAATTAAATTACACTTAGACACTTGAATTTACATCAACTCTCACACCAGTCATGCACTCACTCACAACTTACTCATTAACTCACTCATTAACTCACTCACTAACTCAGTAGTCACTCACTCACTAATTCAGTAATCACTGGCTCAGTAGTCGCTCACTCACTAACTCACTAGTTATTCGGCAGACACTCACATACACGCACTCACATGTACTGGATATTTATTGTATGCTTTTTTCTGTTTAGTTATGTATAAGTTTAGAAATAGTAAAGTTTATAATTTTCTCTTTTATGTATCCATACCATTTCTATCATTTCTACTTTTATTAGCTACCTGTGTCATTGTTAAATCGTTATTTTGTTTATTGTATTTAGTCTAAACTATTAAATTGTCTTCTTAAGTAACAATTATTGTGAAGATCAGCAGATATAGTTTTCCTTGGTTTCCTATATCATTGTACAGTTATACTGATCTTAAATGGGAAAAAGATATCCATGATATCCCCATGAAAGTATTTTCAAAATTTTGATATTATAAATAATTTGGATTAATCTGGAAAATAAACTTGTTGAAAATAATGAGCCTTTTTTCTACTTTCTCCTTTTCAGAATTGCGGAGCTCTTCCATAGTTTCTTCTCCTTCTAAACAACTGCAACACATAATAGGTACGTTCTTTTTGACTGAGATCTCAGCTCACTTCAATTAATGTGATCTGAGATAATGTGGTGATGTGAGTAAGCACCAAAAAGAACGACACACTTAATTGAAACGAGCAATCTGCCGTCGCATCAAAATTCAATTCAAAAAAAGATTTAAAATATAAGACTGAGGTGCGATTTTCGAAACCATTCGAGAGTAAATCGTATACGAAAAAGGGCCGTTTTCCTATGAAATTTAAATAACCTAATTTTCGACATGCTCAAACGCTAATCGTATACGAACACTTTCGTATGGCTTGTTTCGAGTGGGTTTATTCCATATGAATAAATGTTTTCGTGTTTGGAAGTGTAAATATACATAACCTAGATTGAAAAAAATTGTGTTTGGTATATCATTAATTTGAATAATAAATGATATAATTTATAATATGGCAGGTTTTGATGATTCAATTCATTTAAACTTCACAAACGCTATACAAGAAGCGGAAGAGTTAGCAGATGACCTCCTAGGATCTTTAACCCATTTATTGATCCTTTTGAGGAATATTCAGAAAGGCAATTTTTGAAACTTTATAGACTTACAAAACCTGTCGCTTTAGAAGTAATAAACATATTGGAGCCCCATCTCCCTGCTTCAACAAGAATCTCAGCCTTGAGCCTAACTTTTTTCTGCTTTATTCTCTAGGTCTTGCTGACTCTTAGATTTCTATTTTTAGGGGGGCGTATTTTTTTTCGGCAGCCGAAATACTCTTATCCATTTTGGGGAAAGCTATATGGTCCGAGAGTGTACGTTGGGAGGCGTAAAAATCGATGTCCAGTTTTTTGGTTCAAAAAGTTTTTCACTACACGCCCATATATATATATTTGTTTGTCCAATGTTCAATTCGAGGGGTGCTCAAGTTCCCCGTCGACGGGAGAGACTAGCTCGAGCGTCACGTCATCGTGACTTTTCTTTGGAATGCGTAGTAAGGATGAAATTATAGAAGAGAGAATGTATTGTTTTTTTTTATTTTGTGATGTAGGGGAAAATAGTATGAAATGACGAAAAATATAGTGAGTTTTCGTCCGACTACTGTACGAATAATAATAAATTGTTTGTCCAGTACCCGTATTAATAATTATAAATTGTTCGTACAGTACCCGTATTGTGCCTTTTGTAAACATGTTATATTTATTTGTGAACTAGTGCTACAACCGACAATATTTTGTTCTTCGGGATCCGAAAAAAGTCTTTCACTAATATTTGTTTTTGCAGCTATAGTGTCTTCAATATAACCTTCGGCTATTGTTGATGATCTCCATCCCCCATGTCTTTTTGACATGGTTATATCTGCCCCAGAGTCCACCAACAATGTTGCAGAACATCTGGGAAAACAATGCCCAGTAAATTCTTGTGGGTTCGGTACTTTTAAAAATTTTGCAATTTCTTCTGGCATTCTTCCAAATTTATGGATACCAAGCGGTTTTGTTTGTATGCCTTACCATTAGTGTATTTAAAAAAAATTGGTAGCCAGCCTGATGGTCTACAATCTTCATATTTTCTGTAGAAGTTTAAATGTTCCACTACAATAAATGAGCGTAATTTTTTTGTCTTCGTGTCAGGAAGAGTGATAAATAATTTTCCCCCATATCTTCAATTTGAGCTTTTTCCATTCGGTCACTTCTTCATGCTTCCGTTTTACCAAAAATTAAAGCAACCTAAAATAAAGAAATCGTTCATTTAATACTGTTGCTGGGCACTATCATTCACTTTTCTATAAGCTCCTGAATAAATACCCCGTGTATTTTATTAGAAGCTATCAAAACCGCCATGCAAATATGTCAAAACGAGCTGGGCGAGCCGGCTCGGCCAACTTGTACTAAGGCCTTATCCCAAATTCAGAAATGAATCTGTGCTGCTTTTTCATAACCGTCATATGCTAAAATTTTGACTCTGAAAAGATGACCTGTTTTGAGATGTACCACTTTTCACATGACTAAATAATCTTAGAAAAAGTACTCGATATTTACAAAACATCGATGTTTTCATCCGATACATCGAAAGACTTCGATGTATGGTTCCGATTGATCGAATCGAAAAAAACCTCGATGTTTTTTCAAACTGTATGTAGGTATGCGAAGTGGTTGGACTTTGTGTTTCTTTGAAAACCTTAATTGGATTTTAACCACATTTGAGAAATTGATGAACTCCTAGATAAGAGTATAAATAGTTATTGGGTATTTTCACTCAGTTTTTGCACCAAAGAGCAGATATGGAGGCTTTCAAAAGTTTAATGCATACAAATATTTTGATTTTTTTAATTAATTTATTTCTCATAAGAACAAATTTTGGAAATATTACAAACTGGACCAGGCGGACAACAACTCATTTCAATTTTTTACATAACAAAGTAAAACAAATATAATTTAATCCAATATAATCAAAAGCGAAGTGATGATCGATTAACTGAACTTAAAGTTTTTGACAATTTAGTTCTTTGCCAACGTTTCCTCCAGTTTCTTTATCATCGTCATGTCTTCTCCCGTAATGAAAAGTGCCGCATGGGGAACGATTATTGACCTGATGTAGCGACCAATTCTGAAATCGGTCTGCAGATGTCTCAAGACTTCATTTAAAACTTCTCTCGTATCATCGAGAATGGTTGGAGGATTGAAGAAATTGAAAAAGGAATCCTTTTTAACAAAGTTGATGAATATACGTGTCACACCTCTGCTCTTGTCCTCGATATTCGTCTTGACGACTCCCTTGGTGACATTTTTGCCTTTCTTCCACTTTATTTTGCAGCCTGTACACTTGACTATTTTGGAGCTTTCGAAACTAAATGGATTGTCTTCTTCTGGAGCCCTTATAATTTCATATTCTTTTGTTAATATGGTGTTAGTGAAATATTCGTTGGCAGAAAAGTGGAATTCCAGAACAAATTTCTTTGGATCTTCCTGGTCAATATTTTTGATGTTAGTTAAACATTTGAGTATTGGGACATCGTGAGGTTTAACCATGTCAGACAAAATAGTAACATTTCTAAAAACGGTCAACCAAAAATCAGGAACTCCTTTTTCATTGATAGCAGGATTACTAATGCATTCATTTTTTCGTTCAGAGGCTGGTGCAACTCTTTGAAAATCTTCAATCTTTGTAATTTCTTGTAGAGCTTTATTGTACATTTCTTTGAAAACTCTGTTTCTCCGGGCTTGATCCATTTCCATGTTAATTTCTTTAAAAAATCACAAAGAAAGACTTAACTGTACACAAGCTAAACACCGAAAACTAAGATGTCAAATTTCAATCAACCTGACGTAATTCAAATTTTATAAAACTTTTCTGCCGTGAGCCTACTAAGAACAAATAAAGCGTTTCCAAGCGACGGCATCCCGCGCTATGTTGTCACCTGTTGTCATAAAGATGGATGGAAATGGCATTTTTTACTACAAAAGTTAATTGGTTTTGGTAAATTTGTGTACTAGTGTGTATTAGTTGGATACTATAATAATTTAAAAGTGTAAAAAAGCAATTGTTATGAGTTTTATCGTGTTGTATTATTCGGTTTGAGGTTATATTAGAATTTAATGTGAAGGTTTTCCGGTGACAGAAATTCGTCACGATGACTGTTAGGTAAATCAATAGACGCATGAAGATTGGCTAAACTGATATGTCATACGTCAAGAACACGGTATCTGACAGTACAACTGCTTGGATACATAATATATTTGTAAGTACCATGTTGAAATAAATATAATAATACCAGTCTCCATAATTTATTACAATACAAATTATTACATGACGCTGCGTGACTAAAATAGCTAAATTAACAATTAAAATGGCAGAACAAAAAGGGATTGGACCGATGAAGACAGATGGAAATTTAGCAGAAAACTGGAAGATATGGAGAGCACGTTTCCAAAATTATTTAATAGCCAGCGAGATAAATAAAAAAACTGAATCTACACAGTGTGCTCAGCTGTTGCATTATATTGGAGAAGATGGATTTCGAGTTTATACAACTTTCTCGTTCGCAGACGATGAGAAAGATAAATTGAGTAAATTAATTGAGAAGTTCGAGTCTCACTACTTGCCCAAAGAGAATGTGAGTTATGAAAGATACAAATTTTTCTCATACCGTCAACAAGAAGGCCAGACATTGGAGCAATTTTTTACAGAAATCAAACAGCGAGCAATGAAATGTAAACTAGGTGATTTGCAAGAAAGTCTAACGAAGACAGTTTTGGTATGTGGAGTAACCAGCAATAGCATTAGAGAAAAGCTTTTACAGGATGACAAAGAGGACAAATTAAGCTTAGAAGAAGCAATACAGCTAAGTTTGGTAGTAGAAACCTCAAAAGCCCGAAGCGAAGCGATGACAATACAAAATTCAACAGCAGTGGTGGATGCTGTGAAGAGAAATATAAATATACAAAGGCAAGAAAAGTTGATAAAATAATGTACCAGATGCAGTAAGACACACGCTGTAAATGAGTGTCCGGCATATGGAAAAACCTGCAATGAATGTGGTACAAAAAACCATTTTGCTCAAGCATGCAGGAAGAAAAACTCAAGAGTCAGAGTAGTCAAACAAGAAGAAATAAGAAGTAACAGTGAAAGTGTAAGTAGTGAAAATTTATTCATTGGTAATATAAATAAAAATGAACATTGTGTTGGTTTTATTAATGATAGCGAATGGACTATTAAATTAGAAATAAATAATAAATGTATACAATTTAAGTTAGATACTGGGGCCATGGTCAATGTGTTGCCGATGAAAATATATAAGAAGATTAAAACGAGTGAAAGTATAATTAAACAAACAAATAATAGACTAACCTCATACACAGGGGATAACTTAAATGTAGCAGGCATTAGTACACTAAATTGTAAAAAAGATAATATATACAAGTTGGATTTTTTCATAGTAAATTCATACACACAGTGTATATTAGGGTTAGATACATGTTTAAAATTAAACTTAATTCAACGTATAAATAATATAAATGATGAGGACAGTAATTACTCCAATTTAATAAGTGAATATAAAGATGTGTTTAATGGAATAGGATGTTTAAATGATGAAGAACCATATCACATCATGATTGATAAAAACGTGAAACCTGTGGTACACCCAGTAAGAAAAGTACCTTTACCTTTGTTAGATAAATTAGAAAAGAGTTTGAAAGATCTTTCAGATGAACAAATAATTAAGAGGGTGGAGGGCCCATCTGACTGGGTGAACGCTATGGTTCTAGTTATGAAACCAAATGGTCGTGGGTTGCGAATTTGTTTGGACCCAAAATACTTGAATAAAGTAATAAAACGAGAATACTGTCCAATCCCCACATTCGAACAAATTACAAGTGACATGTCGGGTGCAACTGTATTCAGCACGTTAGATGCGGCAAGTGGTTTTTACCAAATTTGCTTAGACAAAGAAAGCTCTGAATTGTTTACATTTGGGACCCCATTTGGTAGATATAGATTTAAAAGATTACCTTATGGCTTAAAGCCTGCACCAGAAGTTTTTCAAGATCAATTTCAAAATATTTTTATAAATACAAGAGCTAAAATATACATAGATGATATAATTGTGTGGGGCAAAACCAAAAGTGAACATGATCAGAGATTAAAGGCTGTATTAGAAACAGCTAGACAAAATAACATAACTTTTAATTTAGAAAAATGCAAATTTGGTAAAAACCAATTAGTGTACATGGGACAAAAAATTTCAAAAGAAGGAATAACTTTAACAAATGATAGAATTAAGGCTATAGTAGAAATGCCAGACCCAAAAGATAAAAATGATATTCAGCGAGTTTTAGGGGTTTTAACATAAGAATTTTTTTAAGAATTAAGAATTTTAATATTATATTCTGGAAAAATTATATAATAATAATATATAATATAATAATAATAATTTATTCAATTAAAAAAACATAGATAAATTGATACAAAGAAAATAGTTAGCCTAAATTGAATAAACAGTTTAGGTCACAGAAGTAGTTTTTATTACTACTTGTATTGTGACCGTAAAACATGAACATGAACAAATCAGTTTTTTGTCAAATCCAGTAAATTGTCAAATCCGGTAATAAGACAAATCCAGTAAATTGTCGAGTTCTATAATAAACTATTAAGTGGTACCATATTAACTGTTAGAAACCTGAATATTTCTGAAATGGATACTTTTAATTATGATAGACTTTGATTTACTATATTACTAAAGTATCGTCTGTCTATTTCCATGATCCATTTTTTAATTTGCTTTTTGAATAAATTGTAACTCTTTGAACTTTTTATATCATCAGACAACAGCACGTAAATTCTTGGTGCTAAATAATTAGCATTTCTTTGACCAATAGTTTTCCCACTGCGTGGGAAAACGATCCCTTCGTATCCCCTAGTTTTGTAAGAATGTTCATGATGTACAAATTTTATTTTACTTTGAAATATAAACAGCAATATTTTTTGAATGAAAAGTTGATGTACATCTTTTACCTGGGCGTCTATATACAGTTGATTCGATGGATATAAAATATTTTTTTGAAAAATGATTCTTAAAAACCATTTTTGTAAAATATGAACTCTATTTAAGAAACAGTCTTTCACTCCGCCCCAACCGACAATTCCATAAGAAATCAATGATTCCACCAGTGAGTAATATAAGACTTTTAATTCTTTAGGCTCAAGAATTTCTTTTAAATACTTAAATTTTGGAAGATGGCCTCTTATTTTTTTTACTATATCATTACATTGTAGATCCCATCTCAAATGTCGATCAATTGTAATACCAAGATATTTTATTTTTTCTGTTTCTTCAATGTATAGTTTGCTGCTCCTATGTTCAGTGGCCCCAACTTAGGTAAGCCAGTTATGTAAGATGAAAAAGTTAAGTAATTTGTTTTACTGGAGTTGAGAGTTAGTTTATTAAATTGTAACCATCTAGCAATATTAGGAAAATCAGTTTCTATTTTATTTTTTAGATCTTGCCATGTGGAGGAACTATAAAATACTGCTGTGTCATCTGCAAAGCTGATGATCTCACCCTGAATATTCAAGTAAAGCATACTATTTATGTATAGAAGGAATAAAAGTGGCCCAAGAACAGTTCCCTGAGGTACACCATATGTGATTTTATGTGGTGCACTCATTACAACTTCGATTTGAACCATTTGATCCCTATCTGATAGATAACTTTCTATGAGTTTGTATGCATTGCCTCTAATTCCATACTTTTCCAATTTATTTAATAACAACGTATGACAAACGGTGTCAAATGCTTTGGAGAGATCCAAGAAGACACATATAGCAGGAATATTCCTGTCAAGTGAATCGTAAACAAGAGAAGTTAA
Organism: Lochmaea crataegi; assembly: GCA_947563755.1. Lineage (NCBI taxonomy): Eukaryota > Metazoa > Arthropoda > Insecta > Coleoptera > Chrysomelidae > Lochmaea > Lochmaea crataegi. Next base: position 135,872,968 of record OX387422.1, read on the forward strand.
CCTATATATCGCATCTTCAGTCGACCTAGACTCTCTGAAGCCATACTGACGATCGGATAAAATTTTATGTTTTTTTAAGAAAGAACAGAGTCTAATTTTTATTATTTTTTCTATTATTTTTGAAATATTAGATACTAGTGATACAGGCCTGTAATTAACCATTTCTGTTTTTTCTCCACTTTTGTATAGAGGTTTAACTATACCAATTTTTAGAATTTTTGGAAAGGATCCCGTGCTAAAACATTTATTAATTAGGTAGGTTAATGGACTTGCGATCTCATTAGATATTTCTCTTAATGTTTCAGACCTTATGCCATCGAGACCTGGTGATTTTTTAAGTTTCAAATGTTTTATTGTATTAATAACCTCAGCTTCATCGGTAGGTCTAAGGAACATAGTACCTTCCAAAAAAATCTGTATTTTCTGCAAAATTTGTTATCTCGGGTATGTTTCTAGCTAAATTTGAGCCTAATTCACAGTAATATGTGTTAAAGCCATTTGCAATACTCAATTTGTCATTAATTTCAGTTCCATTTACTTTAATTCTTTCAATAGTCTTTTTAGGTTTTGTTTTGCCGCAGATCTTGTTTATGCTTTCCCACAATGATTTGGAGGAATTTTTATTTTCTTGGATAATTTTTCTATAATAGTCTTTTTTTGTTTTTTTTACTAGTTTGTTTACATTATTTTTGTACACATTGTATTGACTTTTTGTTTCTAAATTATCAGGATGTTTTAAAGCTAATTTGTACAATTTATTTTTTTCCTCTATTAGTTTTACTAATGTAGGATTCATCTAAGTTTGCAATAATTTTTTTGTATGCTTTACTTTTACTTTCTGTGTATTTTCATTAATATGATGTTTCAAGGAATTAATAAAGTTAAGAGCCATATTATCAACTCCATTTTCATTGTATACCTGTTCCCATTTTTCAAACTTCAAAGCATCTTTTAGTGACGTATAATTTATGTAATATTTGTAATTTAACTGCTCATTTAACTGGATGTTATTTCGTTCTGTTTCTAATGTAAGGGCTATGGGGCAGTGATCTGTAATATTATATCTAAAAATATATGATTTAGCTTTAAGTGTATTACGACTTGGTACATATAAATGATCCAAGCATGTGCGACTAGGTAAACGAGTGTACTCATTAATGTATGAAATATATCCAAAAGAGCTCATTATATTTTTGTACTCCTCGACTGTTTCATCATTGTTATCCAATAAATATAAATTTATGTCACCCATTATGATGCTAATGTCGTGTTTTTTTAACGAATTCAAGTAATTGATCAAATACGTACGTAAATATATTAAAAATTTTTCAAGTAACACTTGGCCACTAAGGCAGTTATTAAAAAAAAGATAGTGAATTTATATGGGAGGAAGAACAAAAACGAGCTTTTGAAAATTTGAAACAAGTCTTGACCACAAGTCCAGTCTTGCAATTTTTTGACATAAATAAACAGATAGTGCTGTCTGTAGATAGTTCAAAAACAGGACTGGGAGCTGCTCTTATGCAAAATAATATGCCATGTGCATATGCGTCTAAATCTTTAACACAGACACAAACACATTATGCACTAGCAATATGTTTTGGCATGTCAAAATTTTATGAGTATATATATGGAAGAAAAATAATAGTTGAGACTGATCACCAGCCTCTTTTGTCAATATTAAAGAAGCCATTGAACAGTTGCCCTGCCAGACTTCAAAGAATGTTATTACAATTACAGAAATTTGACTTTGAAGTCAGATTCAAAAAAGGAAAAGATTTGATTCTGGCAGATGCATTGTCGAGGGCTTACTTGTCTGAAACATATGATGTGTTGGAATCAGAAATTGAAGCTCGGGTCTGTTTAATTAAAAATCAGATTAATGCAACACCAGAAAATCAATTAAAAACAGAGACACAGAAGGATTATGAGCTTCAGGATCTGATACAAATAATTAAAAACGGATGGCCTAACAGTAATAAAAAATTGAATCCAAATATGAAAAAATATTTTCAATACAGAAGTGATTTAAATGTTATTGATGGGTTAATTTTCAAAGGGCATGCAATTTTAATCCCTAAATCACTGAGATGAGAAATGTTAGACAGAGTGCATTATAGTCACCTAGGTTTAAACAAAACACTAAGCTTAGCAAAAAACTCAATATTTTGGCCAGAAATTAACAATGAAATAAAACATAGAGTGTCTAATTGCCATTTATGTTTAAAATACGCAAGTTCGCAAAGATCGGAGCCTTTGGTATCACACCACATCCCAGATTTAAGATGGAATAAAGTTGGTTGTGATATTTTTGAAATACAAGGTCAAAAGTTTTTGATAATAGTTGATTATTTTTCAAAATTTGTTGAAGTTGCAATTTTAAATAAAGACACCACAAGTAGAAATGTAAATTCTTTAAAATCTATATTTACTACACATGGTATACCGATTACCTTAGTGTCTGATGGAGGCCCACAATTCACTTCAGCAGAATTTCAAAAATTCAAAAGAGAGTGGGAATTTTCACATGTAATCTCATCACCAACGAATGCTCAAAGTCATGGTATGGCTGAAAGACACATACAAACAGTAAAGAAAATAATTAAAAAAACCATTGAAGATGGCATTCATTCATTCATAAATTGGGTTGTGCTCATCAGCCCAGGCACTTGATCTGAATCTTTGTACCATTTCCCATGTTATCTACTTCCATTGCAGTAGCTTCGTGTCTTCCATAAAGGTCACTAGTTTGACTGGAGGGATTTTCAGTAGTTGTGATGGTTGTATAACTTCCTCTCCAAAGTGCTTCCGTCTAAGTTCTTGTAAGTCCTCGCAGAAGCAGAGTATGTGAGTAGGTGTTTCATCATCAAGTTCACATTTTCTGCACATAGGTTCACTAACTTTGCCCATATTGTACAGATGTTTCCTCAAGGTGCAGTGTCCAGTCGCCAGGTCGGTAACTGTCTTCAAATGTCTCTTACCCAGTTTCAGTAGCCTGGTTGAGAGTTCCTTGTCTACCTTGTTCAGTAAACTCTTTGTATGAAGGTGCCCTCGTGTCACCCTCCATTTGAATTCATTGAAGATGGCAAAGACATACATTTGGCACTCTTAGATTATAAAAATTCTGTAACAGATTCAAATTTCACTCCCGCACAGATGTTAATGTCGAGAAATTTAAGATCAAATGTAATATGCACAGAGAGTTATTATAACCCTAAGGTTACCATTAACATAAAACAAAACATTAAAAAAATCAGAATACACAACAGAAATATTACAACAGGGGTGGTGTCAAGTCACTACGCAAAATTGCTATAAACTCAAAAGTATATGTTCAGTTGAAGCCTAAAGGTGAGTGGACACCTGCTGTTGTAGTAGAACAAGTAAGAGACAGAGTTTATAAAGTTCGGTTGGAAAATGGTTCAGAACTGTATAGAAATAGAAAATTTATAAAAGTCATACAGCCTAAACTGAAACCGAACAATTTTTCAACCAACGTAAGTAGTGAAAACAAAAATGTAAATATAGAAGATAAGAAACATACTGTTAATTATTATGTACATATAGAAGATAGTGTCAGTGAAGAAGGTGAAGTAGTTACAAACAAAAATGGTGATGTAAACAGTGAAAAAGTAGTTGAATGTGAACATAGTGATTTAGACCTAAAGGATAACTTTAATAACAAGATTGAATATTATTATGAGTTAGATGATAGTAATAATTCGAATGTACAACTAGATGATAGTAATAATACAATTGTAGAATTAGATGTAAGTAATAATTCAAATGTTTCATTAGATGTAAGCAATAATTCTAAGGCAGACCATGACTCGAGTGATAACTCAAATGATTCATTAGATGTAAGTAATAATAATTCAAGTGTAGATAGAGAATCTTCAAATAAGTCTCAAAGTGAAATTAGCCTACCAGAGAATGTCAATAACACAAATCAAAATACAAAAGTATCAGGTTCTGGTAGACTAGTTAAACCCCCAAACAAGTTAGATTTGTAATTGTAAAATAAAAAGGGGAGATGTTAGGTAAATCAATAGACGAATAAAGATTGGCTAAACTGATATGCCATATGTCAAGAATACGGCATCAGACAGTACAACTGCTTGGATACATATATTTGTAAGTACCAATGTACCATGTTGAAATAAATATAATAATACCAGTCTTCATTATTTATTACAGACACCCCTACTTTAAACCGCTTTGTTTGCTCCCAGACAAGATGGCCGATCTGTCAAAGTCATGTGACCTTAAATGGTCTATTCTAGTATGGAGGGTAGAAGGAAGGAGCACCATCTGAATGTATTAAAAAGTGTCCATTAAAAGGAGGCAAATTAAGGTGGCGCCATAGTAGCAAGTGGAAAGATTTTAAAAACAGCGCCATGAATTATCAGAGTAAGATACAAAATTAAAAAAGGAAATGCTACGTAAATAATTGAGATTTTAAATACTGTATATTTCTCAATTACACAAGTCACGAAAAATACTAAATTTTTCTACGCAGCACACTTCAATCGGTTTATAACCCTAAATTCACATCATTTCCATTAGCTACACGAGCGCCATTTCGGTGAATCTTCGAATTATAATTTGCTGTTTACAGGTGGACACTTTTTCAACTTGTCACCCATACAAGATGGTGCTCCTTCCTTCTACCCTCCATATATTCTAGATACACAGAAATAGCGATGGCAAAAAAAATAAATATGTCGATATATCGAATCAACTGATACATCGAAACAATATATCGATACTAACGATATATCGAAGGAAGTTTATCGATATAAATGTATATCGGCCGATATAAATGATATAAAAAATGTAAGAATAAAAATAATTTTCATTGACAACATGACAAACACACAGAAACAAACGACAACTATGACAAGATGATGATGATACTATCAGCGACATCTATTATTTCCAATAATATTCACTAGGAATAGATTGCAAAAATAGCAACTTGGAATAGTATATTGTGCAACAAGGGGGGAAAGTTCAACTTTTCTCTCGAGCGGGGAAGTTTGTGGCACGATCCCGAAGGGCGAGTATGAAAAGTACTTTCCCCACATGTTGCACACTATACTATTCCAAGTTGCTATTTTTGCAATCTATTCCTAGTGCATATTATTGGAAATAATAGATGTCGCTGATAGTATCATCATCATCTTGTCATAGTTGTCGTTTGTTTCTGTGTGTTTGTCATATTTTTATTCTTACATTTTTTATATCATTTATATCATATCTCGTTCGGCCATTATATCGATATATATTTATATCGATAAACTTCTTTCGATATATTGTTTCGATGTATCATTTGATTCGATATATCGATATATAGCCCGAAGGGCGAGTGCAAATCTTTGCATCATATAGAACGTTGAATTCCAACGGGTTTTGACGTCTAAAATTAGTTTTTTTACATTACCTTCTGGGACCCCATTGTCTAATTGTTGTTTTCTTAATTTGTCACAAGCAGATACACTTCGTAATGATACCCCTAACTTTTTGCACGAGCTCATTTAAGCCATCACAATTTTTAATTGCGATTTCGCAAACTAAATTCAAGGTATGAGCGAAACAAGGAATATGTTTATTTCGGCCAAACGTATCATAAATTGCTTTGACTATATTGGCACCGTTGTCACTAACAACAGCTGCCACCTTTTCCAGAGTCAGTCCCCATTCTTCAAGCAGCTGTAACAGCTCTGAGGAGATATATTGTGCCGTGTGAGACTCAGATAATTCTATTACCCCTAAGGTTGCAGAAACATGTTTAACATTTTTAATATGTATAATGAATGGTAACCCCTAAGAAGCTCTTCATTGGCATGTCAGTCTATATGTCAGTAGTTAATAAGGTTACATGGTTTACTAATTTAAGTGCTTCTTTAAATGTAGCGGAAATTGTTTCAAATTTTTTGTCAATTTCTAGTTGGCACTGTGTATAAAGCTATTTAAGGAAGTGCAACTTCTTTAAATACCTAGCCTTAAAAATCCCTCTCCTTCCACTGTCGAAAAAAGCATGTTGTCCTTGCATATAAAATAGGTTATTGCTTCTGCGATTTTCACGTGACTGGATCGATCCACCCACTGAAAAAGATGAAATAAATTTCATAGCTTTTTTAATTGTTGGTTGAGATTGAGATGTTGTGGTCGCAATAAAATGGGTAATTTTTCAACTGGGTGTATAGTTTTTGGAGGTATTAATTTTTCAGCACTTGTACTTTGCTCTAGTTCATGAACACTGGAAATATTGCCTTCCTGAAATAAAAAAAATATATGATAGTATACTTTTTAGGTACACTAATTTTGGGCCACCCTGTATATATGATAAATAATAATTGATGCTTGCTTTTGCTTGCTTATTACTTGCGTATAAAATCTTTGTTAACAAATATTATAAAATATACTCACCTTCATCATAGATCTACTCCCTACTTCCAAACTTTTTTCTGTTTCTTCAGTTTCCTTATCTTCTTCAGACTTTTTAAATTCAGCCTTATATAGAAGAGTATGTTTTTGTCGCAAATGAGCAATAAGATTGGTTGTATTCCCCGAACTCTTTAATATTTTTGAGCAAGTATTGCATTGAACATAACCCTTGTCTTTTTTTGAAAAATATTTCCACACCATGCTCTTAGAGTCTTAGAAGGTGCCATTATGCCTATTATATCATTAAACACAACACAATTAAAATGATATATTAATAATATAACCTAAGATTCCTAAGAATAAGAACTGAATACGTGAAAACCATGTGAAAACCAGAGATAAGGAAGTTCGTGTTCAGACTTTTTGAACTAATTGACAATTACGTGAAATATGTTTTGTACTGCTGGTAATTGTCGTAGCCAATGAGGGATCAAGGCATGTCTAAATATCGAATAATCATTGTGTAACGCGTTTTCTTCCTCCTCGTACTTTACGTCGAAACAAAGTACCTGGACACGTCACAATTGACACCCCAAAACCGCGGATTCAAGTTTTATCTCGGGCGCCAGATTTTTAGCGTGGTTAACTCCACGGCCCCTTGACTTCCAGCGTCAAGAGTTCCAGGTAACCTCAGATGGAGGTACGGTCAGTTCCAGGGGTCTAGTTATTTCCAGAAGAAAAGGTCCGCGCTGGTCCTAAAATAAAAGTTAGTCTCCGGGCCCACACTACAGCAAAGCTAAATTCTTGCTACAAAACAACTATTCCACCATAGGAGTTTTCTAATTGGTAGTAGGTCAGTAAAACACAAAGGTTTGGTTAAATTAAAATCTATTACCTTCACAAATACTTACAAGGTCGGTAGCTGACCAAATCGTTACAGAAAAAGAAAAACAACAAAAAAACTACCCTGCGTAGCAGGCAACAATACCCTGGCATCTACAAAAAAAACCCATCAATATAAGCAAACTATTAACTAATTATACCAATACCATGCGTTTATTAGAGACGAAGCGGGCAGGACATAAGCGAGAGAGGTTTATAAATATAAGCAATGTTTTTATATTCAACCGAAAACGGTAAAAGCAAGCTGACCTTTTCCAAAAAAAAAAGAAAAGTATTTTCAATAAGCAGGTTAATAATTGAAAGCAAGAAAACGGATTCCAGGTTGATGCTAGCAAGGTAAAACACAAAGGTTTGGTTAAATTAAAATCTATTACCTTCACAAATACTTACAAGGTCGGTAGCTGACCAAATCGTTACAGAAAAAGAAAAACAACAAAAAAACTACCCTGCGTAGCAGGCAACAATACCCTGGCATCTACAAAAAAAACCCATCAATATAAGCAAACTATTAACTAATTATACCAATACCATGCGTTTATTAGAGACGAAGCGGGCAGGACATAAGCGAGAGAGGTTTATAAATATAAGCAATGTTTTTATATTCAACCGAAAACGGTAAAAGCAAGCTGACCTTTTCCAAAAAAAAAAGAAAAGTATTTTCAATAAGCAGGTTAATAATTGAACAACGGTATGTAAACTGAACGTGAAAATTTGATTAAAATGTCTCACGGGATCGGAAAAGGAAGTACGGAAGGGTTCGATCCGTGAATGAAAATATCAATGAGCCCTGGCAGGACGCCTGGAAAACCTTAATATTTTGATTCAGCGGCCTTAAGTTCTCGAATTGAAATATCAACGAGCCCTGGCAGGACGCCTGGAAAACTTCAATATTTCAACCGAAACGGGGTTTGGAAACGGGAATGAGTACGGAAGGGTGTGATCCGTGAATAAAAATATCAATGAGCCCTGGCAGGACGCCTGGAAAACCTTAATATTTTGATTCAGCGGGCTTTACGTTCTCGAATTGAAATATCAACGAGCCCTGGCAGGACGCCTGGAAAACTTCAATATTTCAACCGAAACGGGAATGAGTACGGAAGGGTTTGATCCGTGAATAAAAATATCAATGAGCCCTGGCAGGACGCCTGGAAAACCTTAATATTTTGATTCAGCGGCCTTTAAGTTCTCGAATTGAAATACCAACGAGCCCTGGCAGGACGCCTGGAAAACTTCAGTATTTCAACCGAAACGGGAACGAGTACGGAAATTAAAACTTAACTGTACGAGCTATCGTTATATTATTGACATACATTGACATGTAATGTATAGAGAATAAAAACGAGTTGATAAACCGCTTCCAAACAAACTGGAACTTTATCTGCTAGTTACTTTTATCCGACGGATACTTAACTGATGGATAATATTGGCTATTGATAAACCGGGCCTGATATAATTAAATAAAACGTCAAAATCAACAGCTACCGTAAATGCTGAAGGAAGTAACCATGACGACAACGTATTCGACATATTCAATATACCAAACGTTCTGTCAGATCAAATATTGACACCGAAAAGTATAGAAAATTCGCCGATATTCATAGAAAACAATTCTCCGATCAACAAAGCAAAACCAGTAGTACAACTAACATCGAAAATTATGCCGAATATACCTCTAATTAAAGTTGTGAAAACAGGGAAGACAGTAGTATCAATCAAAGGTACGAACGAATCTGCAAAATTCACCAAACCTAAAATATTACAAACGACGACTAAATCTGTATCGCCGAATATTTTGTCGCGTTCGACGAAACCCGGTAAATATATGCCAGCAGGTCTTCCTACCAAATTATCCTGCGCGTCTGAAGGTTCTGGTTATAAAATTATGTCTCTGACTACTCAACAACGACAGCAACAAAGGTGAGTATTCGTGTTGTAATTAGTCAGTACACGGTAAATACATAATTTATTTTTAAAGGTTGCTTCCTACACCGGCTCAGCAAAAAGTACTGGGTTATCAGCCTTCCATAGGACCGAAAGTAGAAAAACCTGGTATAAAAACTGACGTTCTACAGAAGAGTCTTACAACTGCGGCAATAAAACCCGAAATTGGTGGTTTAAAATCATCGACAACGCAAGAAATTATCACAACCGCGAATCAAGTTATCGCTGGAGTAACCTCGCCTAGATCCATTAAGCCAGATCTAAAGAGAGCATCGTCATCTACTTCTAGTCAAAAACTTAAGAGTGCCAAAAGGACTAAAACGATTTTGATCACCAACAAACACGGACAAACTATAAAGAAAATCGCTACGACTGAAGGTGATATTGATAAACAGGTAAATCGGGGAATATTGTTAACTATTTCATTAACATTAGGCCAAATTTTCAATATATTTTATATTATATAGTTCATTTTGTGTACTTTGTTTTTACTTACATTTATAGTGGTATTGAGGCTTAGACTGCAGTATGGTCTTAGTAATCTTTCAGCCACTCCTTCGCACAACGGATGCCATATAAGCGGTCCTTTCTAGAGTTTGTGATGGTCTAGTTTCTAGTTCCTTTAATCATATTCCTTGAAGAAATTTTAGGGTATCCGTAGGGTTCAGTTTAAAAATTTGAACAAAATTCGATTCTTTATATTTTAATTAGTAAAAATTTCTATTTGCTATAGGTAGCTCAAGAATTGGAAGTAATAAAAGCCAGTAGTAGAATGCACTTCAGTTCGCAATCGAAATCTGAGCCAGTCGCTAATAAACTATTACAAAAAACACCCTCCCTTAAAAAATACAACAGGAAACAAGAATCCAAGTTTAAAACAATTCCTGTTTCTACAAAAAGTGGAATTTCACCGAATCCAATTCTTCCTTTAGCGATACCGAAAAAAATCATCCCTCACGTTCCCGAAACGAAAAAAGTGATACAAGAAGAACCCAAACCGCAAATCGACATATCTCAAAATCAATTTTTTATACAGGACGCTCTCGGAAATCTTACTATAATAACCGAAGGACAGATATTAGCGTTGCCAAGTGAAATTGTCGACGGTCAACCACAATCGTATATGCTAGTTATTTTAGATCAAGGTAATTTGACACCTTTAGATAACGAGGCTCTTATGTCGTTAGACCCGAATTTCGGATTAGAAGGAGATTTGAGTAATATAGTGTCACACATTGATCAAGGGGCATCAGGCACTGGAAATATAAATCAACCAACTCCTTTGGCGCAACCCGCAACTGTCAAGATCACTAATCCCGGTGAAGAATTACAAGCAGGTATTTTATTTTACTTTTACGTTTTACTAGATTTTTTTTTCGGGTCGAGATGGGAAACTCATGTTCGAATGGGTCCACCACCCTCAGCAGTATCCCTTTCTGCACCCGCAGGAGTGGCGTAACCCTCGCATTCACACCTGCTTTTCCACCCCACACCTCCGCACCTTACAGCATACTCTGCTCTACCGTCCTACCAATTACCCTTCTCTTCCACTCTCACGGCCCTTTCACATTACACATCAATCTCCCCAGGCATGCTGCCCTCACTTTCCCCTTCTGTGTCTCCTTTAACATGTGTGTTCTGAAAGATAAGGTATTTCACAGACTCCTCAATACGAATTCTCCTTTTCTTCACTTCCCTCGTCTTCCTCAGTCCCTTTACTAGCAACCCCACCGTCTGATCTTCCGCCACAATCTTCCTACACATTCTCTCCGCCTTTCTTTCTATCTCCGCCTCTCCCTTTGCCGTACATAGCAGACATACATCGTCCGCATTCACCGTAATCTCACATCCCTCTTCACATACTATCCCACAAACCTCATAAAACACACACTTCTATAGCGTCGGCCCAAGAACCGAGCCCAGGGGCACTCCAGCCTCCGTCTCATGTCTCCTCCCTAGTGTCTACTCTATCACACGTCCCGTTAGGTATTCCTCCACAAGGTTAACCACACCCTCTCCCCCTCCGAGCTTCAGCAACGCGCTCAAGACTGCCCGTCTGCTGACACTGTTAAACGCCTTCCCGACGTCGAAGAACACGAGTAGGGCCAATTTCTTGTTAGCTACCCTCCCTAGCCCTTTCCACCAAGCCCATTACCCTGCCCAGCGCCGAGATACTTGATTTTCCCTTCGCAGACCCGTGCTGATTTATCCTTTATTATGCCCTCCATCAATTTACCCATACCACACATCAGGCTGATGGGCCAGTAGTCCGCTTCCACTCTCTACCCGCCTTCGTCAGCAGTATCACCCTGGCCAACTTCCATCCTTCCGGAAACTCTTCCACCCTTAGCACCCTGTTTAATAGCTCCCAGAAGTACTCCCCATTGTCATCCAACAGCCTCTTCATCATATCACCCCTCAGGCTATCTATCCCTGGGGCTTTCCTTACTTTAATGTTTCTCCCCCCCTCCTCTACTGCCCACTTCTCCTGCCTCGCAATTTACTAGATGGCGCTGTGTGACAGACGACGCTGGTATGACAAGGCACATTGACAATTGACACAGAACTATACAATGCTTCGGACAAGTGACAGCTGACTTAGTTGTGGTTATAAAATAATGAAACATGTCTTTATTTCATTTTAAATTCATACATATTGAAGATGTATTTTGATTTCAGGTACTTCCAAAATCGAAATTCCACGTGAAACGGTTCCTTTATCCCTCCCCATTGCCAGCGAAGTACCAATAGTCGAACAAAAAATAGAAGACAATATCATGGTTGCTCCGACAGAGGCATCAGTTAACATAGTATCAAATTCAAACGGAGACCAAGGTCAGCAGTTGATAGTCACCGGCGATCCTATAGCTACTCAAAAATTCTTGGAATCGCTATCGGAAGGTACTACCGATCTGGCTAACATAATCGCCAATGCAGAAGGAAAGAGTATTTTAATACAAGCGGACGGTCAACAAATTCTAATTAACACGAATACCGATAGCCAAATGCTGACTAGTGTTGTAGAAAGTACGGAAACAGACGGAAATCCGGTATTTGCGACGAAATCTAGCAAAAACACGGACATTCTCGCCGCCGCTTTGGCCGACACCGACGTTTTTTCAACGCAAACGAAAGTATCTTCGCAAATGAGTCCTAACAATGCTCTGTATCCGATAAACGTCAGTAACGTACGAGAAACGAGCCTTACGTTAAATTCGCCCATCATGACGCCTCTGGAAGTACCGAGTTCGAATAGTAAAAAGATTCCAGACGACGTAGTCGATATACTAACGCAAGTTCCTAAAAACGTCGATCTTCCGATAACCATTACGGATCCTAATATTTCTCAGACCGTGGCGAATCAACAGGTAGCTACTTTAATTGGTAACGAATTCCAAGCGAACCTGGAATATCCCTGGAGTATCCCTGAAGCGACCATAACGGCTTTTACGACGGGGTTAAGTAGTCTCGGTTACAATTACTCTTTATCTACGTTAGACGACAACGACATGACTCCTAAGCCCTTCAACAGCATTATGCCTTTGTTCAACGACGACGTCGAAGATGGTTTAACCGTCAAGAAATCCGATAAGCATGACTACAAAAACATAAGCGCTGGAAGCTTTTTGGTCGAAGAAAGCCGATCTACGTTGGGAGGAAGTATGTGTAGCTCTCTAAGCGAACCCCCGCCTGAAATGTTCGAAATACCCGAAAACGATTACGGCGAAAAGAACGGCAATAACATTCCTCTTTCGTTACAAAGTACTCCGGATCCAAAGGAAAAAGACGGTTCTATTCAAACGGAAAGTTCTGGCGAAGGATCGTAGAGGAGAGGATAAATATCCTATGATACCAACGTTGCCAATACCTTTTTCAATCATTTTGGTTAGGTTTGGTTAGGTTTGGTTAGGTTTGGTTAGGTTTGGTTAGGTTTGGTTAGGTTTGGTTAGGTTTGGTTAGGTTTGGTTAGGTTTGGTTAGGTTTGGTTAGGTTTGGTTAGGTTTGGTTGGGTTTGGTTAGGTTTGGTTAGGTTTGGTTAGATTATTATTACGTTTTAAAACCGATCATTGGTTAATTTATCGATAAGGGCAAGGAAAATAATTAAAGAAGGTGTTGGCAACGTTGGTATCATAGGATATTTAGCCGCTCCTGATGTAATAAACGAACGATTCATACCAGAGACAGACAGACAGACTTTTTTATATCAATCTATTTATAAATGAAACTTCTTAAAAACAATACGGCCAGGTTTGGTATCAGTTTTTAACGCTAATCTCGGATTCAAAGTTACAATTCACGGCAAATTGATAATAAAAATGCGCTTGTGGAACTGCGGGCTGGAATGTTGAACGGTGCGGCTAGACGCAAGTTACAGACTTATTCTGTAATTGTGTAGTTCTCCAACGACATCGCTAACAAACGATCGTCGCCAATGGTTTTGGTAACGTGAATTTTAACGATTATACCAAAAAAGTCATTCTGTTGCGACTTCGTTACAAGTGACCTTGGAATATGCAAAGCGACAAGAAAATATACGTTTTTCAAAAAGCTAGTAGCACAGACAAGGTGAAGCAGGAGTGGGACTCTGCACACTATAGAATTCTACTATCGACTCTATTCTACACGTCCTGTCGACGAAAGTAATCGTTATCGCTTTCTATATGTGAAGACGTGCCTTTTTCTACGATTACTGTTATCTCTCAAGGAACAGTTTAATTCAGAACAGCACTTCAAAAAAGGCAAATAGAAACAGCTATGGTAAAAGTGGAGTTAAATATTTAACAATAATACACAAAATATCATATACAACAACCAAAGCGCAATATAAAACTTATGAAATTAAATACGTATCTACAAAAAAATCTAAGCAAACGTTGCCCATCACGGCTGGAAGTTGTCCCTCTCGACTAGACGCTATTCACTTTATCGGTAGAAAATATAATCAACCGGTTAAACAGCAACGGCAGCCCCAATCATTCCTTCCTCATAAAATGTTCGATGCGCTCGAACAGGTGCAAGAGTGCACTTTCGATACTAATCTTTAGTCTATGGTGTGACTTAGAAGGATGACATTTTATGTTGACAGTTGACTTTGACCTTTGACACACCTTCTCTTTTCCGTTTGGAGATAACTTCATTGTAATCGTAATTAGTTTAGTGAGGTTAATGTGTAATAAATATTATATTATTATTATAGATACGATTAAACACATTTTATATTATAAATGCTAGGCGAGATGGAGATGCAAAATAAGAAAAAACGATCAACGAAAACAGCACATACACAATATACTGTATACGTGGAGACACTGGCAAACGATGAAGTTTTGAGAAACAATAAGTTTAATCCAAACAATGCTAATGCCATCAGTAATACATGGGCAGACTTAACAAATAAATTAAATAGTTGTGGTGGGCCACAACGAAGCATCAAACAGTGGAAGAAGGTTTGTTTCTCTACAATGTAACCTTCAAAACACATCTGTATATATTTCCACATTCCAGGTTTTATCAAACTGGAGATGCACAGTAAAGAAAAAGGCTCGCTTACTGAAAAATAATGTTAACAAAAAGGGTGGAGGGCCACCACCTGATAATTCGCTAACTGATTTGGAAAATAAACTAATTGATGAGTTAGGCCATGTTGTGATTGATTGTTTTGAGGGAGTTGCAGAAATTGGGCTACCTCAAGATGAAATTGAAAATCAAGAATCAATAGAAGACATTCAGAGAGTGACTATTGATAGTGAAACTATAGAACAGAGACGTGTTGTCTCTGCTATGGACCATTAAAGGATGGGAGCAAACAAACCTGAATTTCGCTTTGTTTATGTTGTTATTATATCAAGTTTGTGTGGATAAATTATTAAGAATAATGCCGTCGTTTTGTTCTGTTGTTGAATGTTCAAAGATAAGAGAAAGGGACAATGTACGATTATTTAGAATCCCAGCAGTGTTAAAAGATAGGGGTGAATTATTAGATGCATTATCAAAAGAGCGTAGAGCCTGTTGGATTAGAGCATTAAAACGTGGAGATTCAGAAACTTTCTTGAAGAACGCAAGTATATGTTCCGAACATTTCATGAAAGGTAGGTGAAAATTATGATTATTAAAACCTTACATATCTATATAATAATTTAATCACCAGGAGAACCTGCTACATTATTGGATAAGGATAATCCTGACTGGATTCCATCTGTAAATATGGGGTACAAAAGTATAAACACCAAAAACCAGCAGGCTTTTCAAAGACATGAAAAAAAAAGACTTATGCTAGTAAGTACTTTTTCGTGAGTCTGTAAACTCAGTATTGACATTTAAATCATTTTTTCAATTTTTAATTAATTGAAAACAGAGTTTATTTTATTTTTCTATTACAGAATGAACCTGTTGATGATACTGATTTACAAGCAGAAGATGTACCTATTGCAAGCTGTTCAATAAGTACTGATGTAACAGATCCACCAGAAGAAATAATTGAAGAACAAAGTGGGAAGTGCAGTATCGCCATTCAGACTGACCTAGAGATGGATTATTTGGAAAAAGTATTTCAGTACATTAATTTCTGCAATGAAAAAGTTCATAAATTGCAAGAGAAGCTGAACAAATTTGAAATTAGTGAAGACACATTTGTAGGAAATGATTCTAAAGTGCTATATTTAACTGGTTTTCCATTGGCAGCAATGATGTTTGAAGTAGTAGCTGTGCGTTTGTCGACTAAAAGTGTATTGTCTTCTGTCTCCATTGGAACTGAACTTTCTGAGGGTAACAAATTCCCTTCACTACAGACAAGGAAGTTTTTGATATTTGTCCCTTGGAAACACTCTTGAATTTTGATGCAGTGATTCTTCCTGCTCTGTATTTGTAGCATAGGGTACTCATTGCTTGTTTCCTTGTGGTTTCCCCAATTTTCTTAATATCATCCTCACTCAATTGCAGATTTATTGCTCTTGTAGCACAAAGAATCTCGTTATAGGTTATATCAATAGCCTCTTCGTTATATAATTCATTCAAACCACTTGGAAGATTTGAATCCATGCAGCAAACGTAAAAATTCAAGTCCCTAGGTTATTTTATTTTTTTCAATAACACCATTAAAGAAATGTTTGAAATCTAAAATTTTATTTGTCTCGACTTTGAATCGTACTCAAAAAGGTCTAGAAAATGTCAGTAGTTTTAGACCCGAAAATTTTGTAGTGGCAATACTGAATGGAATACTGGAATCATCCATTGCAGTTGGTGTCGCTGATTTTGAAATGTAGGGAACGACCGGTGGGTACAATAGTCGTGGCACCGGTACTGAAACAGAGTGCGTGTGATTTCATACATTAGGAGTGAATTCATAGTGGCAATAAATTTTGAGTATTAGTTAAAAATAAGTATGAGTGATTTTATTCTATGGATACATGGATAGACTCATTACAGTGTTATTAGAAGCTGCGGCGACGTTTTCCAATGAGAGGCTAAAATGTAAAATGGAAGTATTATGTAAGTATTTAGTGCATTACTTATATTTCTTTGTTGCTGGTTTATTTTTTTTCATCTTTGACGGACCATTGTACCTCGTATCTGTAACGTTGGATTAACTTTTTTATCAAAATTTGCATTACTTTGTTTTTTATAATGATATACGAGTATCCGTGAGTTCTAGTTCTGGATGACATTTCGATTACGCCTCCCTCGGAATTTTATGTTAATTTTAAATTTATTTGATAGCTTATTTTGAATAAAACTAAAATGCCATTGGAGACAAAATTTTTCGTTTTAAACTGCTCGGTATTATATTAATTAAGGAGTAATATAGTGGTTTTCTTATTTTTCATTTTTAATTCTTTCCAGGGAAAATACTTATATTTTCCTTCAAACAAATCTTATTTAATCAATTTTGTTTGTTGATATTTTAAATAGTAGCTACTGGGTATTAAAAAAGAATCAAGTTATTGTGCAACGTTTTTATACCTCCTCTTGTTTACTTGTTTTAGTATTTACGTAACATGATAAAGGCCGGTTCACAAGTACCTTTTTATTTCAAACATGACCCGGACCATCGATAATTATTATAATTTAGGGCAATTAAATGGCATGTAAAAAAAATGTGTAACTGGAAAATTGGGGCTGGCAAAAATTGTAAATGTTATAAACAGAAAAAAATGTATGGTGCACCTTTTGGGAAATATTTCAAAAACCAATTTGAGATATCCAAAATTTGAAAAAGTTCCTTAAAGGGCAGGAATACTCCTAAAAAAAGTTCTGTCTCCCGGAACTGTGCCGACGATATTTGTAATTTTAATGTAGGTAGAGGTGAAAATATTGGGCTAAAATCGATTCGCATTTTTACTCAAAAGAATTTGTTTTAACCAATTAAAAATGAATATTAATAAGGGATAAATAAATTTGGGTTGAGAATCACTCAACGTTTATAATCAATTTTGAATTTTCTGAATCCGGAATCCAAGTTTAATACCAAACCTTCTATTCAGTACTATAAAGTGTTTAATTTATTATTGAAACAATTTTGCATTTGCTTGAAAACTTTCGAAGTTGAGAAGGATTTGAAAATAACGTGAAATCCAGTCATGGGACTGCCGACAGAAGTGAAAACACCAATAAATGAATCCCTTTTAAAAATTTCATCGTAAGCCCATCGTAAATGGAATTTTTTACCAAAAAAATACACATATATACACAGTATAGCTCATGAAAAGTGTGACGATGATTTATGCAACACTATATACGTTTCATTGTTAATTGTGTTACATAACCAAAAGTATCGTGTGGCATAAAAGCTTGACGAATGACCAAAGTATTGTGTGTTGCATAAAAGCGTGACGATGACGAAAAATCCATGTTTTTTCTTAATCCAAAAAAAGTGCTCAACGCGCCTGAAGTTTTCACTTCAAAAATATATGTTTGCATTTGAATCCATATTTAAATTGTTCTCAGATTTGTACAGATCATAAAACACATTTTTTGGACATTTTCATGAAAATGATGATTTACGGATCCTTCAGATGGGAATCTGAGAAATTACAAAAGATCAAAACTAATAAAAAACATAGAAAAGTTAGCATATTTGAGTTTTTAGTTTGTTTTTACCATGTTTTATTTAACCAAATTAATTGTTTCAACCCTTATGAAGTGGAATCTTTCCATAATTATTAAATAAAATCAATAAATAACAAATTCCACAACATAAATATAACATATATTACTTGACCGGTTTCACAAGTAACATTTGCAATGTCAGGAGTAAATTTATTGTACTATTATTTTTCACTTCACGATTTAACTCGCGATGATTTAGCCTAGTTCGCAACTACAAATCCGTGATAAATAGTGATAAATCTCCTAAAAATATGAGCAATAGGATCATTGGATTCGGAATTATGTCTAGAAAAATGTATTCGAAAGATTTTCCATCACAAAAAAAGTTTTTAAAGTTATTAACAAATTAGTTGAATAAAAATGCATTTAGTTTTTTTGTTAATAACGCCGAAACTATCAATATTCAACATTTTTTTTAATTAAAAAAAAATGTAATAAGTAAAATATTGAAATTTTTCGAACTCTTATGACGTGATCTTGTTAAGTATGTATATAAGAAGGGTTCCACGAACCGAAACATTTTTAGCCCATTTATTTAAACATTTTTTGTTGTCTTTAATGATGACGAAAGTCAGATAAATTTTTTTTTAATTGACAATTGCATAACTTTTTGAAAAATCAACTTTAATATTTTTTTTTCAACGGCACTTTATTCTTAGGAAGATGCAAGGACATACCTACTCTCTTTAATTTTGATGTATGTTCATTAATAAAATTAAATATTTTTATGTACAAGTATGGAGTATGGAGAGTTGAACAATTGAAAAAAAAACACACAATTAAAATTTTTGTCCCTAAAAATACCCCCAAACAATTCTTCCCCCTAAAAAACTCCCTGTAACTTAAAATGTTTTTTAATTCCTAGAGCTAATCTCGAAAAGATTTAGAAATAATAAGAAATTTTGATTTATCACTTTTATTAACAAAAATTTGACGTTATGTAAAAAATGTATAAAGAACAGTTCCGTAAATCTATCTCTCATTTAATCTTGATGTCTTATTGGATATATGTTGGGTTATTATTCCTAAAAACAAAATGAATCACCCTGAAAACAAAAAGGTAATTTCGAATTAAAAAAGGTACCTAATCATTTATTTTGGGGTCACTGTGTATATATTATTTAATAACATGCTATATATAAATACCTTATAATTCAATATTTAAGTTTAACGATCTGAGACAAACGAAAAAGTGTGCTGACGTTATTGTTTCGATTTTAAATGGCGTTCAAAGAAATATGTTTTACCAGATTTTGCCTAGGAGTGTATATTTATAATAAAATGTACACTTAATGTTTTGTGTACTTTATTCTAGTAATTATAGAATTTTTGTGTTACTGATATAATTGTGATGATTTAGACTCGTTTACCATCATATTTACCAACAAAAAATTGTTAATCAACAAGTGCAGTATTTTAGAAATAAAAAAAACTTATTGAGGAAACTATTTTTATCAAAGAGTTACAATAATAAGTATATTACAATTAATATCAGTCTATTTTGTTTCAGGATCTAAAAGTAGATATACAAGTAAAAATGGATCCATCACTAATCCGTCTTAATCGTATATCGCATATCAGCATTTACATAATTCATCCTGCATTTCATTTTGTCCAGCATTCAAGCCCGGATGTCCGCAATTGCTATTTAACTCTTAATATAATTATAAATAACGTAACATCGTTTTAAATATCTTTTCGTTTTTTAGTCTTATCAAGTTTATTTCTTACAATTTTTGTTTTATTCAAATTAGACAATTTTGTATCATATGCTCCTCTCCCAAATATTGACCTGTACATCATTCGCCTGGAAGAAAATGGTCACTCTGTCTTATCCTTCATCATATCCCGCTAAAGCAACCTGTTCGTACGAGTTACAAGGACGAGGTAAAGAAATTAAGAGTCCAAATCGTCTGCCAGAATTTTTTTTATATCTTCAAGATGGGAACACGAAAAAGTAAGCTTTACAAAGTATTTAATTAATTGTTAATTGAATGAACTAAATAAATTTAATGACGATAGAATTTTGTGTTGTTGTAGTTGTGATAATTCAGACTCGGTTACCATGTTCATCCATATTGACGGAAGAATACAGAGGATCGACAAGTTATGTGGTAAAACTTTACCGAAGCCACTTAAGTCGAACGGAAATGGGCCTCGACTGAAACTGAAATTTCCAAGTTTCTACACATCTAGATACTGTAGAGAATTTAAGCCTTTATGAAAAGTAAGTTTTTTTTTATTTTGAAAAGTGATTTGTTGTCTTGAGAAACAGCGTTAATGAATAAACTATTAAATAAATATTGCCTTACAATGTGAAGAGAGATCCGAACGGTTTTAGGGTCAATGCATAAAAAATATAACGTTTGCAACCACTTCCCTAATTAGGCTTGTTGGAACTTTGCCTTTTGCTTTAGTTTATAAAACCATTATCGATCATTATTGACTTAGTTTTGATAAAACACAATTTAACTCGACCATACTTCCACTGGCTGTATTCTGCGATCATTGCCGTCGATATACCTTTAATAACTGATGAATTCAACCGCTGTCCATTGCGCACTAGGAAGACGTGATCAGTTATTTTGAGGAATTGAAATTCCTGAATAAAAAAGAAAGTGGGAAATTAAATCATTAATAATGGCATCCCGATTAGATACAGTATATTTTGAGTTATTTGAAAACAAATATAGAAAGAAGATTCTTACCGTAGATAATGTGAGTTTTTCATTTTTTTCAGTAATGAAGGGAAACCTTGACAACTACTAATCTTCAACTATACCAAACACATTGTCATGAAGGTCTATGGATTGCGCCAACCAATCATATAACCAAAATCAATTAACAAACTTACATACTGCGCAACGCACAAATTATCCAGGAGATTGTGTAACCCAATTAGGATCGCCGATGGATTTAATATTTATATAAATTCGAATCTACTTTGTCCGGTTCTCAAATGTTAAATTAGGTTTTTTTCTTTCTAACCAATCTTATTATTTGGTTAGTATTATCTTTTATGTATTAATTAAGACATTTATTATTGTTATGATGATTGTCTATTATTATTATTGTTATAATTACACGCACAATTAAATTACACTTAGACACTTGAATTTACATCAACTCTCACACCAGTCATGCACTCACTCACAACTTACTCATTAACTCACTCATTAACTCACTCACTAACTCAGTAGTCACTCACTCACTAATTCAGTAATCACTGGCTCAGTAGTCGCTCACACACTAACTCACTAGTTATTCGGCAGACACTCACATGTACTGGATATTTATTGTATGCTTTTTTCTGTTTAGTTATGTATAAGTTGAGAAATAGTAAAGTTTATAATTTTCTCTTTTATGTATCCATACCATTTCTATCATTTCTACTTTTATTAGCTACCTGTGTCATTGTTAAATCGTTATTTTGTTTATTGTATTTAGTCTAAACTATTAAATTGTCTTCTTAAGTAACAATTATTGTGAAGATCAGCAGATATAGTTTTCCTTGGTTTCCTATATCATTGTACAGTTATACTGATCTTAAATGGGAAAAAGATATCCATGATATCCCCATGAAAGTATTTTCAAAATTTTGATATTATAAATAATTTGGATTAATCTGGAAAATAAACTTGTTGAAAATAATGAGCCTTTTTTCTACTTTCTCCTTTTCAGAATTGCGGAGCTCTTCCATAGTTTCTTCTCCTTCTAAACAACTGCAACACATAATAGGTACGTTCTTTTTGACTGAGATCTCAGCTAACTTCAATTAATGTGATCTGAGATAATGTGGTGATGTGAGTAAGCACCAAAAAGAACGACACACTTAATTGAAACGAGCAATCTGCCGTCGCATCAAAATTCAATTCAAAAAAAGATTTAAAATATAAGACTGAGGTGCGATTTTCGAAACCATTCGAGAGTAAATCGTATACGAAAAAGGGCCGTTTTCCTATGAAATTTAAATAACCTAATTTTCGACATGCTCAAACGCTAATCGTATACGAACACTTTCGTATGGCTTGTTTCGAGTGGGTTTATTCCATATGAATAAATGTTTTCGTGTTTGGAAGTGTAAATATACATAACCTAGATTGAAAAAAATTGTGTTTGGTATATCATTAATTTGAATAATAAATGATATAATTTATAATATGGCAGGTTTTGATGATTCAATTCATTTAAACTTCACAAACGCTATACAAGAAGCGGAAGAGTTAGCAGATGACCTCCTAGGATCTTTAACCCATTTATTGATCCTTTTGAGGAATATTCAGAAAGGCAATTTTTGAAACTTTATAGACTTACAAAACCTGTCGCTTTAGAAGTAATAAACATATTGGAGCCCCATCTCCCTGCTTCAACAAGAATCTCAGCCTTGAGCCTAACTTTTTTCTGATTATTCTCTAGGTCTTGCTGACTCTTAGATTTCTATTTTTAGGGGGGCGTATTTTTTTTCGGCAGCCGAAATACTCCTATCCATTTTGGGGAAAGCTATATGGTCCGAGAGTGTACGTTGGGAGGCGTAAAAATCGATGTCCAGTTTTTTGGTTCAAAAAATTTTTCACTACACGCCCATATATATTTGTTTGTCCAATGTTCAATTCGAGGGGTGCTCAAGTTCCCCGTTGACGGGAGAGACTAGCTCGAGCGTCACGTCATCGTGACTTTTCTTTGGAATGCGTAGTAAGGATGAAATTATAGAAGAGAGAATGTATTGTTTTTTTTATTTTGTGATGTAGGGGAAAATAGTATGAAATGACGAAAAATATAGTGAGTTGTCGTCCGACTACTGTACGAATAATAATAAATTGTTTGTCCAGTACCCGTATTAATAATTATAAATTGTTCGTACAGTACCCGTATTGTGCCTTTTGTAAACATGTTATATTTATTTGTGAACTAGTGCTACAACCGACAATATTTTGTTCTTCGGGATCCGAAAAAAGTCTTTCACTAATATTTGTTTTTGCAGCTATAGTGTCTTCAATATAACCTTCGGCTATTGTTGATGATCTCCAACCCCCATGTCTTTTTGACATGGTTATATCTGCCCCAGAGTCCACCAACAATGTTGCAGAACATCTGGGAAAACAATGCCCAGTAAATTCTTGTGGGTTCGGTAATTTTAAAAATTTTGCAATTTCTTCTGGCATTCTTCCAAATTTATGGATACCAAGCGGTTTTGTTTGTATGCCTTACCATTAGTGTATTTAAAAAAAATTGGTAGCCAGCCTGATGGTCTACAATCTTCATATTTTCTGTAGAAGTTTAAATGTTCCACTACAATAAATGAGCGTAATTTTTTTGTCTTCGTGTCAGGAAGAGTGATAAATAATTTTCCCCCATATCTTCAATTTGAGCTTTTTCCATTCGGTCACTTCTACATGCTCCCGTTTTACCAAAAATTGAAGCAGCCTAAAATAAAGAAATCGTTCATTTAATACTGTTGCTGGGCACTATCATTCACTTTTCTATAAGCTCCTGAATAAATACCCCGTGTATTTTATTAGAAGCTATCAAAACCGCCATGCAAATATGTCAAAACGAGCTGGGCGAGCCGGCTCGGCCAACTTGTACTAAGGCCTTATCCCAAATTCAGAAATGAATCTGTGCTGCTTTTTCATAACCGTCATATGCTAAAATTTTGACTCTGAAAAGATGACCTGTTTTGAGATGTACCACTTTTCACATGACTAAATAATCTTAGAAAAAGTACTCGATGTTTACAAAACATCGATGTTTTCATCCGATACATCGAAAGACTTCGATGTATGGTTCCGATTGATCGAATCGAAAAAAACCTCGATGTTTTTTCAAACTGTATGTAGGTATGCGAAGTGGTTGGACTTTGTGTTTCTTTGAAAACCTTAATTGGATTTTAACCACATTTGAGAAATTGATGAACTCCTAGATAAGAGTATAAATAGTTATTGGGTATTTTCACTCAGTTTTTGCACCAAAGAGCAGATATGGAGGCTTTCAAAAGTTTAATGCATACAAATATTTTGATTTTTTAAATTAATTTATTTCTCATAAGAACAAATTTTGGAAATATTACAAACTGGACCAGGCGGACAACAACTCATTTCAATTTTTTACATAACAAAGTAAAACAAATATAATTTAATCCAATATAATCAAAAGCGAAGTGATGATCGATCAACTGAACTTAAAGTTTTTGACAATTTTGTTCTTTGCCAACGTTTCCTCCGGTTTCTTTATCATCATCATGTCTTCTCCCGTAATGAAAAGTGCCGCATGGGGAACGATTATTGACCTGATGTAGCGACCAATTCTGAAATCGGTCTGCAGATGTCTCAAGACTTCATTTAAAACTTCTCTCGTATCATCGAGAATGGTTGGAGGATTGAAGAAATTGAAAAAGGAATCCATTTTAACAAAGTTGATGAATATACGTGTCACACCTCTGCTCTTGTCCTCGATATTCGTCTTGACGACTCCCTTGGTGACATTTTTGCCTTTCTTCCACTTTATTTTGCAGCCTGTACACTTGACTATTTTGGAGCTTTCGAAACTAAATGGATTGTCTTCTTCTGGAGCCCTTATAATTTCATATTCTTTTGTTAATATGGTGTTAGTGAAATATTCGTTGGCAGAAAAGTGGAATTCCAGAACAAATTTCTTTGGATCTTCCTGGTCAATATTTTTGATGTTAGTTAAACATTTGAGTATTGGGACATCGTGAGGTTTAACCATGTCAGACAAAATAGTAACATTTCTAAAAACGGTCAACCAAAAATCAGGAACTCCTTTTTCATTGATAGCAGGATTACTAATGCATTCATTTTTTCGTTCAGAGGCTGGTGCAACTCTTTGAAAATCTTCAATCTTTGTAATTTCTTGTAGAGCTTTCTTGTACATTTCTTTGAAAACTCTGTTTCTCCGGGCTTGATCCATTTCCATGTTAATTTCTTTAAAAAATCACAAAGAAAGACTTAACTGTACACAAGCTAAACACCGAAAACTAAGATGTCAAATTTCACTCAACCTGACGTAATTCAAATTTTATAAAACTTTTCTGCCGTGAGCCTACTAAGAACAACAGAAATTCGTCACGATGACTGTTAGGTAAATCAATAGACGAATGACGATTGGCTGCACTGATATGCCATACGTCAAGAACACGGTATCTGACAGTACAACTGCTTGGATACATATATTTGTAAGTACCATGCATAGAGAAATAAAAAATAATTATTTATATATTATATATATATATATTTCTCTATGCATTCCATAGCATCTTATTCATGCCGGAATTCGCCATTGTTCAGTGAATGTTGTGAGTTGTTTTGTGCTTTGTGTTTTTGATAATTTTAAATTTAAAGACTATTTCCTAGTTTTATACTTGCATTTTTTGGGGTAAGTATTAACATGAATAATAAGGCAGAGCAATCCAACATGAGGGTACTTATAAAAAATTATTTCAAGAGAGATATTTGAAAGTGATCAGGTTTAAACTATGTTTATTCTTATAATTATTTGTGTGATTCCTTATAAGTCTTCATAAATATAAAAAGGATCAAAATAAGTGGATTTAAGTAAACTTGCCAAAAATTGAAAGTAATGAAACTACATAAACATTTTTGCTTACATCTTCCAAAGTTTACTTACATTTATTTTGAACCATTTTATATCTGGTGGAGCATTGACAAGACATCTTAGAAACACTGTATAACTTAAATAATTTTTGTTCCAGAGTATATCCAGCTAGCATATTTGAGTCATGCCTTCATTCTCATGCTGTGTTAGTGGTTGCTATAAAAGCATCTACTCTAAGCATCGTTTTCCCAATCCTGCCAAGAACAGTAAAACATTTTTTGACAAATGGGTAAATTTATGTGGAAATAGAAGGTTGAAGGAGAAATTACATCCAAAAACATTTATGACAATTGTAGAGTGTGTGCCTTACACTTTTTACCCGAAGATTTTGGTCCAAATAAAGTTCTGAAAAGAGGAGTTTGCCCATTGGTCAATTTACCAGGTAAATCCATAATAATAAAAAAACAACTGACTAGCATACATTTAATCAATTGTTTATATTTTCTAGAATCTTTAGAACCAGTAACTGATGATGTTCCTTCCTCAATAATTGAAGCTCAACCATCAACCTCTTTGGCTGTACCACAAATTGGTGCTGAATCAGTAACTAAGAGTCCTAGGACTTTGAAGTTACAGGAAGCTTTAAATGATCAGTTTGCAAAACTGAACGCTAAAAAAGCACAAGAATTCTGTGCTGTTAATGAGGCTAGTTGTAGCTATTTCGGTTGAACCCGAGCTGAATTTAACAACATATGCTGCTCAAGATTTTACTGATGCTGCACTAGCAGACTTGACTACTGCTGTTACTCCAAAAAGAAGTGAGTGATTAATTAATTGATTTATTAAAATAGGTGTTTAACAAAGAAATTTTCACAGAAATGGTAGATATTATAGGCAAATATTTTGATTTATTAAAAAACATGGAAAATTATTGCTTAAAAATCCATTTATAAATTTTTAAATTATTTACTAATGTCAAGTTTATGGTCATTCTTCAAGTGATGCCAGTCAAGTCCCTTCTCTACTGCACACCATATTGAAACCGAAAGGTAGTATCTTTTAATAAAACTCTGTTCAATTTCACGTAAACTATCTAATAAGAATAGTGTCAAAACTATAGTGGAGTGCCGCTATTGAATTCTGCATTTCCCAAGAATAAAATTGAATCAGTGCTTAGATTATAAGAAAAGTAGATAAGTCTTTATAGAAATGGCTTTAATTGATTTTTAATGATAGCTAAACTACTAAAAATGCAAGTCATGGAAACCTCATGATTTAATGATAGATAATATAGAGATAATAAGGTTTTAGAATAGAAAAGTATGGAAAAAAAATATTTTTTTTAATAAATAATAGTCAATAATTAAATAAAAAATAGAGCTAGGGCTTCAATTAAAAGCTTAAATTGTTACTTAATTGATGGTTAATAAAAAAGACTTGAAGAATTGTTGCCGTATCTGCCATATTTCCAAAGTTATTTCAATTATAAAAGCAAAAGAAATGATGAAAAAAAAATTTTCAAGGCACAAAAATATTAAGTTATTTAAAAAATAGAAACATTTTTTTTCGTACAAAACAGCACATGGCTGTTTTCATAACAAAATTAAGTATTTAAAAAAAATATACGGAAAAAATAATTTGTTTATAACAAATTGTTTATTAAATAAACAAATAAAAAATTAAACAAGAATTTTTTTTGTATAATTCGAAAGAACAATAGAATTTATGATTTTTAGATAAAAAAGTGGAAAATCAAAATTTTTGAATTTTTCCAACGGTGATCTATTTATTAGCCTATTAAGAATAACTCCACAAAGTAAAAAAAATCTTAAATAATAATAATAATAATTATCGCGGTTTTTCTGTTAACATTTAATGTAGAAAAAATTGTTAATTAACAAATGGATACTGAACACTGTTTACACTACACCAACACTAACACTTTACACTATCTTACGCGCGTTTCGATAACTGCTACTCACAGGTATATCCCAACTGATTCTTTTCATTGTAATCAACATAAAATGGCTAGTCTTCATTTTTTATAGATTAACTTATTTTCCTCTTAATAAGGAAAGATATAATAATGAAAAGAATTTAATTGGGGATATAGCTGTTATTAACGGGTATGATAGGAAAATAGTAAATAAGTTAATTAATCGCCATAGGTTTAAGAAATCTCTCCATGATACATACCACTTTTTTTGAAAATGAAAATAGTAAAATAGAAAAATTTATTTCAGTACCTTTTAACCCTTGTTATACACAAGGTTTAAAAAACATTTTTAATAAAGCAGGATTAAATTTAGTTTATAAATCAAATAATACTTTAAAACAGCTGTTAGGTAACCCAAAGGATAAAATAATGGAATTGGAAAAGAGTGGTTTTTATGAAATTAGTTGTAATGATGGTGATATGAAATATGTTGGGCAGACTAAGAGGTCTGTAAAAGTTCGTTATAAAGATCATTTTGCTCATTTAAAATATGGGCGTACGGAGAAATCGAGTGTTGCTGAACATGTTTTAGATTATAATCATTCAATAAGTTTGGATAGTGTAATATTGTTAAAAAATGTATCTAAAAATAGAATGTTGGATGCATTTGAAAGCATAGAAATATTTAAATGTAATAATAGTTTGAATAAAGACAAAGGACCTATACCTTATAGTCCGTTGTATAGTTTATTAGGAAAAAAAAACAATTGTAAAAAATTTTTTTTTCGCGCCAGAACGGTTTGTTCCCGCGGATTAACTAGTTTGGCGCGATAAAAGATTAGGATGATGAAGCACCCTAGTGTTAGTTTACCTCCAGTCTCTGAAGAAGATAACTTGGTTATCGAATCGCGCGTAAGATAGTGTAAAGTGTTAGTGTTGGTGTAGTGGTAGTGTAAACAGTTTTCAGTGTCAAGTATCGCCGACGGTTCCAGAATTCCCAACTTAGTAACAAATGGATAAATAATGGAAAAATTGGGATACAAATTTTTTAACCGCGGATTATTGTTTATTTATGTATCCCAATAGAACTTAAATTTTATTATTCCTTAATATTCATATTTAATATGTTTAAATAATTTTTTAAGTTACTGTTTCCGAGTGACGGAAAGTCAGACTACCCGTTTTTGGCTCTATTTTCAGGGCTCTGTAAAAATTATAAATATTGGAGATACAGTTCCGGGAGCCGGAACTTTTTTTTGGTAAATTCAATGATCTTTTCAGATCTTTTTTTTAATTTCGAAAATCTTCAATAGTTTTCGAGATATTCACAAAAAACTAAACCCCTACTTTTTTTTACTATATTGTTTATAACGTTTGCAATTTTTACTTTCGGTTACTTTCGGACCGTTGTGACAAAAAAATGACAATTAACAATGTAGAAGAATAGACAAATTTAAATCTTCTAAAAGTTCCGAAATTGAATAACGAAGTATGTGGATTCTTTTTTCAAGAATTACTTTTGACATCAGATGAGTCGTCAGAGGAAGACGAAAATCATAGAGGACCCCTAGTTCTCAAGCCAAAAATTAGAAATTTTGTGGAAGAGGTTGTAGATTCCTATACTGAGGCAGAGTTCAGAGAACATTTTAGAATGTACAGATCCACATTCAACCATCTGCTCTCTGTTCTCACTTTCAGCAAAAGAACATCTTTTACTCGCTCTCACCTATTTTCCAACTCCAGAAAGTTACAGGTGTGATATTATTCATTTGTATCTTGAGAAAATCTTAGAAACCTATTTTGTATAATAATTTATATTCAAACTTGTTCACAACTCATCAGACTGGCTAAACGGGGTGAAAACATTCCCCAGATCTTGTTTTATCAAACTGAATGTTGAAAAACTTGCTGATTTTTCAAAAGTAAGTTTATTTTCAGATCAATATCTCGCAGCTTTAATGTAGGTAAAGCCACTGGTTTACGAGCAGTGAGGAAAGCAACAATGGCAATTCTAGAGCTGGCACCAAGTTATATCAAATGGGCAAGTGGAGAATATGTTCAGAGGGTTCAAACTCATTTTAATAATGTGGGTTTTCCAAACACAGTAGGGGATATTGATGGCTGCTATATTCCAATAAGACAACCTAAACAAAATGGAATTTCTTATATAACAAGGAAAAACTTTCCAGCATTGATTCTCCAGGTAAGATAGATTGAAATTCGTTTGAGTAATGTAGTTTCAACTCGAATGTTTCAGGCCGTATGTGACCATAGGATGTTATTCACCCATTGCTACGAGGGAGAAGTTGGTTCAACTCATGATTCCACTGTTTTGAAGAGAAGCAAGGTGTTTGAGTATTTAACTACTTTGAGAGAAGAAAAACTTCCACATGACTTACATCTACTTGGAGATAAAGCTTATCCATGTCTATAAACTTTGATGGTACCTTCCAAAGATAATGGCCATCTCACATGCAGAGACCCAAAGAAGATTCAACTATAATATTTCAAAATTAAGATCCAGATTCACAATAGAAAGATATTTTGCCTTACTCAAAAGAAGGTTTCAACGATTGAAATTTTTCGAAATGAAATGTATGGAATGGACCTGCAATTATATATAATGGCTTGCTATATTCTTCACAATATTTGTATTTATCAAAATGATATAATTATTATGAATAATGTTGAAATAGATATAGATGATGATAATAATCCCATAAATGAAGCAGTATAATCAGCTTTACAGAGAATAGGAGTAAGAAAATAAATATTCAATAAAATAAAAATACTTTCATTTCAAACCTACTTGAGAAAATGATAAACAATCCAGTCTTAAGAGAAAAATAACATGTTTACAAAGGTAACGAAAACAGATATTTCTAATAAAATCATACTTAAACATAATATTCTCTGACGCGAATGGCATGTTCTAAAAGCTAACTAAAACATATTTCCTACAAAATGAAAACAAATCACAATGATCTTTGGAACAATATCTAAGAAAAAATAAAATATAATTATGATCAGTTGATCAGGTGATTTGTAGCACTCTGCTTTAGTTGTTACCTTCTTTTGGCCTATTTGATCCGAAATTTTCTTTGAACCAACTGAACATTTTGGCCTTCATTTCCATTTTTTCTTCATGCCGTTTCTGTCTTCTGTATTCAATTTGGGCCAAAGTTAGGGTTTTACTTTCTCTAGCTTTCTCTACCTTGCGTTTCTTGGCAATAAGTTGTTCCTCCGAACTAGACTCTATTGGCGTATCTTCAGACATTATTGGAGCTATACTAGTTTTTATCGACCCAGTACTGGCCACAGTACATAGTGGATTGAAATGTGGGTCATGAAAATATATTTCATGGAAACCGTCAAAATATTTCTCCAATAAGAATTAGAGTTTCCAGTCAATTTCTTATCTTTAAGAACCTTATCATACGTTTTTTTCATATTCCTTCATTTTTCATCACATTTCAATGCAGATTTATTTATTCCCAACTCTTTCAATCTCTCACTAATGATGTTACATTGGAGATAAAAATTTATGTTTATGCTCTGTGTAGAGGCTTATCAAAAGCTTGGTCTCCTGGTCTGACCAATTATTAGTGTCATCTTTTCTACCAGCAGAGGACTTGGTAGAACTTCCGCTGCTACTAGCACAAGGTTTGAGAGAACTTCCCTAAATTTTGTGTGTTTCCGTGTCGACATTCAAATCATCATGCGCTTTTAAACATATGTGAGAAATACATGAGGCATCCATCAGATTTGCCAGTGTCCCCAATTCTTCCTGGCAATAACCACAAAAACACATATCTTCAGTCAGTTCAAGATCCTATCGAAAGACAATCTCAATTAATGAGATACATAATTAAACGATAAAGTACCATATTACTATAGTGAAAAGTGAAATACTGCAACAGTATAATATTGTAAAAAGATTGGCAATTCGTCCTCAAATATCAAATAACAACAAAGACAGTTTTCCAGTTCAATTATCAATCTCAACTGTCACTGTCACCGTAACAGAAGCGTTGGTTAGTGAGTTGACGTTTGGTTCACCAGCTTTAAAGTAACCGAGCTTCAAATGTCACCATTTTTTCAGGATAACCGGAACACCAAACCGTATTTTCGGTAACTTTCGGAAGATATCCTTATTCTGTACCCATAGTTGGCAAATTATTAAATTGTTTTATTCGACATCACGTTATCATCTCACGTCAGAATTTTTGACAAACGTATCAAACGTTTTTTCTTCAAAAGCAAATTTAACAAAATTTATCTATATTGAAGGTAGAAAAATATGGTTCGTCCTAAGAAACGATCATCATTGGAAACTGAACATTCCGAAAATTACAATCTGCGGAAGAGTCCAAGATACCGCGATTACACAAGTCTGTTGCCGGATGAAATTTTGATTTACGTATTTTCTTTCCTTAGACATGAGGAATTATACACGACAATTAAAATGGTTTGTAAAAGATGGCACTTCTTGTCTTTCACACCCAGTCTTTGGAAAAAAATAATTCTCACCAAAAAAATACCGCTGAAAAATATCTGTATGTGGCTGAAAAAATCTCGTTTGCTTAAAGAACTTTCAATAACAGGATATAGTGAAAAAGAGGTTAATTTGATTTTTAAGAAAATAGCGAAATATTCAAAAAATCTCAAAACCCTAAGAATTAAATACTCAGTTAACACAACCTCTATTCACTTAGTTGGAAACAAAACATTTAACCAAATGTGTAGTAACTGTAAGCGTTTGAAAGAAATATGCTTTTTTTATCCAATAAACGATGAAGATCCACCTCTAGACGACTTCTAAATAATTTTGTGACGTAATTCATAGATATACTTTTTTAATGTAATCGTAAAGTGTACCGATTTGAAAAAATAAATGCTGGTATTAAGCTTAAGCAATATTTCATTCATTCATTTTACTAGAGTAAATTTTATACAGGGTGTACCTTAAATAAGTACCATAAATTAGAGGCATGATAGATCGTTAAGAAATATTGAAAATACCCTAATAAAACTTTTCTCTAACCTCATTAGTTTGTGAGATACAGGCTGTTGAAGGATTCAGAAGAAATACACATTTTATTGCATATCTTCTCGGGAGATGAAAGTATAAATTTGAAATTATTTGTAGGTTATTGTCTCTTCAAAACACATCAACAGTATCAATTCTGTCAAATTCTATTGAGCCAGTGGCGTGGTACGAGGGGTTCATAAACATTTATTGTACAATATTTTTGAAACACCCTGTATTAAGAGCTTGAGACTTTTGTCTGCAGTTCTTTATTAAATTTCCTACATAAGAGGTACTCTTTGTTGAACTCGATATTACACTCCATTTTGAAGATTTTTAACTTTTTATTGCAGCAAGACAATTTTTTAAGTTGTATTTTTTTAAAATAAATTTGTAGTAAGTACCTACATTTCCAAACAATTTAAACACAAACGTTTTTTTTTGGGTTTGTAATTCATAGTTCTTCAATTAAAAAGAGTAATTTGAAATAACCTCATGAATAAACTTATTATAACTCTATTTTGTATGTAGTAGTTAAATACATTAACAAACGTTGCTATTTCATTAAATGTTCAAAATTTCTGCATTCGTTTTGTCATTTGGTTGGTTATCTTCCTCAGCAAAAATCCATTAAGAGACAACTCACTGCAAGCCGTTTCTATTCTTTCTCGGAGTTCACCCACCATATTGACTGATGTAGAATATACGTTTTCTTTAAATATTCCCCACACGGCATAATCCATTGGATTACATTCAGGAGACCGTGCTGGCCATTTGACCGGAGCATCTACTCCACGGCCTATTCTTTACCCGTAAAGTTTTCATTTAGCAATTCCCCAGCTCGCAGTGTAAAATGTGGCGAGGCCCCATCGTGCACAAACCACCTTGACAGTATACGTTGATGAAGTAGGCACATCATCAAGAAGATCTATTAAATTATTCCTAAGAAAATTTACATATCTAGGTCCATTTAAATATTCCGGTGGAATAAAAGGCCCGATAAACTGTACCCCGATTATTCCAGCACAAACGTTAATTTTAAACCTGTGCTGATGATTTGTAACTTTAACGGCGTGCGGGTTTTCGTCAGACCAAATTTATTGTTTAAAAAAATTTACAACATAAGAAAGTGTTTTACTGCAATAAACAGTTAAAAATCTTGAAAATGGAGTGTTGTATCGAGTTCAACAAGGAGTACCTTTTATGTAGGAATTTCAATGAAGAATTGCAAGCAAAAGTCTTCAGCTCTAAATACAGGGTGTTTCAAAAATATGGTACAATAAAAGTTTACGAACCCCTCGTACCACGCCACTGGCTCATTAGAATTTGATAGAATTAATACTGTTGATTTGTTTTGAAGAGACAATAACCTACAAAAATTTTAAACTTGTACTTTCATCCACCGAGAAGATATGCAATAAAATGTGTATTTCTTCTGCATCCTTCAACAGCCTGTATCTCACAAACTAAGAAGGTTAGAGAAAAGTTTTATTGGGGTATTTTAAATATTTTTCAACGGTCTATCATGCCTCTAATTTACGGTACTTATTTACGGTACATCCTGTATAAAATTCATATAGGAGAAAACTCAAGAAATAAAATCTTAAGTAAAGTTCTGTTCTACAGCTGCCTTGGAGCTCATCTCATCCGATAGGTCCTCTTCGGACCTTCGCGTTTTCCGCGTACCGTCCCTAGGCAAATGGCGGCTGCTGGCTGGGGTCGGGCTATCTTCTTCTTCTTGGCTGTGTAACCTTGGTGGTTATTTCTTCGGCGGTCTTCTCATTGTTCCTTGTCTTCTGCTGTGTGTGTTTTTTCGCTGCCTCTATAAAGGGCAAATCCTTAGCCGACGATCTGCGACTAATGACGACCTTATATAGAGTGGATCTACTTGTTATAGTTGTCCCCAGTTGAAATCCCGACTCATATTTCTAAGGATCTGTCGGGCCTTCTATCTAGACAAACCTAATGAACTAGAAAGAAACAATAAAGTCTTCTTGCTGTGCAGCAAATACATATGAACAAGGAAATGGAGGAGCTGATGAGCCACTCCTTTGTAGAACATAAACCATTCTACAAGATCGATCCTAATTCCTCCAGAGCGGAAGTAAGAAAGACAATGGAAAAACAATGCAAATACTGATAGATTGCGATCTTCTGTTATTAAAGAAACCCTTCCACCTGGGTAAATACCAAGTAGAAAAGGGAAAAATCCCCTTCTTGTCACTCCAACAGATTCTGCACTTCATAGAACGAATGTAATTAGGGGGTGTGCTAAAGGGGTCAAAATAAGCCTTTGCATAATTCATATATCAGGTGAAGAAAATTGATGCTTTTACTCAAACGCCATTCTTCGAGCTTGGAGCAGATGTGATTAAAATCGCAGGTGTGAGATTGCAAGATTGCTTTGCCCTTTTATCTTGTATCCTTGAACTCTCTATTGAAAATGTTTTTGGAATTTAGGTTTGGCATTTAGAAGTTATAAAAACCAAATATGAAAAACAATTGCATCATCAACATTGAACTTAGTCCGTATTTAAGCTCCGACGGGTAGTGCAGATCTCTTCATGACGTCAGCAAGTTTACATTTATGGTAAGTCGGGAATTTTGTTCACACTCACTCTAGCAGCACTTTACACTACACGCGTTTCGATAACCAAGTTATCTTCTTCAGAGACTGAAGATAAAATGTTTACCATCAGTCTTTGAAGAAGTTTAGTGAGTGTAAACTGTGTTCGGTGTAGATTTTTACGCCACTGGCATTTGAAGCTATTTTCATTATAATTTTTATTCCTCAGTGGTTTTCACGTGAAAAACGCATAACCTTTACATATCAAAAAATTTGTAGTTTTCAAGATATTTGATATTTTGATGAAGTCTGCAAGATCAGTTTTTAATATTGAAATAAAAAATAATATTTTTCTTGGATATTTTTTCAGAACTACCAAACTACTAATGGTTAGACTTCGTTTTATGTAAGAAGAAGCTACTTGAAGTTGCAGTCTTATGCGCGAACTTGTTGTCAAAACCAGCGCCATATTGTAAAATTGACATTCGACTTCAAATCAGTAGCGAAACGTTTTCACATTTTGTAGGTTAACGCAAAATTAGAATAATGTGGATAATTTTTCCCTTAACATTAACAAGTTTTCAGGAGGCATGGTTTTAGATAAAATGAAACACACAACACTCACATATAAACTAGCTAAACGTCTTATCAATATTTAAAAATCAAAAATATTCGACAGTAAATGACTGCTTCAAACAAAACCTCAAATGTCAATAATAAAATGGCTGTCGCCTTAAAAATCGTTTGTAACGCTAATGGCATGAAACGGTCGTTACGAGGAGACATAGATAAACAAGACCGATTTTGGTTTCTGCGCAAGTCAGTTGGCAAACTTCACGTGGCTTCTTCTTATGTGAAACGGAGTCTAGAATATGTAACAGGAACTAATTTGTGAAACAGCAATGCATCTAAAACATTGAGAGAAGATTGTTGAAAATAACAAAAGAATTAATGACAATAAAAAATAAGATAATTACAAAGTTAAATAATATCCCATTCAACAATAATTTTTCATTGAGCAGCCAACAAATTACAAGAGATTTTCAAAATGTTCATCCATTTTAAAGTTATCAAATTAAAACATTTAATTTTTAATAACTTTAACACCCTGTATTTCGAAAAGTAAATAGGCTGGACCCGTCAATCCTCATATAATTTTGTCCAATTTTACGAGAGGTATCTACATGCGAAAGTTGTGTCATTTGAAAACACCCTGTGTATGTATTTTCTGATATCTTTCTGTAATAATTTATTGTTTTAAAATTTTTTTTGCCAGAATAGACAAAATTTACTCGTAATCTTCATATTTAGGTGAATGAAATTGCATAGTGTTTCGTAGTGAATTACTTCTCGTGCAACTCTCTGTATTTTTAATATTTTCATAATTTCTTCTTGTAATGGCTTGACAAGTTCGGAAGCAATCATCTTTTAGTTCATTCCATGGAAAATAACCTAAAATATTAGATATTATTAATTCTGTAATTGTTTTATTACTTCTTATTAATAGGACCAAATTTGTGTGTTATTAGAGCTTATGACTACTGGCTATTTATCTATACATACTTTCTATGTTTTCAAACTGTATTTCTTCTAGTTGCAATTCTCAATTATTCGAAGGCCATTTAACCCTTTAAGCTGCTGTGATTAGTATCTTCACCACACCATTAAGCACTACTCAGAATATTATTCTAATAGTAATGTTAACGGATAGTGAGCCTAATCGACATTTACAACAGTTCTATGTTCGTCGTGTCTAACAAGCTAACCACATACTGATATTTGTTAAAAGTGGTCACTTAACTAATCACAACGTCCCTAAAAGCGTATTTCCGTGAAAAAAAAATGGCGCGAAAAGTTTGTTTCCCCTTTTTCTTTATGAGATTTGACTAGAAGTAAGCAATTTGGCCGCATAAGTGTTGTCAGTGTGGTTTGATAAAACAAACAATGTACAGTATTCGCCAGCTAACTTTATGTCCCAGAAATTACCAACTAAGAGAGACAGAGTAATAATGCCCTGCCTACTCGGCTGCTATTGGTGGTAAAATATTGACAAACGCCAATTGCATCGAACCTTATCAGGTGTTAAGATTTTCAGTAGCGTAGCGTCACACAGTTATTGTTTCTGCTTTGTACAATAAAGTGTTTGTAAAACAAACAGATATGTTTTATGACGTCAACCCTCTTGTGATTACTCTAGATGAAAGTGATTCCAGTAGCGGCAGTGAGTCAGATTCTTCGTAAAGATAAAAACTGTTTATACCTATTCTTAGAAATATACCTAGCTTAAATAATTTCCCATTATCTTGTGTTTCTTTTATTCTCATTACTACCTGGAAGAAATTATTTAGTTTCTAACAAATTTTAATAACATGTTATTGTAATGGGTACCTTATTGTTATAATATTATTTATGTACTCAGAATTCAGGTATAAAGCAGATCCGTTTCTATTAAAATCAATATACCAATAATTATAACAAAGAATTAAATATTATTTATTAAGTTAGGATCATATATTTCCGGACGGACTTTACTTTATTAATTGTACAAGTTGCGTTAATTTGTAACAGAAAGCGTATCCCCAGAACTTGCACGGCACTGTTTACAGTTATCGGATGGGCGGCGTCTATAGCTCCCTAGAAAGCATTTAGGACATCAAGTTAGCTGGCGAATACTGTATGTGTTTTTACTTCCTGTGTATAGAACTTCATTTTAGATATTAAAATATTTCAGCTTCCGAAAAATTTCAAAGGTAAGACGCTAGGGTTACTGAGATTTTTTCAAAAAATATAGGGCTCCAGAAGCTTATCTAAACAATTTTACATTCTTTGAAGAATACAAAGTCATATCATAGCAAGTACCTAAAAGAGATAAATGTTTTTGGCAAACATAATATTGCTACTAAATTGATAAGAAAGCCGCAAAACTGTCAACGAAAGTAAATTTATTTTGTATGGGAGCTTTTACTTTTCTATTTTTGGCTTTTACAGAAATGATAACAAACATAGGTACTTTACTTTTAAGCCATTGGCAGCTACTTGGGTCTGGGTGCAGCCAGTGGCGTCCTAAAAAATATATTTTTTTAAATATAAAAAAATATCTGCTGCTTCTTTTTCTATATTCATTTACAGTAGTTATCTGCAAATATATATGTTTCTTTCAGACAATGAAAAAAGTTGAACAAAATTCCACAAAAACATTTGTAAATTTGAATAACATGGCGTCAGATGATGTATATGCTCTGATATCCGGTATTTCAGAAGAACAGGCTGTAGATTCTGACTACGACGGGGACAGTGATGCCGAAGATGGAATGATTTTAGAACGTCGAACAGTTGAGTATCGAGATATTCATCACCTAGTACATCAATTGCGGCAGACCTAACACAGGAAGCAATTATCTCAGCGTTTGAAAACAACTGTTCAACGGTGAGGAAGAGATCCAACAGGAATGTGCCCTGGCCGAAAAACGGAGACAGTTAAGAAAGAAGTTTAATAGGACTAAAGAAAATTTAGAAGAGTGGACGGATTATAAGAGGGCGCTAACTGAATACAACAAACTGATAAGGAAAGTAAAGAGAGACTCCTGGAGGAGGCACTGTGAGGAGATAGAACAGACTCACGAGTGTGCCAGACTGCAGAAGATTCTTTCCAAGGATCCTAATCAGACTATACACGTTATCAAAAAAGATAACGGACAATTCACTGGAAATGGGAAAGAAACCATGGAAGAGCTACTTAAGGTACACTTCCCTGGATCAATACCTACCATGCCACCGCAAAACTCCCCAGTGACAGGACTGGATCGACCACGATGGGCATCCAGGATAGACTGGCGAATAGCGAAGGCAGTGGTAGACGTGGAAAAAACAAAATGGGCTCTAAACAGCTTTAAACCATATAAATCACCGGGACCAGACGGGATTTATCCTATCCTACTCCAAAAAGGAGGCAACACACTACACTACAGGGTATGCGAATTGCTCAGAGCTAGCCTAGCTCTAGGGCATATTCCAAGAACTTGGCAACGCATCAGAGCTACATTTATACCAAAACCTGGAAAATCTGGACAGGACACGGCTAAAGCTCTGAGACCAATCAGTCTAATGTCATTTATGCTGAAGACTCTTGAAAAACTTCTTGATAGACATATCAGAGACGGTATACTGGCTACAAGACCACTACACCAATATCAATATGCATACAGAGAGGGAAAATCAACCGAAACAGCATTACATCAACTCGTCAAAAGGGCTGAATACGTGCTGGAAAATAAAGAGGTGATGCTCGCAGCCTTTCTAGATATAGAAGGAGCTTTTGACAACACCTCCTACGAATCCATAGCCAAGGCAACGAGGAAAATTGGGATCGATGCCACGAGCTGCAGATGGATAGACTGCATGCTCAGAAGCAGGCTAATAGAAACAACTCTTATGGGGGAGACAATGGCCGTGCGTGCAACCAGGGGTTGTCCACAGGGGGGAGTACTGTCCCCGCTGCTGTGGAACCTGGTTATGGACGGGCTCATTAGAACCATACACAGAGAAGGATTTAACACCATAGGATATGCAGATGACCTGGTAATTCTATCCCAAGGTAAATTCAACAGTACAACCAGAGACAGACTCCAGATGGCTTTAAATGTAGTAACAGGCTGGACTGTAGAAGAAGGGCTACGCATAAGTCCCTCAAAAACACAGATAATTGCGTTTACCAGAAGAAGGAAAAGGGAAGGACTTGGCCCTCTGACGCTTCAAGGTGAACCAATACGATTGTCGGATGAAGTAAAATATCTTGGGGTTATCCTAGACCCAGGTTTAACTTGGAACCGACACCTGCAGCACGTGATCAAGAAGGCAGAGGTAACCTTCATGGTTGCCAGACGCACTTACGGCACTAAATGGGGACTTAGACCAAGCATGGTACACTGGTTGTACAAAATGGTGGTCATCCCCAGGATTACATATGCATCTCTGGTCTGGTGGCCAAAGATCAGACAAACATCTGCCATGCTAAAACTAAGCAAGGTCCAAAGACTTGCATGCATTGGCATTACAGGGGCAATGGAGGACTACTCCTACAGCGGCACTGGAGACAATGCTAGACCTTCCTCCGCTACATTGTGTCATAATGTGCGAAGCAAGGGCAGCTCTAACCCGACTGGAGAAAGTATCAGAACATGACGTGGCACATGGGAGAGGACACACAGAAATAAGGCATGTGGATGACGACATCTTTAAAATGCCAACAGACCACATGACCACTAGATATATCTTTCGCAAGAACTTCGAGATTGTCATCAAAGATCGAAAGGAGCTTGAGGAAGACAACGCACCACCACTCAGTAGAGCAAATGAACTGATCTGGTACACAGACGGATCAAAGAATGAGCTCGGCACCGGAGCGGGCATATACAGCAAGTCGAGCAAATATGAAGGAATCGTCTCGCTTGGAAAATACGCCTCGGTATTTCAAGCAGAGGTCTATGCAATACTTGCATGTGCAAGGGCAAATAACATGAGAGCCTACAACAACAGGCAGATCAGGATCTACAGTGACAGTCAAGCTGCCCTTAAAGCACTTCAGAGCTCTAAGGTAACATCTCGGCTGGTATGGGAATGCGGCGAAGAACTTAGAAGACTGTCGACTCGGAACAGTGTAACACTGGAGTGGGTCCCAGGTCAAAAAGGAATCGCTGGCAATGAAAAAGCTGACGAACTCGCAAGAGCAGGATCGTCAACCCTGATGAACGGACCCGAA
This sequence comes from Lochmaea crataegi, assembly GCA_947563755.1. NCBI lineage: Eukaryota > Metazoa > Arthropoda > Insecta > Coleoptera > Chrysomelidae > Lochmaea > Lochmaea crataegi. The sequence goes on from OX387422.1 coordinate 135,914,168, forward strand.
CCAGCTGTGGGCATTCCCAGATGCTCAACTAGGTCATGGTTGAAAGGGTGGGTAAAAGAACAACACAATAAACACTGGAAGAATACGCCCAGGCAAATACATGGAAAGAAATTTATAAAAGAACCATTAGAAAAAGTAGCGAAAGAACTGCTCTCAATGAGCAGGAACAAACTACGCACCATAACGGGGCTACTTACGGGACACTTTCCCACAAAGGAGCACCTGAACAAAATAGGGCTGTATAACGGAGACCTCACATTCAGAAGATGCAAAAAGGATACTGAAACAGCTCTGCATATACTATGCAACTGTGAGACGCTGGACCACAGGAGGCAGAAACTGTATGGTAGACCCAAAATGACTCCAGAAGACTTCTACAACCAACCAGCAAAGAACCTGTATGAGCTAATACAGGGAACGGATTGGCTGAATAGGCTGTAGTCAGAATACTAGGAGTATCCACAATAAGCCCAGGAGGCTGAGGTGGTGCCGGCGAAGGGACGGCTCCTTAAAAAAAAAAAACATCAATTGATTCACCTTGTTCAAGCGGATCCATCCGTACAATGATTACATCTATAGAATAATATGACAATCGTGGATTTCAGGAAGACAGCGATGATTCTATTGCCGATTCCTCATATCAAGTGGACCAAAACTCAGTTCCTAGATCAATAAACACATCTTCAAGCGATTCTTCGGAAGACGAACCTGCAGATGATGCAGTCATAGAACATACTTACAATTTCTCAAAATCGGCTTATACCGATAAGCATTTTGAAAATGCACAGTTTCGAAAGCCCTTTTGGACCGTTCCTTCAGACTGACATAGAAAACAAAATAGACTTTTTTTCCTCATCAGTTCGCCCTTACTACATGTTGTAGCGAGTTTCTATCCTTGCTAATTGTTACTTTACTTTGTATTTTCTACATCTGACTTTAGAATGTTGCAAAATAAACATTTTTGATAAAAAGAAAGCAATAAGTTTTTCTTTATTAAAATGTGGTTAGTATACTGACCACCACAAACTATGGCCTGTCTATTGGCCTAAAGGTCCACTGGTTAGTTTACTAACCACCACTTTACGACTTTTTCGTAAATTACAGAATTTTTTAAATAATTTTCTGAGCAGTTAAAATTGCCAAATATTCGTTTAAAACACAGAAATGAACTTAAAGGGTTTATAGTACATTTGAAGTGATCGGACTCCATGTATTCCAATTTCTGACTGCAGAACAATATCAGCCAATCATATGCTGTGCATATACTTCGAGTTCTTGGTGTTTTATTGGTTGCAAGCTCATTTGACAGTATTTCAGGTGAGTGGGACGAGGAAACAGAAATTAAAAAAAGTAAAGCATCCGTTTTTGTCCTCGTCTTCAAAAATATCGAAAATTGTGATCATTTGGTGGTAAGATACGATTGCCAAAAACATTTCATTCCTACTTTGTTTATCTTTGAATATTTGTAATCACTTTTGTTAATTGAAAGCCTCCTGGTTTTCCTAAATTCATTACACGTCTTCGTTTTAAATCAGCAGCTGCACTACCAACCACTATTGCAATAATTTTTAACAACGCATATCGCATATTTCTAGCTTCCATGGTATCAATGGTGCATAAGTGAATTGGAATAATATTAATTGAATTTATCATTCTCTAAACTGATCCCACGTGGTTTCCACTCTACTTTTCCGTTCCATTTGATCAGTTTTCCGGTTTACTTACGGTGTGAAAAAAGTTGCTCCAATATAGTACCACCTCGGCGAGGTAGGGTTTTAGGAGTGAATATGCGCATTTCGATTACCGGCCAAAAAATAAAATTCTTATGTATTCTAGGTTACATGGTTTACAATTGCGAAGTAATAATTATTCATATTTTATAAAAATACTAAAAAATATTACAACGAAAGATATTTGTTTGAATTTGACGTTTGACAGATGTCCCTCGTTTGACAGTCTGAGAGTTCGGTAATAAATGATCCTTTTACTCTACGAGAAATCTGCTTCTGCTCCACTCCTTTCATTCTCCATTTTTGAGTTAATTTCCGAACGGCCCTAATAATTAGTCGTTATTTACGTTCGATCTACAAAGCACTTTAATTTGATTTAGAAATTTGAGCTTTTTATTCAAACGTTGAATACGTGGTGTTTTAAATTGAATTCAAACGAACGCTGTCTACAAGGGGAGTTTATTTTTTCACCGTTGGCAGAGACAACCAGGCTGGTAACATTGGCTGAAGTAGCGTCCTTTCTGAGAGTGAGATTTCAAATTTAAACATCCTTTATTTCTCGATATATAAAAAATACAAATTATAAAGAACCTTCCATTCGAAAGTGTTTATACATTGCAATAAATATCAATACAATATTATGGATAAAATCGCGCAATCTGAATCGTTGGAAGCTGGGGCTGCAGTAAAGAAGAACAAAAGAAAAGAAAAGGAATACGAAGAAGAAAGGACACATGACGACCAACAATCATATGTGCAAAAAACTTATAACAATGTCGTGGAGCCTGAACATGTAGAAACTGAAAGGGAGGTTGTAATGAACGTTGGTAATAATGTATTACGTTATAAAGAAGCCGAAAATCTTATTCAAGAGAAACACTAGAATTAAAAATTTAAATACCGGCTTGGATGAAACGTTGAAAAAAATCAGAAAGTCTGAAGGAGATGAACGAGATTTTTGAGAAAAAAGTGTCAAATATTCGACGACTTGAAAAAGAATTGGATAATTATAGGAATTTGAAAAATGATGGTGAAGAATTTATCAAAAAAGAAAATACAAATCTTAAACAAATAATCTTGGAGAAGAAAAATTATTTGGAAACGTTAAAAATACGTTTCGAAGAAGGAAAAAAACATAAAGAACTGAACTGTAAACTCCGAGAAGAAAAAGAAAAATTGGAGAACAAAGTAAAAGAAAATAAAACGAAATTGACGGAAATAAATTTAAAAACAGATCGAGCTATTATCGATAGAAATTTTATCGTCATCAGTTTACAGCAAGAGTGCGAAGCAAAAAGGCAAAGGTAAGTTTTTGTCAGATTATTCTATATACAAGGGAGCTACGAAAAGTTCGGTAAATACGGTTCTGATGATATATTATTGAAATTATTCTTCGCTTCTTGTATTTTTATTTTCACCGTTGCAATTTTTTCGTCCAGTAGCTGATTTTGTATCGCATATAGTTGTATTTCATTTGACGCAGCTTCTTCTTCTTTAGAATAATAAGCTTGGGATAAGTCTTGGTACATCTGTAGAAAAAAATGTTACATAAAAATATCAAAAATTACTATATTATATACATACCTTCATTTTTTCGCCATTTTCTATGGTTAAATGCCATCAAAACATTTTCAGGAAAGCTTTTCCTCTTTGTTATATCATCCAAATGATTTTGATATTCTTCAGAATTCAATTTGACTTCCGACTGCTATACATTTGTTAACATCATCAGTTTTCGCGTTTAAATCATCAAGTCTTGATCGGTCCTACTTTACAGCTCCTTCTGATTCTTGTATATTTGCAACAGTTTTCGCAATCAGTTCCTTCTTATTAGCGACTTCATTCTCCAGGGAGGCCATTCTTAAAACAATTAGGTATAGATAGATATCAAAGAATAAATATATATTATTCTACGCTTCACAACTAAGTTTTGAAAAATATTTTTCAAAAACAGTGACCGTTCCACGAAGAAGAAACAACTACTTCCCGGGCTACTTGCCCCGACAGACATTGAATTACACTTCTAAGTCAAACGGGGTTGGTAAATCTACAAGATTTAAACCAACCATTCTGGTTTGCAACTAGATGGGACAACATAACTTGTAGACCGGTTTCGGCGTATTGCGCCTCATCAGTACAAGGTATATGTTATCGTCCGAGAGTTAATCCCGGACTGAAATGAGACTATATAATCAACAACTATACATATCTTCCAGTTACGGAAATGTTTTAGTTGCGATAATAGCGACACCTCACCTCCAAGTCACAAACCAAAATTCGAAATTTGACAACAAGCCCGTTAGCTTGAAACATATAGAATTATTACAGTTTCCAACAGATATCAAAGAATAAATATTATTCTACGCTTCACAACTAAGTTTTGAAAAATATTTTTGAATTACACTTCTAAGTCAAACGGGGTTGGTAAATCTACAAGATTTAAACCAACCATTCTGGTTTGCAACTAGAAGGGACAACGCCGAAACCGGTCTACAAGTTATGTTGTCCCTTCTAGTTGCAAGCCAGAATAGTTGGTTTAAATCTTGTAGATTCACCAACCCCGTTTTTTACTTAGAAGTGTAATGCAATGTCTGTCGGGGCAAGTAGCCCGAGAAGTAGTTGTTTCTTCTTCGTTGAACGGTCACTGTTTTTGAAAAATATTTTTCAAAACTTAGTTGTGAAGCGTAGAATAATATGTATTCTTTGATATCTGTTGGTAACACGGTTTACTAAATACGACAATTTTACAGGAAACTGTAATAATTCTACAATTAGGTATCAATAACAAATAATCTAGCTTTATATTTGAATAGACTTAAACAACTTGTCATAGCTCCCCTGTATATAGAATAATCTGACAAAAACTTACCTTTGCCTTTTTGCTTCGCACACTTGCTGTAAACTGGTGACCATAAAATTTCTATCGATAATACTCGTTCTGTTTTTAAATTTATTTCGGTCAATTTCGTTTTATTTTATTTTAGTTTATTCTTCAATTTTTCTTTTTCTTCTCGAAGTTTACAGTTCAGTTCTTGATGTTTTTTACCTTCTTCGAAACGTGTTTTTAATGTATCCAAATAATTTTTCTTCTCCAAGATTATTTGTTTAAGATTTGTATTTTCTTTTTTCATAGAATCTTCATTATCATTTTTCAAATTCCTATAATTATCCAATTCTTTTGCAAGACGGCGAATATTTGACACTTTTTTCTCAAAAATCTCGTTCAACTCGTTCAGATTTTCGGATTTTTTCAACGTTTCATCCAAGCCAGTATTTAAATTTTTAATTCTATATGACAACGTTCTGGCGAAATCTTTCTACTATTTTACCTGAATTCTCAATAATCTGTTGTGATTGTACGACCGTGCTTCTAGAGTACTGGTTTCTTCTGCTTCCAATCTTAAGACATCCACAAGTTCTTGTTCCTCATTAATTTGTTCTAGAATTCGCATGTTTTTTTAACAAGAATTAACGACGTATTCTTCAGAACCTCCTGTAGGTAATATATAGATCACGGTGAGAAGATATAGAATGCATGAAAGTAGGTACCTACTTACCTGTCCTTGGACGAATTCTTTGTGTTTTTCTTTTGAATAAGATTTTCCGCTTCTTTATAACGTAATACATTATTAGTAACGTTCATTACAACCTTCCTTTCAGTTTCTGCAGGCTCAAGCTCCACGACATTGTTATACGTTTTTTGCACATGCTCATGCAAATGGTCGTCATGTGTGCTTTCTGCTTCGTATTCCTTTTCTTTTTCTTCGTTCTCCTTTACTACAGCCCCACCTTCTAACAATTCCGATTGCTCCATTTTTTCCATAATATTGTATTGCTATTTATTGCAATGTATAAACACTTGCGAATGGAAGGTTCTTTATAATTTCTATTTTTTCTATATCGAGAATTATAGGATATGTTTAAATTTGAAAACTCACTCTCAGAAAGGACGCTACTTCAGCCAATGTCACCAACCCTGGTTGTCCCTGCCAACGGTGAAAAAATAAACTCCCCAAGTAGACAGCATTCTTTTGATTTTAATTTAAAGCACTACGTATTCAACGTTTGAACAAAAAGTTCAAAATTCTAAATCAAACTATTTGAGCAAACTGATTTAAATTAATACTATTTATTAAAATATGTAAAACGTACTTTCATTTTTTAATATTTTTTTTCACAAGTTTGGCAATAATAGGTACACTTCCGGAATTTGCATCGCAGAGGCAAATGATTTTTGGTCACGTGATCACAGATTAATCTGACGAGCCATAGAACCTGACTAACCATAGATATAAACGAACTTCTAACTCAATATCGGTCAATTTTGTCAAAGACATGGAGAATGGACGAATAAAAGTTAAATGTTAAATGTTTGTATGAAAAACACAAAAGGTTATCAAGAAAAACACTATTTCTACGAGATTTATCTTTATAATGATTACAACATCACAGATTAATTTTTCTCGTCGGTCAAAATATTCCGAGCAAACAGATTTTCATCGGACTGATTTGAGCAGAATTACCGAACAGTTCAGGTTTATACCTCCCCATCGAACTAAACAGTTTAGTTCGATGTACCTCCCATACCTCTAGATGTAATAAACGAACGATTCAGACTAAAAAGATTGATCGAACGCAACTAATTATGGTCGATATTTGAAGTTGACATCTGACATTGAAAGTAAACAACAGGTGCAATTTATAAAAGTGTTGTGTTTTGAATATTGAATGTAGATTTTGTAATTTAATTCAAAATGAAAAATAAATCCGCTCGACATAAAGATGCCAATACATTTAAGGTAAAAAACTAATTATTTTCTGTTATAAAATGTATTAATCTTGAAAAGTTTAATTGCATAAATACACTTAAATTTTTAAATATCATCCACGTTTATTTAACTCCAAGTAAATATATAAGATTAAAGTTTCCATTTGAGTCTATTTGAAAACTTGTTATTATAACTTAGTAAAACACTTAAAATATACAAAAATATACATTATTTCAGTTCAGTTCCATTTTCGGAAAGAATCGACATTGATATTTTTCATAAAGTTTCATATGACTAGGTATACTTTGGAAAATGAAGAAAACGAAACTTCCTTTCAACAAACCATAACAAAATGGAATGATATGAATTTAAGCCAAGGGTATGACAGATTTCAAAAAGAAATTCTACCCCCATACAACGACTATATATTACTTTACCCCAACTATACTTCTTTTGTAAAAGAACATCCAGTTAAAATCGTTTCAAAGCATATTCAAGAAGGTGATCCTATATATTTACAACCTTTTTTAGAGTAAGTATTTAAAGCATACTTATTTTATTCTAGAACTTCAGTTTTAACATTTTTCAGGTTATTGGTTGCATTGGCAAGAGATCTTCAAAAAGAATTTTATAAATATTTTACCGAATCTTTAAAGATACTAAAACGGCCGGTTGCACCAACTCTACATAGAACGCATCCCACCTCGTTGAGTGTTCAAAAGAACAAACTAATTTGAGTCACATTCTGATGATGAATTTTTAAAAAGATTCAGGATGCAAAAACGAACGGCTTTGATGGTGTTAGATCAAATTGAGGATCAGCTAGCGTATCCAGATGACAGGTAATTTACTGCGAATTTATTACATTATTGTGAAAGAAGTTAATACTCATATTTTTTCCTAGAAATAATTCTTTGAGTCCAATGAATCAATTACTTTTGACATTACGGACATTTGCTACTGGGGGACATCTCTTGTCAGTTGGGGATTTTATACATGCTGACAAAGCCACTGTATCACATATTGTAGCTAAAGTATCTAGAGCAATAGCTCATTTATCAAGAGAATACATCAAGATGCCCGGAAATCCACTAGAAACAGCAGCAGAGCAAAATAAATTTCATGATATTGCCAATTTCCCTCGAGTTATTGGAGCAATTGATGGTACTCATGTACGGATATTATCGCCAGGTTTGAATTATTTTAAAAATAAAAACTTACATTTTATAATTTTAGGTACCAGTGTTCAAAAGATATATTTCAATATAGGTGATATAGGTATGTATATCATAATAATATGATATATATCATGGATATTAAAATAATAGTATATTTTGCATCGATCCTGTAATGATGGTTATTAATACACAAACATTAACGGGATACGAAACAAGCCGAAGGCGACTTTCGTATGGTTAATGCGAGTGTATTAATAACCATTACATGAGAGTTGCATACACCATTTTTTTTACGAACAAGAAATTTTATTTGAATTTAACAACATTGCTTTTTTTTTATATTTTCAATACTTTTTTATACAAATAACAATAAATAAAATATGAAAGAAAAATAAGTTCTTCAACTTAATTTTTATTCCTACAAAATAACCACTATGATAACCATGAACTTAATTTAACTATTAACAATAAACATAAGCGAATTCATATGTGACATTAAACAAGATAAATTATAAATTACATTTTAATCAATTTTGTGCATTTTCCTACATTGATGTATCTGCAACATGAAAGGTATATAGGTATGTTACTACTATACAAAATAATATGTAATAAATTCTTGTAATAAAATTAAAAACTTTAAATAAGTATTTACCTTGGTCATTAGGTCGCTCAACATTTCTTTTAAAAAGTGGAAGGTATATATATCTACCTTTTTGACTAACGCAAAAGATTGAAACTGTCATAAAACACGAATCTCTTATAAAGTGTCAAACATTCTACATAATATATTGGGTCTGCCTTCTTGGTTATTTAAAAATCTAGATTTTCTATTGGTCAATTTTTCAGTTTCATAATGAAAACCAGTGTTATAATGAGTATCATTATGAAACTGAAAATTGGCATTTAATTAATAACTTATAGTATAGGAGTAGAAAAACGATATTATATCATGGATATTCCAAAAAAATTATATTAAATTAGTGTCTCTCTTTAAAAATGTAATTATCCGTCATGTTCTACCCTATAAACAAATTTACTAGCATTAAAATATGATATCCAAATGTATATCGGACATAATATTTCCAAAATTTACATAAATATCACAATATTTTCAAACTCTTGTTCAGGTGGCAATGACGCAGAAGTATTTCACAATAGAAAAGGATATTTTTCGTTAAATATACAAGCTGTTTCCAGTGCAGACTTATTTTTTAAAGATATAGTTGCTCGGTGGCCAGGTTCTACCCATGATATGACGATATTTAATTATTCAAGATTGAAAGCTAACTTTGAAATGGGTAATTTTGCAAATGGACTATTGCTAGTTATATGCAAATCATTAAACAGTAACTGAAAAATGTATTAATATCATTGTAGGTGACAGTGGGTACTCTAATTTACCATATTTATTTACACCTTACCTTGATCTACTTAATGCTGGCGAAAGAACATCCAACAGATCACATATTTCCACTAAAGTTAAAGTAGAGCATTTATTTGGTGTTTGGAAAAGACGTTTTCCAATAATGGCTTATGGATGCAGGATGAAATTAGAAAATGTGTTACCTGTTGTTATTGCAACAGCTGTGCTTCATAATCTTGCTCGGCTAAAAGTTGAACCAGAACCCCCAGAAGAAAATGAAGTTTTAGGGCATGAGCTTCAACAAGCCCTACAAAATGGGGATATTCCAGTTCCAGCCCAATTGAATAATTTAGACTACAGAAGGATAATGGTCGAAAATTATTTTGCACGTTTGTAATTTCTATTATATTTCAAACTTTAGGTTAATGTTTTTGTTTTCTGTAATTTTCATTATAAATTCATATATCTGTGTCTATTTTGAAATTAATAATTACATTTTATGTATGTAAAATTTGTGGTTGAATGTTTACCTAATCAAGAAAAGAAAATTGTGGTATGGAGTATAGTATCTAACATGAGAAAGTTGGATAGTTGTAAAAATATATTTATCAAGAGCAGTGTCTTAACACACTTTTAATTAGTTTATACAATTTTAATGTGCAATTATGTTTTAAATTTGTTTTTATTTAAAATATAATCTTGAACAGTCATTTTACTATCTATCAAAAGTAAACGAGTTTTACAGAGCGACAAAAAGAATTTTGGCTTGTTTAGTTGATCTCTTTTTACAGTTTGTATCATAAAATTTAACTGTATTTATTTGAATGCAGTGAATTGAATTATAACCTTTTCAGTTATTTTTAATTATTGCCTACATTTTATGTACATAAAATGGGTGATCGATCTTTACCTAGTCAAGAATAAACTACTGCCAGAACCATAAAAGTTCGAAGTTTATATTTTACATCTATTCATTTTTTACAATTACAATTTTTATAGAATTATTACAGTTTCCTGTAAAATTGTCGTATTTAGCAAAGCGTGTTACCAACAGATATCAAAGAATAAAAATATATCATTCTACGCTTTACAAGCTAAGTTTTGAAAAATATTTTTCAAAAACAGAAAAATCCCGGGAAGTAGTTATTTCTTCTTCGTTGAACGGTCACTGTTTTTGAAAAATATTTTTCAAAACTTAGTTTGTAAACTGTAGAATAATATATTTTTATTCTTTGATATCTGTTACAATTTTTATTTAGTTCTTGTATAAACAGTTTTTTATGTTCATATTCGAGTAAGAACATTTTTTCTTTGTGCTCTTTTTCTTGTAAGAGCAGATCTCTTTGTGCATGTAGAACCTCAATTTCAGCCTCTTCTACAGGTCCAATTTTACTGTGTATTGGTTTTCTTCTGGAAGACCACTAATAGGTGTCTTCATAACTGTGTCCTGCTGCAAATTATTATCCATTTGGATTTCGAGTTCTATAGTGCGATTTGTACCTGCCAAAGATTGTATCACTTCTTGTGATGTTGAAGGATCTGCAAATTAATAAAAGTATTATATGTATTAGGGTGTGTCATTTTTAGGCCATTTTTTTACTGCTATACCAGAAAATCTGGTAGTATATAGAAAATAAAACATTATGCCGCTGGGCTAAAAGGCTTGAGTACAATAGCGGCTTAGCTCATCAAAAAATTCGATTTCCCATTTAAATAACACAGGAAATATTTTTTTTTGTTTCAATTGGACTTTTCGTTATTAAACATATTTTTTTTTCAAAAAACCTCATGACTTGTTGAAAATTAAATTCTCTACAAAAATATCTCTTTGGGCGAAGACTGTAGAACCACACGTGGAAAGAGAGATAAGGCGCAATAACATAGTAATTCAAGGCATTGACGATAAGGAGAATGAAAGCCAACAGGACATACAGGAAGCAGTCCGAAAAATAATGAGAAAAATAGAGGTAGATACAGAAAAAGATTTGATTGAATTCGACAGGATTGGAACGTTCGGAACAAACAAATGCGGACCACTTATAGTTAAAATCAAAAAATGGAGTAAAAAATTAGAAATCATGAAACAAGCCAAAAAACTAAAAGGAACTAATGTCTGGATTAATGACGACTACTCGAAAAAGGTCCAAAGAGAAAGAAAAATTTTATTGCCTCAGATAAAAATTGCCAGAGAACAAGGACACAATGCTGTACTTAGGTTTAATAAACTAATTATAAACAACAAAATTTATGGAGCAGATGAATTTATGGATGAGAAGCAAAAAGAAAATGAAGATAAGAAACGTGCAGCAGCCGATCGTTCTCCGGAGGAGGCAACAAAGAGAAGAAGCCAAAAAACTAGTAGATAAAGAAAATACGATAGATACAAACGAAGAAAAAGCAATGAAATGGATAATGAGTAAGGGTAAAAATAAAAAAAGTAAACGCAAGAGTTTTGTGAGAATGGCAACATGGAATATCAGGACAATGCTGGCAATGGGAAAAATGGAGGAAATCGCAAAAGAGATGGTGGAATATAGATAGATAGATAGATAGATATTTATTTCGTACTAGTGACAAGATACATTTTTAGAAAAAAAAAATATACATTGTATGGTACATGTCAAAAGTTCTCTGTAAAAATGGAATATAAGATATACTTAAAATAAATTTTTTTTTAAACAGATAAAAACAGTTAAAATCTACAATGTTAAACGTTCTCACATGTTATATTTCAAATATCTAAAAAACAGATTACAAGTAAAAAAACAAAAATGTAACACATAAACAAGTATAAAAAGATATGCGTGGAACATTGAATCAAAAATTCAAAAATGTATTTCTATTTATATCGTCTATACTATATGGTTCCGCAGATATGAGACATTTCCTTACAGTTCCCTTAAATCTATGTATGGAAGTAATATCCCGAAGTTCTTTAGGTAGTAGGTTAAACATTAACAAACATCTATATAAGCAACCTTTTTCAAGCAATGATGTTTTATGTGTGGGGTATCTAAAAATATGTTTCTGTCTCGTATGATACTCATGTGTAATTGTGTAATCTGAAAAATATTTCCTATTTCTATACACATAACAAAGACACTCATATATGAATATACCAGGTACTGTTAATAAATTTAAAGATTTAAAATATCCCCTACAGCTTTCACTTAGTTTTAAACCAGCCAAAATTCTAACTGCTCTTTTTTGTAATACAAATACAGTTTGACTGTATGAACCACCCCAAAAAACAATTCCATAGGTCAATGATGAATAGAAATTCCCATAATATGCTGTTATCAATGTATGTTTGCTAACTACTTTTTTCAATTCCTTTAAAGAATAACAATTTCTACTTAATCTACCACAGAGCAGCTGTACATGTTCCATCCAGTTCATGTGCTCATCTATTGTGACACCTAGAAACTTAATTTCTGACGAAAATGTAGTTACATTTTTGTTAATCTCAATATTATTAGGATACATAATTTTATTACGACTGTGTTTAAATAGAATGCATTGTGTCTTTTTGTTATTCATGATTAAAGAGTTCCCTTCAAACCATTCAGCCATTTTTAAAATTACAGATGTTGTCTTAGTTTTCATTTCATTATAATTATCTCCAACAATGAGTACATTTGTATCATCAGCATAATTTGTTAGTATAGTTGTTTTATCATTTAAAAACAGTTCTAGATCATTTATGTAAAGTATGAACAGGATTGGACCAAGTACACTGCCCTGAGGTACACCTAGTATAACTTCTCTGGGATTAGAATAATATTCAGAAGAGTTTATTTTAATGCAGACTTTTTGAGAACGATTTGTTAAATAAGATTGAAACCAATCATAGCATCTACCCCGAATTCCCATTCTTTCCATCTTGTCAAGCAACAATTGATGGTTTACACAGTCAAATGCCTTCGATAGGTCCAAAAAAACTCCAAGGGCGAGACTACCATTATCAAGGGTATCTAGAATTCTCTCAATAAAACTGAAAGCAGCAGTTATAGTAGATTTTGCTTCTCGGTATCCATGTTGATTCGAAGCTATGATCTGGTTTTTATTTAAAAATTCAACTAATCTTTTTCTCATAGCAATTTCAAAAACTTTGGAAAAAGTAGAGAGGAGACTTATTGGTCTATAATTTTCCACCAATAATGTATCTCCATTTTTAAAGATGGGCTGTACAATTGCTACTTTCAGTCTAGTTGGGAAAACTCCACCTGAGAATGAAGAATTTACAAGATGTGTCAGTGGTTCTAAAATAAATGTCGCTATTTTTTTCAACAAAATATTACTGATACCATCCTCGCCACTAGAGCATTTATTTTTCAAATCATTTATAATTTCTAGAATTTCAACATCATCCACTTCGGATAGGTACATAGATGATATATTGTTATTTATATGATTTAGGTTTCTATTTTTTACCGAAGAGTCTACAAGATTTGTGGCCACTGTGACAAAATATTCATTAAAAATGTTAGATGCAACGGACATAGATGATATTATTTCATTATTTGACTTAATTCCAGTGAAGGTTTCTTGTGTTGATTTGCCGAGGCCTTTCTCAGTTTTTATTATATTCCATATGGTCTTACTTTTGTTATGTGAGTCCGAAATTTGTCTGTCATAGTAATCTTTCTTTTCCTTTACGATAAGGTTGGAGTAATAAGTTTTATAATTATTATATGCCTGTTTGGTTATATGATTATGAGTATAAAGTTCAAACATGAAATATAAAATAGACATATTGGCAATTCAAGAAATACGATGGAAAGGTGAAGGACAAATAAATAAAGGGGAATATACATTGTTTTATGGAGGGGAAGAACGGAACAGGATTTATGATAAGTAAAAGAATGAGAAATAATATACTAGAATACACAGTTATAAGCAGTAGAATATCAAAATTAAGATTAAAAAACCACATGGCAGATTGTGCAATAATTAATATTTATGCACCGGCGGAAGAAGATAAAGATGAATTTTATGAGAAACTGGTAAAGGTATGTGAGGAAGCCGCAAGACATGACACACTAATAATTATTGGGGATATGAATGCAAAAATAGGAAGAGAAGACTATTTAATTAATGTTGCAGGAAAGTATACTACACATGAAATATCTAACAATAATGGACTGCGGTTATGTAATATGGCCGAAGAGCTCAACATGTATATTAGTAGCACTAGTTTCAAGCATAAGAAAGAACATAAAATCACATGGATTATACCTGGGACTACTACGGGGAACCAGATAGATCATGTTCTGATATCAAAAAGAAGATCAAAGATGATACAAGATGTAAGATCATACAGAGGAACAGGTGTTGATACTGACCATCAATTAGTAATAGTCAAAATGCAAATGAGAATTGTAAATATAGTAAATAAGACAATAAAATGTAGAAAATGGAACGTGCAAAAATTGAAAAGATGTAAAAACGAATATAGGGACGAGGTAAAGAAGCAACTACAAAAGAGCAAAGAGCAAGATAATATTGATGAGCAATGGAAGGAAATTGAAAGAAGTATAATAACGGCAGCAGAGGAGGTGATTGGTATGAAAGACACAAGAAAGAATAATGAATGGTTTGATCAAGAATGTAAAGTGAAGATGAAAGAGAAAAAAGATGCCAGACTAAGATGGATGCGAACTAAGCAACAAAATTATTATGACGAATATAGAAGAGTAAGAAAAGAGAGTGCAAAGTTGATAAAAACAAAAAGAATAAAATGATTGAATGATAGTATGGACATAATAGAGAATGATAATAATAATAATGTGAAATTGTATCAATATATAAAGAAACAAAGCAGAAAACAAACTAAAATAAACATCAAAGAAAAAGAGTGGAGCCAACATTTCAAAAATTTATTAACGGAAGAAGATGGGGAGCATGAAGAAGATGATATGAGTGATATAGATACAGGGTTAGAAAATGAAGAAAAACCGACCGAAGAGGAATGTAACGACATAATTAACAAATTGAAACACAACAAAGCAGGAGGGACAGATGAAATAGTAAATGAGCTAATAAAATATGGAGGAGATGATCTAAGGCATAAAATATTTAAAATCATAGAGAGAATATGGGATTCAGAAACAATGCCGTATGAATGGTCTAGTGGAATGATTATACCAATATTGAAGAAAGGAAATCCTAATATTTGTAGCAATTATAGAGGAATTAGTTTACTCAATTCCACATATAAAATATTAACAATGATAATAAATGACTTTAAGCAGGCTTTTGACAGCCTGAAACGGAGAACAATTATAAAACATATGGAGCAGCTAAATGTACCACGAAAGATAATACGGTTGGTAAAAATGACGATGAAAAAAATCTAGAGCAAGAGTAATGACTAGGGAAGGTCCATCGGAGGAATTTGAAATAAATGCTGGTGTAAGGCAAGGAGATGGGCTATCAGCGGTATTGTTTAATATAGCAGTGGAAGGCATAATTAGGACTTGTAATATCGAAGGAAGCATAATTAATAAGTCAAAACAAATAATAGCATATGCTGATGACTTAACCATAATAGCGAGAGACCGAAGGAGTCTTGAGGAAACACTAGAGAAAATTGTAAAAGAGGCGGCAAAAAGAGGACTAAGAATAAATCAGGAAAAAACAAAATATATGGAAATGAAAAGAGAAAAGGAAGTCTTATCAACCAAAAGCAGTAAAGTTAAATGAATTCAGTTTTGAAGTGGTTAACACCTTCAAGTATCTGGGAACAATTATCAGTAACAAAAATGACACAAAAAGCGAGATAAGGCAAAGAATTCAATCAGGGTATAGAGCATATAATGAATTTAAAAATATCAAGCAGAGTAAAAGAATAAGCCGAGCAACAAAGTTAAGAGTCTACAGGACTGCGATAAAACCTGTAGTAACCTATGGGGCAGAAACTATGAGACTTACAAATGAGGACAAAGAGCAACTAAGGATATATGAAAGGAGAATAATTAGAAAAATTTATGGACCAGTGAAACTAGGGAATAACGAGTACCGAAGACTTATGAATTAGGAATATATTAGAAAATGAGGATATAGTAAACTCTATTAAATCGAAAAGGATACGTTGGTATGGACATGTTAAAAGAATGGAGAAAGCACAGGAGGTAAGGAGAATTACAGAATGGAGACCTAATGAGGAAAGATTACCAGGAAGACCAAAAGCTAGATGGGAAGATCAGGTCGTGGAGGATATAAAAATTTTGGGAGTACAAGGCGGGATGAGACAGATGCAGGACAGAAGGGCGTGGAGAGCAATTGTTGAGACTGCAAAAACATCTAGTAAATTGTAGATATGCAGCAAGAAAAAGTGGGCTGACCCCCCTCAAGATACAGGGTCAAAAGAGCTCAAACTGAGCGGCTACAACTCCAACTGGAGTGTATAGCCTCGTATATATTAATCTTCTATTAACTTATACTAAAAATAATTAACTAAATTATAAGAATAAAAATAATTATTCTTATTCTACAAAAAAAAAATTAAATAATTTAGTGAAACAGGTAAATAACCATTTCAAGCTAAATATATTAATTTATCATATCGATAACGAGGTAAAGTACCTCGAACTCAAAGTCAAAAAAATGAAATAAAAGATAACTTTAAAAAAAATGAATAACTCCTATAAATAAAAAAACACATATTATTCTTATAAATAAAATATTTCTATATTCTGCTAAAAAAATTATTGCAAATCCGCCTCTTCTATATTCAACATTAAACCCTGACACTAATTCAGATTCACCTTCAGCAAAATCAAAAGGTGTCCGATTAGTTTCAGCTAAACTAGAAACTAATCATATTAAACATAAAGGAAAAAGTCAATATAAAAATCAAACATATTCTTGATACTTTAATAAATCAATCATATTAACTCTTAAAATTAAAAATAAAAAAGATAATAAAATTAAACTTAATCTTACTTCATATGAAATAGTTTGAGCAACAGACCGCAATCTACCTAATAAAGAATAATTTGAATTAGAAGATCACCCAGCTAACATAATTGTATATACTCTTAATCTAGAAATTGCTAAAAAAAAATAATATAGTTAAATTAAACCTAATATTTACTCTAATAAAAGGTATACATACACATTCAAATGAATAAAGCTAATATCAAATTTAATACAGGAGAAATATAATATAAATTAAAATTAGATATTAAAGGATAAATTTGTTCTTTACTAAATAATTTAATTGCATCACTAAAAGGTTGGATTAATCCAATAAATCCCACCTTATTAGGCCCTTTTCGAATTTGAATATAACCTAAAACTTTTCGTTCTAATAATGTTAAAAATGCCACTCTAACTAAAACACAAACAATTAAAATTAAACTAGAAATAAATATAACTAAATCTTTAAATATCAAGTATTATTTGTAATATAAATTACATTTAAAGATTCTAAATCTATTACACTAATCTGCCAAAATAATACTATTATTCAAAAATTAAAATATTATTTATTATATTTGGTCCTTTGGTACTAAAATAAATTATTTAATTAAAGATATAAACCAACCTGGCTTACACCGGTTTAAACTCAGATCATGTAAAATTTTAAAAGTCGAACAGACTTAAATATAGCTTCTACACCAATTATCAATTTTAATCCAACATCGAGGTCGCAAACTTTATTATCGATTAGAACTCTCTAATAAAATTACGCTGTTATCCCTAAGGTAATTTAATCTTTTAATCAAAATTATTGAATCATATATTTATTAATCAATATAATTACATAAAAAAATTTATTTAATTTTTTAATCACCCCAATCAAATAATTTTATAAAAATAAAAAAATTAATACTAAATTTTTTATATCATAAAATTATAAAACTCTATAGGGTCTTCTAGTCTTTCAATAAAATTTAAGCTTTTTAACTTGAAAATAAAATTCTAAAATAATTAATTAGAGACAGTTCTTTTTTCATTCAGCCCTTCATTCCAGCATTCAATTAAAAAACTAATGATTATGCTACCTTAGCACGGTCAAAATACCGCGGCCATTCAATTATATCTGAGGGCAGACCAGACTTTAAATTTTAAACAAAAAGACATGTTTTTAATAAACAGGTGAAAAAATATTTGCCGAATTCCTTTAACTAACCTAATATAAAAATACATTTTTATAATTATTATATACTAATTTTATCATTATTACTAAATTTTTTTAATTTAAATTTATATTTTAATAAAAAATTTATAGAAAATGAAAATTATATGTAAATAATAGTATTTTATGCAACGATCATGTAATGATAGCCATTAAGACACGAGCATGTTGTAGGTAGGATACGAAACGAGCCGCAGGCGAGTTTCGTATATAATATGCGAGTGTATTAATGGCCATTACATGAAAGTTGCATACAATATTTTTTCTACTCCGATTAATAAGAATTATTTAATTAATTAATTTTAAATATAGTTACTTTTGAAAATCAAAATTATTTGACAGCTGTCAAATTAAGTGTCACCTAATATAATTAATTTCAGAAATGTCAACCAGGTATCCATGGCTATATTAAATATTGTGCGAATGTCGCATTCCTATTGGCTTAAAAATCTGTATCATGATGAAAATTTGTATCATAATGAATATCATTATGATACAGATTTTAGTCTTTTAATAAGTATATTATAAAACAGGAGTAGAAAAAATAAATTATAACATACTTTAAAATTAGAAAATTTTTAATCCTAATATTTAATTTTTTTAAATTTCTAATAAAAATTTATTTTTAAGCTCATCCCTAAAAATATTTTATATTATTAATATAAAATTATCAATATATTAATAATAAATAAATTAAATTTTCTTCTTAAAAAACTAGATATATTCAAAAAAGAATAACGTTTCATTACTAAAAAATTATTAAAAATATTTATTTTACAATAAAAATTTCAATCTTTTAGCTCTTTTAAATTCGAGATAATTAAATAAATATTTTCTATTTAATAAACGCTGATACACAAGGTACAAAAAAATAATTTTTCTATTAAATAATTTAATTTTTCTTTCACAATACTATTCAACTATATAAATAAATTTTTTGTATTGTATAATAAAAATTATTTTTCTTAATTTAAAAACAAAAAATTTTTAATTTCAAATTAAATTGAATTTCACAATTTACTTTTTAATGTAACTAAAATGCTTTATAATCAAGCTCTAATTTGATATTCTAGATTCACTTTCCAGTAAATCTACTTTGTTACGACTTATTTCATATTAAATGAAAGCGATATGTGCATATTTTAGAGCCAAAATCAATTTAATAAATTAATTAAACTTACTATCAAATTCAAATTTTTAATAATAAAAATTATTCAAAAATAAATTTATTGTAACCCATTACTACTTTTATATAAATTGCACCTTGATCTGACTAATTTTTTTATAAAAAACTTTAAATATTGATAATTCTAATAAAATACTTAACTACGATGATATACAAATTATTAATAAAAATAAATCAAATCGTGGATTATCATTTAGCTACCCCTAACTGAATTTTAAAATGACTTAAATCCAAGAAAAATCCAATTTTATATCTTGAAAATGACTAAAATTCAAATAAAATCCAGCTACTCCTAACTGAACTTTAAAAATAGATTAGATTCAAGAAAAATCCAATTTTATAACTTTGAAAATGACTAAAATTCAAATAAAATCCAGCTACCCCTAACTGAACTTTAAAAATGAGTAAAATTGAAATAAAATCCAGCTACCCCTGACTGAACTTTAAAAATGGATTAAATTCAAAAAAAATCCAATTTTATAACTTTAAAAAATGACTAAAATTCAAATAAAATCCAGCTACCCCTAACTGAACTTTAAAATGACTTAAATCCAAAAAAATCCAATTTTATATCTTGAAAATGACTAAAATTCAAATAAAATCCAGCTACCCCTGACTGAACTTTAAAAATGGATTAAATTCAAGAAAAATCCAATTTTATAACTTTAAAAAATGACTAAAATTCAGCTACCCCTAACTGAACTTTAAAAATGGATTAGATTCAAGAAAAATCCAATTTTATAACTTTAAAAATGACTAAAATTCAAATAAAATCCAGCTACCCCCAACTGAACTTGAAAATTGGATTGAATTCAAGAAAAATCCAATTTTATAACTTTAAAAAATGACTAAAATTCAAATAAAATCCAGCTACCCCTAACTGTACTTTAAAATGACTTGAATCCAAATAAAAATTCAGTTACCCCTAACTGAACTTTAAAAATGGATTAAATTCAAGAAAAATCCAATTTTATATCTTGAAAATGACTAAAATTCAAATAAAATCCAGCTACCCCTAACTGAACTTTAAAAATGGATTAGATTCAAGGAAAATCAAATTTCATAACTTTAAAAAATGACTAAAATTCAAATAAAATCCAGCTACCCCTAACTGAACTTTAAAAATGGATTAGATTCAAAAAACTCCAATTTTGTAACTTTAAAAAATGACTAAAATTCAAATAAAATCCAGCTACCCCTAACTGTACTTTAAAATGACTTGAATCCAAATAAAAATTCAGTTACCCCTAACTGAACTTTAAAAATGGATTAAATTCAAGAAAAATCCAATTTTATATCTTGAAAATGACTAAAATTCAAATAAAATCCAGCTACCCCTAACTGAACTTTAAAAATGGATTAGATTCAAGAAAAATCCAATTTTATAACTTTAAAAAATGACTAAAATTCAAATAAAATCCAGCTACCCCTAACTGAACTTTAAAAATGGATTAGATTCAAAAAAATCCAATTTTATAACTTTAAAAAATGACTAAAATTCAAATAAAATTCAGCTACCCCTAACTGTACTTTAAAATGACTTGAATCCAAATAAAAATTCAGTTACCCCTAACTGAACTTTAAAAATGGATTAAATTCAAGGAAAATCCAATTTTATATCTTGAAAATGACTAATGTTCAAATAAAATCCAGCTACCCCTAACTGAACTTTAAAAATGGATTAGATTCAAGAAAAATCCAATTTTATAACTTTAAAAAATGACTAAAATTCAAATAAAATCCAGCTACCCCTAACTGAACTTTAAAAATGGATTAGATTCAAAAAACTCCAATTTTATAACTTTAAAAAATGACTAAAATTCAAATAAAATCCAGCTACCCCTAACTGTACTTTAAAATGACTTGAATCCAAATAAAAATTCAGTTACCCCTAACTGAACTTTAAAATTGGATTGAATTCAAATAAAATCAAACTTTATAACTTTAAAAATGACTAAAATTCAAATAAAATCCAGCTACTCCTAACTGAACTTTAAAAATAGATTAGATTCAAGAAAAATCCAATTTTATAACTTTGAAAATGACTAAAATTCAAATAAAATCCAGCTACCCCTAACTGAACTTTAAAAATGGATTAGATTCAAGAAAAATCCAATTTTATAACTTTAAAAATGACTAAAATTCAAATAAAATCCAGCTACCCCCAACTGAACTTGAAAATTGGATTGAATTCAAGAAAAATCCAATTTTATAACTTTAAAAAATGACTAAAATTCAAATAAAATCCAGCTACCCCTAACTGTACTTTAAAATGACTTGAATCCAAATAAAAATTCAGTTACCCCTAACTGAACTTTAAAAATGGATTAAATTCAAGAAAAAT
Source organism: Lochmaea crataegi (assembly GCA_947563755.1). Classification (NCBI taxonomy): domain Eukaryota; kingdom Metazoa; phylum Arthropoda; class Insecta; order Coleoptera; family Chrysomelidae; genus Lochmaea; species Lochmaea crataegi. The sequence goes on from OX387422.1 coordinate 135,935,886, forward strand.
CCAATTTTATATCTTGAAAATGACTAATATTCAAATAAAATCCAGCTACCCCTAACTGAACTTTAAAAATGGATTAGATTCAAGAAAAATCCAATTTTATAACTTTAAAAAATGACTAAAATTCAAATAAAATCCAGCACCCCTAACTGAACTTTAAAAATGGATTAGATTCAAAAAACTCCAATTTTATAAGTTCAAAAAATGACTAAAATTCAAATAAAATCCAGCTACCCCCAACTGAACTTGAAAATTGGATTGAATTCAAGAAAAATCCAATTTTATAACTTTAAAAATGAGTAAAATTGAAATAAAATCCAGGTACCCCTTACTGAACTTTGAAATGACTTAAATCCAAGAAAAATCCAATTTTATATCTTGAAAATGACTAAAATTCAAATAAAATCCAGCTACCCCTAACTGAACTTTAAAAATGGATTAGATTCAAGAAAAATCCAATTTTATAACTTTAAAAATGACTAAAATTCAAATAAAATCCAGCTACCCCCAACTGAACTTGAAAATTGGATTGAATTCAAGAAAAATCCAATTTTATAACTTTAAAAAATGACTAAAATTCAAATAAAATCCAGCTACCCCTAACTGTACTTTAAAATGACTTGAATCCAAATAAAAATTCAGTTACCCCTAACTGAACTTTAAAAATGGATTAAATTCAAGAAAAATCCAATTTTATATCTTGAAAATGACTAATATTCAAATAAAATCCAGCTACCCCTAACTGAACTTTAAAAATGGATTAGATTCAAGAAAAATCCAATTTTATAACTTTAAAAAATGACTAAAATTCAAATAAAATCCAGCACCCCTAACTGAACTTTAAAAATGGATTAGATTCAAAAAACTCCAATTTTATAAGTTTAAAAAATGACTAAAATTCAAATAAAATCCAGCTACCCCTAACTGTACTTTAAAATGACTTGAATCCAAATAAAAATTCAGTTACCCCTAACTGAACTTTAAAATTGGATTGAATTCAAATAAAATCAAATTTTATAACTTTAAAAATGACTAAAATTCAAATAAAATCCAGCTACTCCTAACTGAACTTTAAAAATAGATTAGATTCAAGAAAAATCCAATTTTATAACTTTGAAAATGACTAAAATTCAAATAAAATCCAGCTACCCCTAACTGAACTTCAAAAATGGATTAGATTCAAGAAAAATCCAATTTTATAACTTTAAAAATGACTAAAATTCAAATAAAATCCAGCTACTCCTAACTGAACTTTAAAAATAGATTAGATTCAAGAAAAATCCAATTTTATAACTTTGAAAATGACTAAAATTCAAATAAAATCCAGCTACCCCTAACTGAACTTTAAAATGACTTAAATCCAAGAAAAATCCAATTTTATATCTTGAAAATGACTAAAATTAAAATAAAATCCAGCTACCCCTAACTGAACTTTAAAAATGAGTAAAATTGAAATAAAATCCAGCTACCCCTGACTGAACTTTAAAAATGGATTAAATTCAAAAAAAATCCAATTTTATAACTTTAAAAAATGACTAACATTCAAATAAAATCCAGCTACCCCTAACTGAACTTTAAAATGACTTAAATCCAAAAAAATCCAATTTTATATCTTGAAAATGACTAAAATTCAAATAAAATCCAGCTACCCCTGACTGAACTTTAAAAATGGATTAAATTCAAGAAAAATCCAATTTTATAACTTTAAAAAATGACTAAAATTCAAATAAAATCCAGCTACCCCTAACTGAACTTTGAAAATGGATTAGATTCAAGGAAAATCCAATTTTATAACTTTAAAAAATGACTAAAATTCAAATAAAATCCAGCTACCCCTAACTGAACTTTAAAAATGGATTAGATTCAAAAAACTCCAATTTTATAACTTTAAAAAATGACTAAAATTCAAATAAAATCCAGCTACCCCTAACTGTACTTTAAAATGACTTGAATCCAAATAAAAATTCAGTTACCCCTAACTGAACTTTAAAAATGGATTAAATTCAAGAAAAATCCAATTTTATATCTTGAAAATGACTAAAATTCAAATAAAATCCAGCTACCCCTAACTGAACTTTAAAAATGGATTAGATTCAAGAAAAATCCAATTTATAACTTAAAAAATGACTAAAATTCAAATAAACTCCAGCTACCCCTAACTGAACTTTAAAAATGGATTAGATTCCAAAAAATCCAATTTTATAACTTTAAAAAATGACTAAAATTCAAATAAAATCCAGCTACCCCTAACTGAACTTTAAAATGACTTAAATCCAAGAAAAATCCAATTTTATATCTTGAAAATGACTAAAATTCAAATAAAATCCAGCTACCCCTAACTGAACTTTAAAAATGAGTAAAATTGAAATAAAATCCAGCTACCCCTAACTGAACTTTAAAAATGGATTAGATTCAAAAAAATCCAATTTTATAACTTTAAAAAATGACTAAAATTCAAATAAAATCCAGCTACCCCTAACTGAACTTTAAAATGACTTAAATCCAAGAAAAATCCAATTTTATATCTTGAAAATGACTAAAATTCAAATAAAATCCAGCTACCCCTAACTGAACTTTAAAAATGAGTAAAATTGAAATAAAATCCAGCTACCCCTGACTGAACTTTAAAAATGGATTAAATTCAAATAAAATCCAGCTACCCCTAACTGAACTTTAAAATGACTTAAATCCAAAAAAATCCAATTTTATATCTTGAAAATGGCTAAAATTCAAATAAAATCCAGCTACCCCTAACTGAACTTTAAAAATGGATTAGATTCAAGAAAAATCCAATTTTATAACTTTAAAAATGACTAAAATTCAAATAAAATCCAGCTACCCCCAACTGAACTTGAAAATTGGATTGAATTCAAGAAAAATCCAATTTTATAACTTTAAAAAATGACTAAAATTCAAATAAAATCCAGCTACCCCTAACTGTACTTTAAAATGACTTGAATCCAAATAAAAATTCAGTTACCCCTAACTGAACTTTAAAAATGGATTAAATTCAAGAAAAATCCAATTTTATATCTTGAAAATGACTAAAATTCAAATAAAATCCAGCTACCCCTAACTGAACTTTAAAAATGGATTAGATTCAAGAAAAATCCAATTTTATAACTTTAAAAAATGACTAAAATTCAAATAAAATCCAGCTACCCCTAACTGAACTTTAAAAATGGATTAGATTCAAAAAACTCCAATTTTATAACTTTAAAAAATGACTAAAATTCAAATAAAATCCAGCTACCCCTAACTGTACTTTAAAATGACTTGAATCCAAATAAAAATTCAGTTACCCCTAACTGAACTTTAAAAATTGATTAAATTCAAGAAAAATCCAATTTTATATCTTGAAAATGACTAAAATTCAAATAAAATCCAGCTACCCCTAACTGAACTTTAAAATGACTTAAATCCAAGAAAAATCCAGCTACTCCTAACTGACCTTTAAAAATAGATTAGATTCAAGAAAAATCCAATTTTATAACTTTGAAAATGACTAAAATTCAAATAAAATCCAGCTATCTCTAACTGAACTTTGAAAATGGATTAAATTCAAGAAAAATCCAATTTTATAACTTTAAAAATGACTAAAATTCAAATAAAATCCAGCTACCCCTAACTGAACTTTAAAAATGGATTAGATTCAAGAAAAATCCAATTTTATAACTTTAAAAATGACTAAAACAAATAAAATCCAGCTACCCCCAACTGAACTTGAAAATTGGATTGAATTCAAATAAAATCAAATTTTATATCTTGAAAATGACTAAAATTCAAATAAAATCCAGCTATCCCTAACTTAACTTTGAAAATGGATTAAATTCAAGAAAAATCCAATTTTATAACTTTAAAAAATGACTAAAATTCAAATAAAATCCAGCTACCCCTAACTGTACTTTGAAATGACTTGAATCCAAATAAAAATTCAGTTACCCCTAACTGAACTTTAAAATTGGATTGAATTCAAATAAAATCAAATTTTATAACTTTAAAAAATGACTAAAATTCAAATAAAATCCAGCAACCCCTAACTGAACTTTAAAAATGGATTAAATTCAAGAAAAATCCAATTTTATATCTTGAAAATGACTAAAATTCAAATAAAATCCAGCTACCCCTAACTGAACTTTAAAAATGGATTAGATTAAAAAAACTCCAATTTTATAACTTTAAAAAATGACTAAAATTCAAATAAAATCCAGCTACCCCTAACTGTACTTTAAAATGACTTGAATCCAAATAAAAATTCAGTTACCCCTAACTGAACTTTAAAAATGGATTAAATTCAAGAAAAATCCAATTTTATATCTTGAAAATGACTAAAATTCAAATAAAATCCAGCTACCCCTAACTGAACTTTAAAAATGGATTAGATTCAAGAAAAATCCAATATTATAACTTTAAAAAATGACTAAAATTCAAATAAAATCCAGCTACCCCTAACTGTACTTTAAAATGACTCGAATCCAAATAAAAATTCAGTTACCCCTAACTGAACTTTAAAAATGGATTAAATTCAAGAAAAATCCAATTTTATATCTTGAAAATGACTAAAATTCAAATAAAATCCAGCTACCCCTAACTGAACTTTAAAATGACTTAAATCCAAGAAAAATCCAATTTTATATCTTGAAAATGACTCAAATTCAAATAAAATCCAGCTACTCCTAACTGAACTTTAAAAATAGGTTAGATTCAAGAAAAATCCAATTTTATAACTTTGAAAATGACTAAAATTCAAATAAAATCCAGCTATCTCTAACTGAACTTTGAAAATGGATTAAATTCAAGAAAAATCCAATTTTATAACTTTAAAAATGACTAAAATTCAAATAAAATCCAGCTACCCCTAACTGAACTTTAAAAATGGATTAGATTCAAGAAAAATCCAATTTTATAACTTTAAAAATGACTAAAATTCAAATAAAATCCAGCTACCCCCAACTGAACTTGGAAATTGGATTGAATTCAAATAAAATCAAATTTTATATCTTGAAAATGACTAAAATTCAAATAAAATCCAGCTATCCCTAACTGAACATTGAAAATGGATTAAATTCAAGAAAAATCCAATTTTATAACTTTAAAAAATGACTAAAATTCAAATAAAATCCAGCTACCCCTAACTGTACTTTGAAATGACTTGAATCCAAATAAAAATTCAGTTACCCCTAACTGAACTTTAAAATTGGATTGAATTCAAATAAAATCAAATTTTATAACTTTAAAAAATGACTAAAATTCAAATAAAATCCAGCTACCCCTAACTGAACTTTAAAAATGGATTAAATTCAAGAAAAATCCAATTTTATATCTTGAAAATGACTAAAATTCAAATAAAATCCAGCTACCCCTAACTGAACTTTAAAAATGGATTAGATTCAAGAAAAATCCAAGTTTATAACTTTAAAAATGAGTAAAATTCAAATAAAATCCAGCTACCCCTTACTGAACTTTAAAAATGGATTAAATTCAAGAAAAATCCAATTTTATAACTTTAAAAAATGACTAAAATTCAAATAAAATCCAGCTACCCCTAACTGAACTTTAAAATGACTTAAATCCAAAAAAATCCAATTTTATATCTTGAAAATGACTAAAATTCAAATAAAATCCAGCTACCCCTAACTGAACTTTAAAATGACTTAAATCCAAGAAAAATCCAATTTTATATCTTGAAAATGACTAAAATTCAAATAAAATCCAGCTACCCCTAACTGAACTTTAAAAATGACTTAAATCCAAGAAAAATCCAATTTTATATCTTGAAAATGACTAAAATTCTAATAAAATCCAGCTACCCCTAACTGAACTTTAAAAATGACTTAAATCCAAGAAAAATCCAATTTTATATCTTGAAAATGACTAAAATTCAAATAAAATCCAGCTACTCCTAACTGAACTTTAAAAATAGATTAGATTCAAGAAAAATCCAATTTTATAACTTTGAAAATGACTAAAATTCAAATAAAATCCTGCTACCCCTAACTGAATTTTAAAATGACTTAAATCCAAGAAAAATCCAATTTTATATCTTGAAAATGACTAAAATTCAAATAAAATCCAGCTACCCCTAACTGAACTTTAAAAATGGATTAGATTCAAGAAAAATCCAATTTTATAACTTTAAAAAATGACTAAAATTCAAATAAAATCCAGCTACCCCTAACTGAACTTTAAAAATGGATTAGATTCAAAAAACTCCAATTTTGTAACTTTAAAAAATGACTAAAATTCAAATAAAATCCAGCTACCCCTAACTGTACTTTAAAATGACTTGAATCCAAATAAAAATTCAGTTACCCCTAACTGAACTTTAAAAATGGATTAAATTCAAGAAAAATCCAATTTTATATCTTGAAAATGACTAAAATTCAAATAAAATCCAGCTACCCCTAACTGAACTTTAAAAATGGATTAGATTCAAGAAAAATCCAATTTTATAACTTTAAAAAATGACTAAAATTCAAATAAAATCCAGCTACCCCTAACTGAACTTTAAAAATGGATTAGATTCAAAAAAATCCAATTTTATAACTTTAAAAAATGACTAAAATTCAAATAAAATCCAGCTACCCCTAACTGAACTTTAAAATGACTTAAATCCAAAAAAATCCAATTTTATATCTTGAAAATGACTAAAATTCAAATAAAATCCAGCTACCCCTAACTGAACTTTAAAAATGACTTAAATCCAAGAAAAATCCAATTTTATATCTTGAAAATGACTAAAATTCAAATAAAATCCAGCTACTCCTAACTGAACTTTAAAAATAGATTAGATTCAAGAAAAATCCAATTTTATAACTTTGAAAATGACTAAAATTCAAATAAAATCCTGCTACCCCTAACTGAATTTTAAAATGACTTAAATCCAAGAAAAATCCAATTTTATATCTTGAAAATGACTAAAATTCAAATAAAATCCAGCTACCCCTAACTGAACTTTAAAAATGGATTAGATTCAAGAAAAATCCAATTTTATAACTTTAAAAAATGACTAAAATTCAAATAAAATCCAGCTACCCCTAACTGAACTTTAAAAAATGAGTACAATTGAAATAAAATCCAGCTACCCCTGACTGAACTTAAAAAATGGATTAAATTCAAGAAAAATCCAATTTTATAACTTTAAAAAATGACTAAAATTCAAATAAAATCCAGCTACCCCTAACTGAACTTTAAAATGACTTAAATCCAAAAAAATCCAATTTTATATCTTGAAAATGACTAAAATTCAAATAAAATCCAGCTACCCCTGACTGAACTTTAAAAATGGATTAAATTCAAGAAAAATCCAATTTTATAACTTTAAAAAATGACTAAAATTCAAATAAAATCCAGCTACCCCTAACTGAACTTTAAAAATGGATTAAATTCAAGAAAAATCCAATTTTATATCTTGAAAATGACTAAAATTCAAATAAAATCCAGCTACCCCCAACTGAACTTGAAAATTGGATTGAATTCAAGAAAAATCCAATTTTATAACTTTAAAAAATGACTAAAATTCAAATAAAATCCAGCTATCCCTGACTGAACTTTAAAAATGGATTAGATTCAAGAAAAATCCAATTTTATAACTTTAAAAAATGACTAAAATTTAAATAAAATCCAGCTACCCCTAACTGAACTTTAAAAATGGATTAGATTCAAGAAAAATCCAATTTTATAACTTTAAAAATGAGAAAAAAGGGATTAGATTCAAGAAAAATCCAATTTTATAACTTTAAAAATGAGAAAAAATGGATTAGATTCAAGAAAAATCCAATTTTATAACTTTAAAAATGACTAAAATTCAAATAAAATCCAGCTACCCCCAACTGAACTTGAAAATTGGATTGAATTCAAATAAAATCAAATGTTATATCTTGAAAATGACTAAAATTCAAATAAGTTGAACACCATGGCTGAATCCACGACAGGTAAATTCTGATTCGTGGCATTTTCATATCCAGTTTCCATTTTAAAGGATTTTTTCAAATGAAAAAAAATAAAACACAAATACGATAAAAATAACCTCAAAAATAAACAAACACACGGCAAGATGCACAGCGAAACTGAAAGATGACTAAGATCACAGAACAAAACGTCTTTCACGCTGAGAGTGCTTCTGTAAAAAAATGTCATATTCCATCACCGACAGTGTTGCCGGACTAAAATGGTCAAACTTGTTCTCGAGAAAGAAGAATACAAACAAAATATGCAAAATATAATCATTCCAACAAAGCACTTTGTAGTGAAATGACATTTTTATCATTAGTTGCTTCATTGTCGGGAAAAACAGCGCAGATATATAAAAAACCGAAGATGAATAGCTTTGACAACACTGCACGACGTTGTTAACAGTAGAGGTGATCTGTGGTTAACAGAAGATATATATTTTCCAGATTTGAATTGATATGTTGATTTCAAAACGCTAGGAAATCTATTTAATACGATTTTGACACATGATATGTCTACACACTGAACCAACACCATTATTCACCGATTGAAATATGTTTGAAAGGATTTCATCTCTTAGTGGTCTTCCCCATTGTACTCCATCGTCTTCTCATGTAACATTATATATATTAAATAAGTAAAACTGTGTTTATTAGACAAATCCGATCCACAAAATCCTTCAAGTTGATATTTTATTTTTCCTTGGAGATCCATTTATAATTTAACAGAAAAATGTAAAGTGCTTTTATAGGATCTATTTATAAATTTAGCCTTAACTTTAAATTTCAGGATAGCAGTGAAGAATCGTCTGATGATGAGTATATTTATGTTATGCCTACAAGAATTAAACGTGCAAAAAGGACCGATTTCCCGATCTTCGTGTAGATAATCGTTGGGCTGATCCATCATTTAGAGTAAGTAAATAAACGATACTGGAGTTAATCGTTAACTCTGGAGTAACTATGTGAACGCACCCCTTGTGTGCAAGATCTACAATGCGCGACGCCGCGGTGAAAAAACAAACTGCTTAGATAGACGATTTTGAGGACAGATTTTGTCAACTCTTCAGTATGATTTCGATCTCCTTATCTAGTCTCCATGATATGCTACCTAAAAAACAAAAATTGTTTACAAGATAAAAACAAAAATTAAAATAAATAACGTCAAAAAGTAATCATGTCCGACGAAAACGCAGATTTATGTGTAAAATGCGATGGGAAAGTAAGAGTTTTGAAAGAAAAAAATTTGAAAAGCAGCGGCAACGGCAATAAATGCAAGAAGAGCCCGCTCTATAGTTGCTGCTTCTACAAAGCCTCATTATTGGAGTTCAGTGACGTTTGTTTCCGCAAACAAAGACTGAGACGTAGTAAAAGCGTAGAACTTTGGTAATATTGTAGAGTTTAGGTATATAATGTCAGATAATTTGATGCTTTAATAAAAATATAATTCATAATTTTTCATGTTTTTTTTACATATTTAGTTAGTATTATAAAAATATGGTACATTATTTAGATGCAGTTGAATGATATTTATATTAATTCATTTAATCTAATTTGCCAAATCACGATTTGACATTTATAATATTTATCTTACGTGTCTATTTGACGTTATAGGTGATTATCCCAATGTGAAGGTATTTCTCAAAAGCAGCAAGGGCTCTCTGGACGATCGGAGAATCGCTCAGAAAAATGCCTATTTGCTAACTATGGGTTGGAGCAGCCCAATCCATGAAGATGCCCTGCGAAACAGGATTTCGAACTCACGTTGTTGTCAACGAGCGTGAATAAACGCAAAACTAATTCTCATCGGTGATTAATCCTTGTTACTGATCTTTATTAAATTTGATTTCGAAAGACTAGATACTGCGTGTTGTTCAATTACCTATCTATCGCGGTTCCATCACCCTTCTCCTAATTCACACACCTCTACGTGATATTTACTGGAGAATCATAAATAATGGAATGAGCATTAACAGATTCCATTGCCCGCTTGTTCTGATGCTCTTTGGATTTGAATATGAATAAGAGGCAATGAGAGATGACGAGGGTAATTTCAGAGTTAATAAAGACTGTACTAATGGAAAAGTTATTTTAATTTTCGAACGTAAAATGTATTACAAAATATGTGTCACTTTTTCTGACTTACTTCAGAACAAAAATACCGAACGAACGGTATAATTACCTTTTGCCATTTACCAAATGTTAAACTTCATATACAACCTATATACCTATAGTATAATATAGTAATGAATTATTTGGTTGTGGGTCAAGAGAATTCTTATTTAGTCTTCAATTTCACCAAAAATAGTTAGATCGGGTAATATTTCTCAAGAGCAGAAAGAAACTCTGGTGGAATTAATGGAGAATACGTAACTTACGCTTATAAAAAGCCCAAAGTGTAATGACAAGCTAAAAATTTATTGTCAATCTGAATTCAAAAAAATTATCTGTTCTGTTAGACACACAAGTTACTAATATTGATCGGGGATTCGAGTTTAGCTGATACTGATCAGAATATATTCTATATGTAAAGAAACATGTTACGTAGTATCTCCACCTTGTTTCAAAATATAATACATTCGGATAGAGAGTACAATAATACAAAATCTTGTACAGTTATAGGTTTGGTATCGAGTCCGGTGGATCATAAGATTAATATGGATTTAGAAATTAATGGAAAGTGTAGAAAGAGGATGAAGTCTGTAGAGACGTTCCAAACGATTCAACCGTCAAAATATTTTACTATTACCATTGTATAAAGAGCATTGTATACAATGCTATTACTACCGAACAAGAGGTGATGCAGTCACTTGTAAATATGCTACATACAATAATATCAGATCTAAAAAGCAGGTATTGTACCTACACATTTCCAATATTCCATATTTATTTAGTAATTGTATTGTATATTATATAGATTTAAATTAACTTGGAACAATTCAGAGAATTCGTCTACAAGTATATCTACCAAAACGGAAATGCGTAGTTGCCATATACATTGAATTAATTACGAAAAAACTGAGTGGTAACGCCAGAGGTAACGCTCTCGGCTTGCATCCAGAAGGATCGGGGTTCAAATCTTAGGCCCGCCTGACATGCTATGAGTTTTTTCAGATGTTATCTCGTAGCTGGCTCAGTATACACCTCTCAGGCACCTACCACCGTTCACTCCACTCCCATCCCCTGAACCCAAAAATCCTCCTTCCTTCCAATACTGGCTGAAGAGGCAAGCCTATAGAGCGAGCTGAAATCCTTAAATTTAATATTTTAATGATCGTATTTGTGGTTTATTAGATTAACAAGGAAAATAAGGAGGCAACTGGATATATCGATCAACTGACGAAGAAGTAGGAGACACACCTAGGTTTACCTACGTGAATAAGGAATCGCATGTAGAAAATGAAAAAACGGAAACAAAGAGTGGAATTAATGTAGGAGAACTCTTGGCTTCCTTATCTCTAAAGGAAACACCCGTGCTTGAAAAATGTGAAGAGTATTCAAATTTTTTTTATGTAGATATTTATTTAATATTTGATCTAATGTTTTAGACAAAGAACAATTGGGTGTGCTGTTAGATCAAATACGAAACAAGAAGAAGCGTATGGAACGGCTACAACAAATAGCGAAACAGTTTAATTGTACTGATAAATTAAAACAAGATGTGGATTTATCAATGAAAAAACATGAGTCTTCAAAATCCAACTAACAATAATAAACTGTCTCCGTCAGATCCATGAACAGTGTGTTTATTTTTAAAAATATCAGTATTTATTTTGTCCTGTACACTCCTACAAATATTAAATTTGGAAAATTCTAGTGAAACGTATTGAAAAATTATTACGCTTTAAATAAATAGTACCTCAAAATTTAGTAAATTCGATCTAGGAAATTCAAACGTGACAACTCTTTTATCATTCATCCATTCAAACTTTCAAACCAAATCCTTTTATTTTTAAATAAATATTTTTGACTTACGCCCTACGAAACACAGGCCAATAAAAAAGAAGAACTGTCAGATTGACTTTTCTAGTTTTCGTTAAGTAAAGGAGAAAAAACGATAGCTTGGCAACGACTATGGAGGGTAGAAGGAAGGAGCCACCATCTTGTATGGGGGACAATTTGAAAAAGTGTCCACCTGTAAACAGCAAATTATAATTCGAAGATTCACCGAAATGGCGCTCGTGTAGCTAATGGAAATGATGTGAATTTAGGGTAATAAACCGAGTGAAGTGTGCTGGGTTGAAAAATTTAGTATTTTTCGTGACTTGTGTAATTGAGAAATATACAGTATTTAAAATCTCAATTATTTACGTAGTATTTCCTTTCTTAATTTTGTATCTTACTCTAATAATTCATGACGCTGTTTTTAAAATCCTTCCACTTGCTACTATGGCGCCATCTTAATTTGCTTCCTTTCGATGGACACTTTTTAATACATTCAGATGGTGCTCCTTCCTTCTACCCTCCATAGCAACGACACATCGTCTTTTCCTCGGGGGTGCTTAAAAATTACTGATAGTTTCCATGAAAGCTTGTTGCTGCTGTTGCAATTAGACAACAAGCTTGAATGGAAATTATCCGGTTAATTTTTAAGCACAAGCGGTATTTGGGGGGAATATTTCTCGCATAAAAATAAAAATTACCGTATATCTCCACTATATTGAATTTGTACTTTTTTCGTCGCAAAATAACATAAATTGTCTCCATACACTATTCTTACTCGTTTCCGTGTTTTTGGGTACACTTTTAATGACATTTTTGTCAATTTCCCGTTCTGTTATATCTCCGAATCGATTCATGACCTCTAAGAAACTTCTTTGACGATTCACGTTTATTATTTTAACGTTGTCTGGCAACGTGAATTTTCCGGAAATTTTTGAATTTCCATTTAATAATTTAGCATTCGTTGCATTGATACAACATGTATGAGTGAAATATTCGTAAATAAACCATAGTTGATGATCGATGTTTAGAAAACCTACCCTTTACCTTTTACCTTTACGCTATAAATTAGAACTAATATACCGAGTGTAAATAAATTAGTAGACATTAAGTAGAGTGTGTATATAAATTAAGTTTAATACAGTGCGTGTTTCTTTAAATAAATAGATAGTAATTAACCATAGTGTTTATAATTTTATCCCACTGGTAAAAACTATTTAAATAAATAACAAAAACTTTACATTATGTCTGAATACTCCATCTAAATGCCTTTCTAATGATGTGCCGCACATGGGAGGTATATCTATATTCCCTATTTAAAAATAAGGGGTTGGAGAAGTGGAAGGGAGGGGGTTGACAAATGACAGATGCCTGTATCGTAAAAATTTGTCCCCCTTAGAACAAAAATCGACGTGTTTCCTAATTTCCTTAAAATCTAAGGAATACTGCCAAATATCGGGGTGGACAGTTTTCTGTGGCCCACGCTGTATGTAGGTATGCGAAGTGGTTGGACTTTGTGTTTCTTTGAAAACCTTCATTGGATTTTAACCACATTTGAGAAATTGATGAACTCCTAGATAAGAGTATAAATAGTTATTGGGTATTTTCACCCAGTTTTTGCACCAAAGAGCAGATATGGAGGCTTTCAAAAGTTTACATGAATACAAATATTTTGATTTTTTTAATTAATTTATTTCTCATAACAACAAATTTTGGAAATATTACAAACTGGACCAGGCGGACAACAACTCATTTCAATTTTTTACATAACAAAGTAAAACAAATATAATTTAATCCAATATAATCAAAAGCGAAGTGATGATCGATTAACTGAACTTAAAGTTTGTGACAATTTAGTTCTTTGCCAACGTTTCCTCCAGTTTCTTTATCATCAACATGTCTTTTCCCGTAATGAAAAGTTCCGCACAGGGAACGATCATTTCCCTGATGATGCGACCAATTTTGAAATCGTTCTGCAGATGTCTCAAGACTTCATCTAAATCTTCTCTCGTATCAACGAGCATGGTTGGAGGATTGAAGAAATTGAAAAAGGAATCCTTTTTAACAAAGTGGATGAATATACGTGTCACACCTCTGCTCTTGTCCTCGATATTCGTCTTGACGGCTTCCTTGGTGACATTTTTGCCCTTCTTCCAGTTTATTTCGCAGCCTGTACACTTGACTATTTTGGAGTTTTCGAAACTAAATCGATTGTCTTCTTGTGGAGCCCTTATAATTTCATATTCTTTGGTTAGTATGGTGTTAGTGAAATATTCGTTGGAAGAAAAGTGGAATTCCAGAACAAATTTCTTTGGATCTTCCTGGTAAATATTCTTAATGTTAGTTAAACATTTGAGTATTGGGACATCGTGAGGTTTAACCGCGTCGGACACAATAGTACCATTTCTAAAAATGGTCGACATAAAATCAGTAATTCCCTTTTCATTGGTACTATTGCATTCATTTTTTCGTGCAGAGGCTGGAGCACCTCTTTGAAAATCTTCAATCTTTGTAATTTCTTGTAGAGTTTTCTTGTAGATTTTTTTGAAACCTTTGGTTTTCCTGGCCTTTCTCCGGGCTTGATCCATTTCCATGTTAATTTCTTTAAAAAATTACAAAGAAAGACTTAACTGTACACAAGCTAAACACCGAAAACTAAGATGTCAAATTTCAATCAACCTGACGTTATTCAAAATTTATAAAACTACTTTTCTGCCGTGAGCCTACTAAGAACAAATAAAGCGTTTCCAAGCGACGGCATCCCGCGCTATGTTGTCACTGTTACAACTTGGTTAGAACAATATAAAAAAGAAGAAGAATTAAAAATAGGTTAGGTCAATAATATAAGAAGTAAGAGTAAGAACGTGTTACTTGTAATAAGTTTACTTAGAAATAATAAAAGATATATATAAGCAAGAAGTTATAAATTTAATGTAACAAATAAAAAGACCCCTACCCATGTACTGTAACAGGTTATGGGCCCAGAAAGAGTTGAAACTGTAAAGTGATAAAATTAATTCTGAGGTTAGAAAAACGTTTTAAGAGAAGCACACTTAAAGATGACGACTTCCACAATAATTGTACCATTTCCACAGCTAACAGGGAACAATTATAACAATTGGCGATTCAGACTAGAAATCATTCTTGAAAAAGAAGGAGTCCAAGGTGTAATTAAGGTCACCAAAGACCAATATGACCCGTTATCAACCACAGATAAAGAAAAACATGACAAAGAAGATACAAAGGCCAGATGCATAATAGTCCAATGTATAACAGATAAACATTTAGAATATATTAAAGATGCCAAATCCGCACATGATATGCTAAAATCTCTGCAAAATGTTTTTGAGAGAAAAAGTCCCTTGATGAAGTTACACATTATGAAACGGTTGTTCAAACTAAAATGCACAACAGATGACCTGCAGGAGCATTTTATGAATGTAGAATCGTTATTAAGAGAACTTGAAGGTGCAGGAGCAAATTTGGATGAAAGTGACAGGGTATGCTACCTTTTATTAACAATGTCAGAGAAGTATGACAATATAATAGCAGCTATAGAAACCCAGACCATTGGTATTACAATGGAATTTGTTAAAAGTAGATTACTAGATGCTGAACTAAAGTTTAAGGAAAGCCAACTTGAAAAATACAAAGATGAAAGCTCAGCTTTTTATGTGAATAGAAGAGAAAATAATAGATGTTATGGGTGCAATGGTGATCATTTCTACCGAGATTGTCCCAAGAAAACTACAGATAGAGGGAGGAGTTATTTTAGACATAATAGAGGATCATTTACAGGACGTAGCTATAATCGAATACGACAAGCAAATTTATCAAACCAAGAAGTTTGTACAGACCCAAACATGAAAGAAATTGCATTTATTGCACTAAGCAGTAATAAAATGATATCAACAAATATAGGCCACTTCGTACTAGACTCAGGGTGCACGCAGCACATGGTAATGGGGGAAATGGAAAATTACATGTCAGACATCAGAGAAGTTGAAACCGTCAAGATTGGAACAGCCAAAACCAATCAGGTTTTGTATGCAAGAAGTCAAGGAACACTAAAAGGAAAATGCCAGGGTAAAGACATTAAAATAGATGCTTTGATTGTGCCAGGTATGTCACATAATTTAATTTCGGTTTCCAAATTATTAAAGCAGGACTTTAAGGTAACATTCAATAATAACAGAGAAGGCAAAAAACAGGCAGTTTTATCGAAAAATGGTTCAAATTTTTATTGTAACTCAGTTAATGATTTATTTTTATTAAATTTTAATTTCAAAACACAAAACTGTCATGAAAAAGAATCTAATTTGTATACAGTTGAAAATGTAAATAAAAATCTTTGGCACATGAGGTTAGGTCATGCAAATAGAAATAGTTTAAGTAAGTTAGGTTTACCTGTTAATAGTGATGTATGTAGTTCATGCGTTGAAGGAAAAAGTACTAGAAAACCTTTTTCTAAAGTTGAAAAGAAAACTGCTAGAATTGGTCAGTTGATTCATTCTGATATTATGGGTCCTTCAAAAACACCTACACTAGAGGGTTATCGATATTTTCAGGTTATAATAGATGACTTTTCTCATTTTTTGATTATCAAATTATTAAAGAATAAAAATGAAGCTGAACAAAATATAATCGACTTTATAAAGTTAATAAAAACTCAGCATGGGTTAAAAACTCAGAGAATTCGAGTAGATAGATAATGGTGGAGAGTTTGTATCTAATAATTTTAAACAATTTTGTAAGAGCAAGGGTATTGAGGTGGAGTACACGATGCCATTTACTCCGCAGGAAAATGGAGTATCCGAAAGGATGAACCGAACCATTATGGATAAGGTTAGGATTAAATTTCAAGAAACAAATTTACCAAGACACTTGTGGGGTGAAGCAGTTCTATGCTCAGCTTATGAAATAAACAGGTCACCAACAGAAGCCAATAAAGGAGAAACACCTTCACAGAGATGGTATGGGAAGAATGACCTATCCAAGTTAAAAGTTTTTGGGAGCCAGGCATGGGCAATTGTTTTACCTAGGCAAAGCAAACTGGAGAGAAGAGCACAGCCATGTATACATATTGGTTATACTGGACCAGGATATAGGCTGTGGGATTTTGAAAATAATAAGGTTATTTGCTCAAGAGATGTAAGGTTCAATGAAAAACAGATTAATTATAATGAAATAAAAAACAAAAGAACAGACAGGACCACAGTTGCTTCAAGAAGAAAATGATAAACAGATAGAAAGAAATCAAACTGAAATTGAAGTACAAGAAGAAAGAGAATCAGATGAAACGAATCAGCAGGAAGAGACGGGCAGCTCAAGTTCAGAGAGTCAAGAAGAATGTATACCAAGAATAGAAACTACCATCAGTGGAAGAAGAATCATTCAACCGAAGCATTTAAGTGATTATGAAACTTATATAGCATATTGCCTTATATCAAGTAAAGAAGAAGATCCTACAGAATATAAAGAAGCAATTAAAGACAAAGAATGGGAAGATGCAGCTAAAAAGGAATTAGATGCACTCGAAAAATTAAACACATGGAAAGAAACTGAATTACCCCAAGGAAAGCGAGCAATTGAAACAAAATGGGTGTTCCGAACCAAGGAAGATGGAACTAAAAAGGCAAGAATTGTTGCAAAAGGCTTTCAGATAAAGGAGGAGGGTGCATTTCAACCAGTATACTCTCCAGTGGCAAGGACTTCAACAATAAGATTACTTCTATCAATTTCATTACAAAACAACTGGAAGGTACGACAGCTAGACATTCCAACAGCTTTTTTAAATGGTGTTTTGGAAAGTGAAGTATATATTAAGGCACTAGAAGGATTGAAAAGTAAAACACCTGTATTGAAATTAAATCGAGCGCTCTACGGCTTAAAGCAATCACCTAAAGTGTGGAATGATACTTTCACAGATTTCGCCTTGAAGAATAATTTTGTTAGATCAAAATATGATTGCTGTCTGTACTACAATGAAAAAGCATGGATATTGATCTACGTCGACGACATTTTATTAGTTGGAGAGCAAAGAGACATAGAAGAAATTGTAAAACTTTTACGAAATGATTTTCAAGCTAAAGACTTGGGAAATATCAAAAATTTTCTTGGTATGAACATAACAAGAACCGAAATAACACTAAAAATTGACCAGACTAAATTTATAGAGAAATTATTAAGTCATTTCAACATGGAAAATTGCAAACCAAAAGCAACACCAATGGAGAAAGGATTTCAAATTAATGAAGAAAGTGAAATACTCACAGAAGTGCCTTATCGACAACTGATTGGAGGATTAATGTATCTTACCACAACAAGCAGACCAGACATTGGGTACGCTGTTTCCTACCTCAGTAGATTTTTAGATCGACCCACTAATGAGACATGGAATGCAGGAAAGCGAATACTGCGATACCTGCAAGGTACAAAAGAAAAATGTTTAACTTATCACAAGAATAAGACTGGAATAGACCTAAAATTAATAGGATACTCAGATGCAGATTGGGGAACCGATAGGGAAGAAAGGAAGAGCGTTAGTGGTTGTATGATACTATATGGAGATAATCCCATTCTATGGTTTTCAAAGAAACAGAGCTGCGTCGCATTGTCTTCAGCTGAAGCGGAGTACGTGGCAGCGGCTACTTCTGCTCAAGACCTTATACATTTGAAAGGAGTTTTAAATGATTTTCATCTAAGAAATGAGACTGTTTTATTCTGTGACAACAAAAGTACAATTATGATCTCAAAAAGTAATGAAAACTCAAAGAAGTCCAAACACATTGACATAAAACATCATTATTTAAAAGATTTGGTGTCACGAAAGGATCTTAGTATAGATTATGTTTCAACAGATCAAAATCTGGCAGACATTTTAACAAAATCATTAGGCAAAGAGATATTTATTAACCTTAGAAATAAAATATGTATTTTGTAAGTGTATTATATTGTTTAAGTTACCATTTGCGATTTTCTTCTTCTTCTTTCTCCTTTATTGGGTAATATCCCAGAGGATAATTTGCCCAGAATACATTTGCGATTTTCATGTAAACATTTCTAATCGAGGAGGAGTGTTACAACTTGGTTAGAACAATATAAAAAAGAAGAAGAATTAAAAATAGGTTAGGTCAATAATATAAGAAGTAAGAGTAAGAACGTGTTACTTGTAATAAGTTTACTTAGAAATAATAAAAGATATATAAGCAAGAAGTTATAAATTTAATGTAACAAATAAAAAGACCCCTACCCATGTACTGTAACAGTCACCTGTTGTCATAAAGATGGATGGAAATGGTATTTTTTACTACAAAAGTTAATTGGTTTTGGTAAATTTGTGTACTAGTGTGTATTAGTTGGATACTATAAAAATTTAAAAGTGTAAAAAAGCAATTGTTATGAGTTTTATCGTGTTGTATTATTCGGTTTGAGGTTATATTAGAATTTAATGTGAAGGTTTTCCGGTGACAGAAATTCGTCACGATGACTGTTAAATCAATAGACGAATGAAGATTGGCTGCACTGATATGCCATACGTCAAGAACACGGTATCTGACAGTACAACTGCTTGGATACATAATATATTTGTAAGTACCATGTTGAAATAAATATAATAATACCAGTCTCCATAATTTATTACAATACAAATTATTACATGACGGTGCGTGACTAAAATAGCTAAATTAACAATTGAAATGGCAGAACAAAAAGGGATTGGACCGATGAAGACAGATGGAAATTTAGCAGAAAACTGGAAGATATGGAGAGCACGTTTCCAAAATTATTTAATAGCCAGAGAAATAAATAAAAAAACTGAATCTACACAGTGTGCTCAGCTGTTGCATTATATTGGAGAAGATGGATTTCGAGTTTATACAACTTTCTCGTTCGCAGACGATGAGAAAGATAAATTGAGTAAATTAACTGAGAAGTTCGAGTCTCACTACTTGCCCAAAGAGAATGTGAGTTATGAAAGATACAAATTTTTCTCATACCGTCAACAAGAAGGCCAGACATTGGAGCAATTTTTTACAGAAATCAAACAGTGAGCAATGAAATGTAAACTAGGTGATTTGCAAGAAAGTCTAACGAAGACAGTTTTGGTATGTGGAGTAACCAGCAATAGCATCAGAGAAAAGCTTTTACAGGATTTTGTATTGACATCGCTGCGCTTCGGGCTTTTGAGGTTTCTACTACCAAACTTAGCTGTATTGCTTCTTCTAAGCTTAATTTGTCCTCTTCCAAAGAGGACAAATTAAGCTTAGAAGAAGCAATACAGCTAAGTTTGGTAGTAGAAACCTCAAAAGCCCGAAGCGCAGCGATGTCAATACAAAATTCAACAGCAGTGGTGGATGCTGTGAAGAGAAATACAAATATACAAAGGCAAGAAAAGTTGATAAAATCATGTACCAGATGCAGTAAGACACACGCTGTAAATAAGTGTCTGGCATATGGAAAAACCTGCAATGAATGTGGTACAAAAAACCATTTCGCTCAAGCATGCAGGAAGAAAAACTCAAGAGTCAGGGAAGTCAAACAAGAAGAAATAAGAAGTAACAGCGAAAGTGTAAGTAGTGAAAATTTATTCATTGTATGTATGTATGTATGTATGTAGATTGGGGTGACATTCACTGAGACCTAAAAGATCTATTGTGCCCCCTTACTTCTACTTAGTTCCTGAGGAAAGTCTCAGAGACTAGTAGCTCCTTCAGTCCTATTTCCCGGAGGAATTTTAGGATATCTGCAGGCTTTAACTTAGGTAAATGTCCCTCTTCTATCCAGTAATCTCCGAGGTGTTGTGCCCTAGGATTCTGAATTGATGTGCAGTTCGCAAGTATGTGGATGGAGGTTTCTTCTTCCATACCACAGAATCTACATTCTTCTTCCTCCACTATTTTGAGCTTTTTCAGGTGCCCATTCAGGCGACAATGTCCCGTAAGGATGCCTGTTAAAACTCTTAGTGCAGTTTTACTTTGACTTATGCATTCATTTGATCTCAACAGGTTGTAGTCACCCAGAAGAATCTTTGATTGCCTAAGTCCTACTAGATCTTTCCAATGGTCAGATCTTCTCTTCTCTTCGGCTTTGCCTATTTCTCCCAATATTACATTGGAGCTGATACCGCAAAAGGGTTCCGGCCACCAAAAGGGTGTTCCAGTCCCCCTCTTTGCTAGTTCATCTGCTATTTCATTTCCTTCTATCCCTGTGTGTCCTGGAATCCACAGTAAGGTAACTATATTGTTCTCGCATCAGAGAAAAGCTTTTACAGGATGACAAAGAGGACAAATTAAGCCTAGAAGAAGCAATACAGCTAAGTTTGGTAGTAGAAACCTCAAATGCCCGATGTGCAGCGATGTCAATACAAAACTCAACAGCAGTGGTGGATGCTGTGAAGAGAAATACAAATATACAAAGGCAAGAAAAGTTGATAAAATCATGTACCAGATGCAGTAAGACACACGCTGTAAATAAGTGTCTGGCATATGGAAAAACCTGCAATGAATGTGGTACAAAAATCCATTTCGCTCAAGCATGCAGGAAGAAAAACTCAAGAGTCAGGGAAGTCAAACAAGAAGAAATAAGAAGTAACAGCGAAAGTGTAAGTAGTGAAAATTTATTCATTGGTAGTATAAATAAAAATGAACATTGTGTTGGTTTTATTAATGATAGCGAATGGACTGTTGAATTAGAAATAAATAATAAATGTATACAATTTAAGTTAGATACTGGGGCCATGGTCAATGTGTTGCCGATGAAAATATATAAGAAGATTAAAACGAGTGAAAGTATAATTAAACAAACAAATAATAGACTAACCTCATACACAGGGGATAACTTAAATGTAGCAGGCATTAGTACACTAAATTGTAAAAAAGATAATAATATATACAAGTTGGATTTTTTCATAGTAAATTCAGACACACAGTGTATATTAGGGTTAGATACATGTTTAAAATTAAACTTAATTCAACGTATAAATAATATAAATGATGAGGACAGTAATTACTCCAATTTAATAAGTGAATATAAAAATGTGTTTAATGGAATAGGATGTTTAAATGATGAAGAACCATATCACATCATGATTGATAAAAACGTGGAACCTGTGGTACACCCAGTAAGAAAAGTACCTTTACCTTTATTAGATAAATTAGAAAAGAGTTTGAAAGATCTTTCAGATGAACAAATAATTGAGAGGGTGGAGGGCCCATCTGACTGGGTGAACGCTATGGTTCTAGTTATGAAACCAAATGGTCGTGGGTTGCGAATTTGTTTGGACCCAAAAGACTTGAATAAAGTAATAAAACGAGAATACTGTCCAATCCCCACATTCGAACAAATTACAAGTGACATGTCGGGTGCAACTGTATTCAGCACGTTAGATGCGGCAAGTGGATTTTACCAAATTTGCTTAGACAAAGAAAGCTCTGAATTGTGCACATTTGGGACCCCATTTGGTAGATATAGATTTAAAAGATTACCTTATGGTTTAAAGCCTGCACCAGAAGTTTTTCAAGATAAATTTCAAAATATTTTTAAAAATACAAGAGCTAAAATATACATAGATGATATAATTGTGTGGGGTAAAACCAAAAGTGAACATGATCAGAGATTAAAGGCTGTATTAGAAACAGCTAGACAAAATAACATAACTTTTAATTTAGAAAAATGCAAATTTGGTAAAAACCAATTAGTGTACATGGGACAAAAAATTTCAAAAGAAGGAATAACTTTAACAAATGATAGAATTAAGGCTATAGTAGAAATGCCAGACCCAAAAGATAAAAATGATATTCAGCGAATTTTAGGGGTTTTAACATACGCAAGTAAATATATTAAAAATATTTCAAGTAACACTTGGCCACTAAGGCAGTTATTAAAAAAAAGATAGTGAATTTATATGGGAGGAAGAACAAAAACGAGCTTTTGAAAATTTGAAACAAGTGTTGACCACAAGTCCAGTCTTGCAATTTTTTGACATAAATAAACAGATAGTGCTGCCTGTAGATAGTTCAAAAACAGGACTGGGAGCTGCTCTTATGCAAAATAATATGCCATGTGCATATGCGTCTAAATCTCTAACACAGACACAAACACATTATGCACAGATAGAAAAAGAACTACTAGCAATATGTTTTGGCATGTCAAAATTTTATGAGTATATATATGGAAGAAAAATAATAGTTGAGACTGAACACCAGCCTCTTTTGTCAATATTAAAGAAGCCATTGAACAGTTGCCCTGCCAGACTTCAAAGAATGTTATTACAATTACAGAAATTTGACTTTGAAGTCAGATTCAAAAAAGGAAAAGATTTGATTCTGGCAGATGCATTGTCGAGGGCTTACTTGTCTGAAACATATGATGTGTTGGAATCAGAAATTGAAGCTCAGGTCTGTTTATGTTAAAAATCAGATTAATGCAACACCAGAAAAAATAAATCAATTAAAAACAGAGACACAGAAGGATTATGAGCTTCAGGATCTGATACAAATAATTAAAATTGAATCCAAATATGAAAAAATATTTTCAATACAGAAGTGATTTAAATGTTATTGATGGGTTAATTTTCAAAGGGCATGCAATTTTAATCCCTAAATCACTGAGATGTGAAATGTTAGACAGAGTGCATTATAGTCACCTAGGTTTAAACAAAACACTAAGCTTAGCAAAAAACTCAATATTTTGGCCAGAAATTAACAATGAAATAAAACATAGAGTGTATGGAACTTCAATGACAGATGATGACGGTTTTGTGTCCATAAAAATATTTCAAATAATTTATTATTGTTTATAGCATTGCTTGTCAGTATTTGTAAGTGGTTATAATAAAATAATCTTCATGCTGAAAAAGTAAATTTGTGCTTCGTAAATGCTCTTTATATTTACTCCACATGTGCTCCATCACAAGTAACGTGTTTAGTGCCTATAGGTGTGAAATAAACCACAAATATGTTTAGCTGCTGCTAGTGATCTCACAAAAAAGTGCCCTATATTTATTGATCCCCATATCGGGGCCTTTTGGTGCCTCCGGGGACCTGTACACAACCATAGACTTCATCAGCATACATACATCGGCCACCCGAGTTAGTGAGAAAAACTACATTGGTAATAGTAGTAAATGCATTCTACTAATTAAACAAAATAGACATTTCGTATTCTATTCTATACTGTTGTAATCTTTTATTTTCGAATCACAGGAATAAAAATGTTATATATTTTTGATCTTCAATTTTTCCAGGTGATTTATCGAAATGTTATTATAAATACTTTTTGCAGTTTTCCTCCAGTTTGTAATGAACGGACATGCCTGTTTTTCCATTGACTCTTCTTAATCTTAATTATTCAAGTAAATTATACCAAAAATGTCTTCTTTTATTGAAAACAAAAACAAATCATTTAGGCAATCTTTTTGTTTAATTGTAGTTTTTATATTAATTATAATACAGAAAGAAATGCTAATTAATTAGGTAAACTATAAAAATGTTTATAAACAGACATGTCTGCTTTTTCAATGATCCTCATTAATTATTCAAAAAAAATCACAGCAAAAATAGGTGTATGTATGTTTTTATTGAAAAGAAACAAATCAAAAATATTCTATAAAAATAAATGTTTAATGTATTTGTCTTCATATTTAGTAGTACATAGCAACTGAAGTTCATCTTCCATTTTTCTCTACCATTTCTCCTCAGAACAAAAAGAAAATAAAAAGTTTATAAAATTATCCATTTTTTACGATTCTACACTCACAAAGGGGTGGTGACACCCATCGACATACTGAAGTCTTGATCCATATAGTTATAATGACTGAAAAAAAAACAATTTAATTCTAATTACTCTAAATAAATATTTTTACTATCAAAATTATTTCAAACTCGTTTCAGCAAAAGTTTTAAACAATCCATTTTATCAGAACTGTAAATGAAATAAAAAATTAGATGTTTCTTCTAAATAGGTGTTGACATTTTTTTACTTACTGAATAGTTATAGCGAACACTGCTATATGGAATATTATTTGGACCTGTGCGGGCAGTTACATCAGGCTTCGTTTTAATTACATAATCAGAACTGTAAATGAAATATAAAGATTAAATGTTTCTTCTAAATAGGTTTTGACATTTTTTAACTTACTGAATAGTTATAGCGAACACTGCTATATGAAAATTATTTGGAACTGTCACTTGTCAGTTCTGAAAATGAAAATAAATTACAAGTCTTGTTAGTGTTTTTACTTGCGCATTAGTATCGGCATCCATATCTTTGCCCTAATTATCTGGATTCTGTCTTGCCAGACTTCTTTTTCTCATATTCTGATATTGCTTGCTTGATATAAGGGGGGGGTCAATGCATTTCTGTCCTTTTCCTATTTGATTTCTGATTATTTCAGGAGCTATACATTCTGTATAGAATTGCTTCAGTTTCAGACGCATTTTTTCGGCCCATATTTTTCTATCTATCTCAATTTCCTGTATATATAGATCTATATAAATTATCGCAGACATACACAACAAAGTAACATCTGCTACTATTAGCACAACACAACCCCGTTGTGTTGTGACTATTAGTTATTTTGGTGTATTCTTTGGTTATATTCGATTGGCCCTGGATCTAAAAACACACGCTACCCCTACCCAGTCGAATTTGTTCGTTTTTTGCACAATAAACGTAAATGTTTAGAATTTACATAGTTACCACAACTATAAAAATAATGTTGAATTTACTTACCTAGTTATTGTAACGAGAAAATAATAATGAAAAACCTACAATTATTGTATTTTACGATTTTACTTGGCTCTTTTGGATTCTAAAGCTTCGATGCCAAATGTAAAAATTATCCCTAGAAATCCTTACAATTTAATAATCCTCTCCATTATGACGATAAAGAGAGATGAGGATGGTTATCTAGTTTTTAGCTTGCCATAGGTAATGATAATTGTTGAATACAATTAATGAATGAGGTAGGTAACATTACATTTTAAAAAATTTCGAAGCAAATGTTTTGTAGGTAATTTTGTCTTGTCAATATACCTAGTCGAAATTACCTTGCATATTAATTGATTATATAAGCATTTAAAACAATGAAAGAAAATAAGAACCCAAATAATAATTATTAAAGGATGACTTAGTAATAGTGTTAGTTGTTGATTTGAAAAATATTGTAAAACAAAGGGACTAAAAAATTAATTTCGTCTACCTACTCTAGAAATGGCAATAGCGCTTCTTCGTCATAGACTTGGTAGAGTTGAAATATCTGAGCTTTATTTATTTTTTCCTTCAATCTGTTTTCTTATCTTATCAGTAGGTAGGTACATACTAGTTATGTGGCTTCAATTATTTTTGGAATGAGGGTAGGTCCGTAGAATGGGTAAAAAAACTGAAGTTTCTAAAATGTTTTAGCGAAAAGCTCGGTCAAATTCAGTTCCTTTTTGTATAAACATATTTTAAAATAAGTAATCTTTTAAAAACGAAAAGATGTTTAGAATTAAAAATAACTTTCAAATAGGTATTCAATATTGTTTATTTAAATCAAAACAATAATTTTTTCGACATTTTCTGTGAAATAAAAAATTTTTTGATGTAAAACAATGTGTTAAATATTTGGAAGTTATTTTTAATTCTAAACATCTTTTCTTTATAATTTTTGAAATTGTCCAAAATAAATGTACCTACCTACCTACTTGAGACTCTTGAGCAAAAATCACATCTAATTTAAATTTTGATATCTGATGTATATATTATACCTAGTTTATTTCGTATTCAATAAATTATTTAAAAAAAATGAAAAATGGTCCGTAATAATTAATAATGGGTTGTAAGTTGTGTTGTACCTATATATTATATCTATAGGTAGGTAACTTATCACATGAAAATATTCACAAGATTAGCTTTTTGCAGTGTTTTTTCATTCAGATAATTCCAATGGATTTTTGTTAGGTCGGCTTGGTTTGCTTTGTATTTTATCATTAGGTACCTTATACAAAAAGAGAGAGAGAAAATAAGTTGCATAAATAAAAGCCGATTCACTACTAGCGACATCTATCGTAAATAGTTTGATCCAAAAAATTACTAGATAAGTAACAAGTTTTGTGTAAGTTTTAAGGTTTATACACCTGTGCGGAGGGCCCTCTTAACTTAGCTTATCTTTTTGGTTACACTTTAGTATAAGATGTATATTAACTTTTGATGTTAAAATTAATAGTTTGATCCTATTAAGTGTATTTTTGATGGTGGTGTAATGAAGGTGAATTTCACATAATTAATTCTATCAAAATTACCCTTTTTTCCAGGCACATCATTATTTTTTTAATAAACTGATTTTTTGTTAAACATATAATTTTTTACTATGAAAATATTAAGCTAATTTTATGAAATTTTGTTGCAAAAAATGCGTTCAGAAGACGATTTTTGCACGTTTTTTTGCATTTTTTATTTTAAGAATTTGGCTGAAATTTTCTCTCTTTTTTTACAAACATTGGAAAAGTCAAGCAAATGAGGGGTTTTTTAAGTGAAAATTTTAGACATATAGGTTTTTAAAATATAAATGTTTAATTAATTAATATAATAGAACCTAATAAAATAATAAGAAAATAGCTATTATGATATCCTTAATATATATTAATTATATCTATAATCTTTAAAATAAATAAGAACAATAATTATATATATATTATTAAACTCATAAATTAATATGCATGTTAGATATACTGAAATATATTACAAGGATTAAAGACTTAATTGAAAATTTTTGAAGAAGAAATCGTTTAAAGTTAAATTTTAGTATTATTAATTTATAAATGGAGAAATTATAATTTTTAATTTAACTATAATATATATATATATATAACGTATTAATATATATATAACTTGATATAAAATATAAAATTAAGCTATTACTTTAATTAATTTAATTTTTATTTATTCAGTAAGAAAAACTACCTTATTTTAACCTAATATTTAATTTTTATAAAATTAAATATTAATTTTTAATTTTATTTTGATTTAATTATATAAAAATCTAACAATTAAAATATAAAATTTTTTTTATATAGATTATTTCGTGTTTAAATATAATCAATTTTGATAAAAGTTTTAACTTTGAATTAAAGTTCCTATTATTAGTGAAAAATGTCTATAAAAAAAATTTAATTTATTGTTAGTAAATACTAATCTAATTTTTTTAATTTACCTTTAGGTAAAAATCCGCCTCTTTTATTTTTTTTTATTGACATTTTGATGTTTTTCATTGCTTATGGATCTATTTAAAATTTAGTTTTAAAATAAAATTTCTTTGAAAATCCCTATTAGAGCTAAAAAAATAATTTTTTTTCGTCACAAAAAATTGAATTTTTTAAAACTTAAATTTTATAAATAGATTGACTTTTCATATAAAATTAAATTTATTTTTTAAAAATTAAATTTTATAATTAGACTGACTTTTCATATAAAATTAAATTTATTTTTTTAAATTTAAGAAAAATCAAATTAGATATCCAATTTTATATAAAATTAAATTTAAAATTTTAAAGTTCAGTTAGGGGTAGCTGAATTTTTATTTGAATTTTAGTCATTTTCAAAGTTATAAAATTTGATTTTATTTGAATTCAATCCAATTTTAAAGTTCAGTTAGGGTTAGCTGGATTTTTATTTGGATTTAAGTCATTTTGAAATTAGATTATTTGATTTTTCTTAAATTTTAGTCATTTCCAAAGTTCAGTTAGGGGTAGCTGGATTTTATTTGAATTTTAGTCATTTCCAAGATATAAAATTGGATTTTTCTTTAATTTAATCCATTTTTAAAGTTCAGTTAGGGGTAGCTGGATTTTTATTTGAATTTTAGTCATTTTCAAGATATAAAATTTGATTTTTCTTGGATTCAATCCATTTTAAAGTTCAGTTAGGGGTAACTTAATTTTTATTTGGATTTAAGTCATTTTCAAGTTAAAAAAATTGGATTTGATCCAATCTAATTTTAAAGTTCAGTTAGGGGTAGCTGAATATTTATTTGAATTTTAGTCATTTTCAAAGTTATAAAATTTGATTTTATTTGAATTCAATCCAATTTTAAAGTTCAGCTAGGGGTAGCTGGATTTTTATTTGAATTTTAGTCATTTTCAAAGTAGATTATTTGATTTTTCTTAAATTTTAGTCATTTCCAAAGTTCAGTTAGGGGTAGCTGGATTTTATTTGAATTTTAGTCATTTTCAAGATATAAAATTGGATTTTTCTTTAATTTAATCCATTTTTAAAGTTCAGTTAGGGGTAGCTGGATTTTTATTTGAATTTTAGTCATTTTCAAGATATAAAATGTGATTTTTCTTGGATTCAATCCATTTTAAAGTTCAGTTAGGGGTAACTTAATTTTTATTTGGATTTAAGTCATTTTCAAGTTAAAAAAATTGGATTTGATCCAATCTAATTTTAAAGTTCAGTTAGGGGTAGCTGAATATTTATTTGAATTTTAGTCATTTTCAAAGTTATGAAATTTGATTTTATTTGAATTCAATCCAATTTTAAAGTTCAGTTAGGGGTAGCTGGATTTTTATTTGAATTTTAGTCATTTTCAAAGTAGATTATTTGATTTTTCTTAAATTTTAGTCATTTCCAAAGTTCAGTTAGGGGTAGCTGGATTTTATTTGAATTTTAGTCATTTTCAAGATATAAAATTGGATTTTTCTTTAATTCAACATTTTTAAAGTTCAGTTAGGGGTAGCTGGATTTTTATTTGAATTTTAGTCATTTTCAAGATATAAAATTTAATTTTTCTTGGATTCAATCCATTTTAAAGTTCAGTTAGGGGTAACTTAATTTTATTTGGATTTAAGTCATTTTCAAGTTAAAAAAATTGGATTTGATCCAATCGAATTTTAAAGTTCAGTTAGGGGTAGCTGAATATTTATTTGAATTTTAGTCATTTTCAAAGTTATAAAATTTGATTTTATTTGAATTCAATCCAATTTTAAAGTTCAGTTAGGGGTAGCTGGATTTTTATTTGGATTTAAGTCATTTTTAAAGTAGATTATTTGATTTTTCTTAAATTTTAGTCATTTCCAAAGTTCAGTTAGGGTAGCTGGATTTTATTTGAATTTTAGTCATTTTCAAGATATAAAATTGGATTTTTCTTTAATTTAATCCATTTTTAAAGTTTAGTTAGGGGTAGCTGGATTTTTATTTGAATTTTAGTCATTTTCAAGATATAAAATTTGATTTTTCTTGGATTCAATCCATTTTAAAGTTCAGTTAGGGGTAACTTAATTTTTATTTGGATTTAAGTCATTTTCAAGTTAAAAAAATTGGATTTGATCCAATCTAATTTTAAAGTTCAGTTAGGGGTAGCTGAATATTTATTTGAATTTTAGTCATTTTCAAAGTTATAAAATTTGATTTTATTTGAATTCAATCCAATTTTAAAGTTCAGTTAGGGGTAGCTGGATTTTTATTTGAATTTTAGTCATTTTCAAAGTAGATTATTTGATTTTTCTTAAATTTTAGTCATTTCCAAAGTTCAGTTAGGGGTAGCTGGATTTTATTTGAATTTTAGTCATTTTCAAGATATAAAATTGGATTTTTCTTTAATTCAACATTTTTAAAGTTCAGTTAGGGGTAGCTGGATTTTTATTTGAATTTTAGTCATTTTCAAGATATAAAATTTAATTTTTCTTGGATTCAATCCATTTTAAAGTTCAGTTAGGGGTAACTTAATTTTTATTTGGATTTAAGTCATTTTCAAGTTAAAAAAATTGGATTTGATCCAATCTAATTTTAAAGTTCAGTTAGGGGTAGCTGAATATTTATTTGAATTTTAGTCATTTTCAAAGTTATAAAATTTGATTTTATTTGAATTCAATCCAATTTTAAAGTTCAGTTAGGGGTAGCTGGATTTTTATTTGGATTTAAGTCATTTTTAAAGTAGATTATTTGATTTTTCTTAAATTTTAGTCATTTCCAAAGTTCAGTTAGGGTAGCTGGATTTTATTTGAATTTTAGTCATTTTCAAGATATAAAATTGGATTTTTCTTTAATTCAACATTTTTAAAGTTCAGTTATGGGTATCTGGATTTTTATTTGAATTTTAGTCATTTGCAAGATCTAAAATTTAATTTTTCTTGGATTCAATCCATTTTAAAGTTCAGTTAGGGGTAACTTAATTTTTATTTGGATTTAAGTCATTTTTAAAGTAGATTATTTTATTTTTCTTAAATTTTAGTCATTTCCAAAGTTCAGTTAGGGGTAGCTGGATTTTATTTGAATTTTAGTCATTTTCAAGATATAAAATTGGATTTTTCTTGAATTCAATCATTTTTAAAGTTCAGTTAGGGGTAACTGAATTTTTATTTGGATTTAAGTCATTTTCAAAGTAGATTATTTGATTTTTCTTAAATTTTAGTCATTTCCAAAGTTCAGTTAGGGATAGCTGGATTTTATTTGAATTTTAGTCATTTTCAAGATATAAAATTGGATTTTTCTTTAATTCAACATTTTTAAAGTTCAGTTAGGGGTAGCTGGATTTTTATTTGAATTTTAGTCATTTTCAAGATATAAAATTTAATTTTTCTTGGATTCAATCCATTTTAAAGTTCAGTTAGGGGTAACTTAATTTTTATTTGGATTTAAGTCATTTTCAAGTTAAAAAAATTGGATTTGATCCAATCTTATTTTAAAGTTCAGTTAGGGGTAGCTGAATATTTATTTGAATTTTAGTCATTTTCAAAGTTATAAAATTTGATTTTATTTGAATTCAATCCAATTTTAAAGTTCAGTTAGGGGTAGCTGGATTTTTATTTGGATTTAAGTCATTTTTAAAGTAGATTATTTGATTTTTCTTAAATTTTAGTCATTTCCAAAGTTCAGTTAGGGTGGCTGGATTTTATTTGAATTTTAGTCATTTTCAAGATATAAAATTGGATTTTTCTTTAATTCAACATTTTTAAAGTTCAGTTAGGGGTAGCTGGATTTTTATTTGAATTTTAGTCATTTGCAAGATCTAAAATTTAATTTTTCTTGGATTCAATCCATTTTAAAGTTCAGTTAGGGGTAATCTAATTTTTATTTGGATTTAAGTCATTTTCAAAGTAGATTATTTGATTTTTCTTAAATTTTAGTCATTTCCAAAGTTCAGTTAGGGGTAGCTGGATTTTATTTGAATTTTAGTCATTTTCAAGATATAAAATTGGATTTTTCTTTAATTCAACATTTTTAAAGTTCAGTTAGGGGGAGCTGGATTTTTATTTGAATTTTAGTCATTTTCAAGATATAAAATTTAATTTTTCTTGGATTCAATCCATTTTTAAAGTTCAGTTAGGGGTAACTTAATTTTTATTTGGATTTAAGTCATTTTCAAGTAAAAAAAATTGGATTTGATCCAACTCATTTTTAAAATTCAGTTAGGGGTAGCTGAATTTTTATATGAATTTTAGTCATTTTCAAGTTGAAAAAATTGGATTTGATCAAATCTAATTTTAAAATTCAGCTAGGGGTAGCTGAATTTTTATTTGAATTTTAGTCATTTTCAAAGTAGAAAATTTGATTTTATTTGGATTCAATCCAATTTTAAAGTTCAGTTAGGGGTAACTGAATTTTTATTTGGATTTAAGTCATTTTCAAGTTTGATAATTTGATTTTTCTTGGATTTTAGTCATTTTGAAGTTCAGTTAAGGGTAGCTGGATTTTTATTTGAATTTTAGTCATTTTTAAGATATAAAATTTGATTTTATTTGAATTCAATTCAATTTTAAAGTTCAGTTAGGGGTAAACTGAATTTTTATTTGGATTGAATTCATTTTTAAAGTTATAAAATTTGATTTTATTTGAATTCAATTCAATTTTAAAGTTCAGTTAGGGGTAACTGAATTTTTATTTGGATTTAAGTCATTTTTAAATTTTGATTAAGGTACTTATTTATTATTAAAATTTTTAATAAATTAATGAAAAAGATAATCACGGATATTTTAAATTAATGTTATGATTAGTTTACTAATATTTAAAAAACTGGTTGTTAAAATTTTATACTTAATAATTTTAGTATTATAAAGTATAAAATTTTCAATTTAGTTTCATTTTGCAGGGAGGAAACATTTTTTTGTGTCTACATTTAAATAATTTACTTAAAAGCTTTATTTTAACTTAAAGATTAAATGTTATTTTTTATATGTAAATTATTTTTAAGAAGAAAATTACAGTGATTATATTTATATATTAAAGAAATTTAGGTTTAGAAATAATAATTAGTATTAACAAAATTTGTGCCAGCAGTTGCGGTTATACAAATAATATAATTTAATTTTATTAATAAAAATTAATTGATTAATTTAAATTTTAAATTAAAATTTATTAAGTAAAATTTTAAATTTTAATTATATTTATATTATTAGATGAAGTTTAGAAATTTAATTTATAAACTAGGATTAGATACCCTACTATTTTAAATGTAATTTTATTTATTAAATTATTAAAAGATATGTTCCTAAAAATAAAAATTTTGGCGGTATTTTAGTCTTTTCAGCGGAACCTGTTCTGTAAACGATAATCCACGATTTGATTTATTTTTATTATTAATTTGTATATCATAGTAGTTTTTATTAGAATTATTAATATTTAAAGTTTTTTATAAAAAAATTAGTCAGATCAAGGTGCAATTTATATAAAAGTAGTAATGGGTTACAATAAATTTATTTTTGAATAATTTTTATTATTAAAAATTTGAATTTGGATTTGATAGTAAGTTTAATTAAATTGATTTTGGCTCTAACATATGCACATATCGACCGTCGTTTTCATTTAATATGAAATAAGTCGTAACAAAGTAGATTTACTGGAAAGTGGCTCTAGAATATCAAATTAGAGCTTGATTATAAAGCGTTTTAGTTACATTAAAAAGTAAATTGTGAATTTCCATTCAATTTGATATTATTAAAATTTTAAATTTTTTGTTTTTAAATTAAGAAAAATAATTTTTATTATACAAAAGAAAAAATTTATACAGGGTGTCCCAGGAGTTCGTACCAAAAACTTGGGAGGTGATAGAAAGACTAAAAATAATGATGGTATTTCATATAAAATTTTTTCTTTACGCCCTTCGTTAACGAACTATAGGGCTCTAAAGTTGCGAATGAAAAATGGTTTTTTATTTACAATTATTAAATGGCTGATTGGAAATTAGTAATATTTTAACCGTTAATAAACACCATAATTGCACACTTTTTGGCATGATAGACAAGTCTACAACATACTTGTGAACTCAGGTACCGACTAAGTTAAATGGTGGATGCGCTATTTTTTTGGTAAGTAAAACTTTTTTCAGTTATGAATGCAACAATTGGCTTTTGTGAACATTTTTAGAGATATCAAGTCCTCTTGTGACATCTCGATAACATTAACGGTTTAAGAGATACGGGCAATTTTATGTCGCACTGCACACCTATTGGCGCATTCACATTTATTTTGAATGTACGATTACTGGAAGCATCCTGTATTATTAGTAAATTATTAATAAATCGGTACAGTCTACATTTATAAACTTTCCAATCAGCCATTTAATAATTGTAAATAAAAAACCATTTTTCATTCCCAACTTTAGAGCCCTATAGTTCGTTAACGAAGGGCGTAAAGAAAAAATTTTATATGAAATATCATCATTATTTTTAGTCTTTCTATCACCTCCCAAGTTTTTGGTACGAACTCCTAGGACACCCTGTATAATTATAGCTAAATAGTATTGTGAAAGAGAAATTAAATTATTTAATAGAAAAATTATTTTTTGTACCTTGTGTATCAGGGTTTATTAAATAGAAATTATTTATTTAATTATCTCGAATTTAAAAGAGCTAAAAGATTAAAATTTTTATTGTAAAATAAATATTTTTAATAATTTTTTAGTAATGAAACGTTATTCGTTTTTGAATATATCTAGTTTTTTAAGAAAAAAATTTAATTTATTTATTATTAATATATTTATAATATATAATTTATATTAATAATAAAATATTTTTAGGGATGAGCTTAAAAATAAATTTTTATTAGAAATTTAAAATAATTAAATATTAGGATTAAAAATTTTCAAATTTTAAGGTATGTTATAATTTATTTTATTTACATATAATTTGTATTTTCTATAAATTTTTAATTAATTAAATTAATTAAATTAAAAAAATTTAGTAATAATGATAAAATTAGTATATAATAATTATAAAAATATATTTTTATATTAGGTTAGTTAAAGGAATTCGGCAAATATTTTTTCACCTGTTTATTAAAAACATGTCTTTTTGTTTAAAATTTAAAGTCTGGTCTGCCCTCAGATATAATTGAATGGCCGCGGTATTTTGACCGTGCTAAGGTAGCATAATCATTAGTTTTTTAATTGAAAGCTGGAATGAAGGGCTGAATGAAAAAAGAACTGTCTCTAATTAATTATTTTAGAATTTTATTTTTAAGTTAAAAAGCTTAAATTTTATTGAAAGACGAGAAGACCCTATAGA
This sequence comes from Lochmaea crataegi, assembly GCA_947563755.1. NCBI lineage: Eukaryota > Metazoa > Arthropoda > Insecta > Coleoptera > Chrysomelidae > Lochmaea > Lochmaea crataegi. The sequence goes on from OX387422.1 coordinate 135,971,257, forward strand.
GTTTTATAATTTTATGATATAAAAAATTTAGTATTCATTTTTTTATTTTTATAAAATTATTTGATTGGGGTGATTAAAAAATTAAATAAACTTTTTTATGTAATTATATTAATTAATAAATTTATGATCCAATAATTTTGATTAAAAGATTAAATTACCTTAGGGATAACAGCGTAATTTTATTAGAGAGTTCTAATCGATAATAAAGTTTGCGACCTCGATGTTGGATTAAAATTGATAAGGACCAAATATAATAAATAATATTTTAATTTTTGAATAATAGTATTATTTTGGCAGATTAGTGTAATAGATTTAGAATCTTTAAATGTAATTTATATTACAAATAATACTTGATATTAAAAGATTTAGTTATAATATTTATTTCTAGTTTAATTTTAATTGTCTGTGTTTTAGTTAGAGTAGCATTTTTAACATTATTAGAACGAAAAAGTTTTAGGTTATATTCAAATTCGAAAAGGGTCTAATAAGGTAGGATTTGTTGGATTAATCCAACCTTTTAGTGATGCAATTAAATTATTTAGTAAAGAACAAATTTATCCTTTAATATCTAAATTTAATTTATATTATATTTCTCCTGTATTAAATTTGATGTTAGCTTTATTTATTTGAATGTGTATACCTTTTATTAGAGTGAATATTAGGTTTAATTTAACTTTATTATTTTTTTTAGGAATTTCTAGATTAAGAGTATATACAATTATGTTAGCTGGGTGATATTCTAATTCAAATTATTCTTTATTAGGTAGATTCCGGTCTGTTGCTCAAACTATTTCATATGAAGTAAGATTAAGTTTAATTTTATTATCTTTTTTATTTTTAATTAAGAGTTAATATGATTGATTTATTAAAGTATCAAGAATATGTTATTTTTATATTTACTTTTTCCTTTATGTTTAATATGATTAGTTTCTAGTTTAGCTGAAACTAATCGGACACCTTTTGATTTTGCTGAAGGTGAATCTGAATTAGTTTCAGGGTTTAATGTTGAATATAGAAGAGGCGGATTTGCAATAATTTTTTTAGCAGAATATAGAAATATTTTATTTATAAGAATAATATGTGTTTTTTTATTTATAGGAGCAAATTTAATTAGTTATTTATTTTTTTTAAAGTTATCTTTTATTTCATTTTTTTGACTTTGATTTCGAGGTATCTCGTTATCGATATGATAAATTAATATATTTAGCTTGAAAAGGTTATTTACCTGTTTCACTAAATTATTTAATTTTTTTTTGTAGAATAAGAATAATTATTTTTATTCTTATAATTTAGTTAATTATTTTTAGTATAAGTAATAATACCTCTTTTTTATATTTTCAAAATATAAACTTATACAAGTTCATTAACTTATTTAAAGATAATAAAATCTCAAATATTAGAAATTAATGGGTTTATTATATAATAAATAAAATAAATAACTGTTAAAATTTGTCCGGTTAGAATATAAGGATCTTCAACTGGGCGTGCTCCAATTCAAGTTAATAAAATAATAATAGAAACTAATGATCAAAATAAAAATTTATTTAATGGATAAAATTGTGAAGTTAAAAATCTTTTTTTATGAATGAAAGGTAAAATATAAAGAATGGCAATTGATATTACTAAAGCAATTACTCCTCCTAGTTTATTAGGAATAGACCGTAAAATTGCATATGCAAATAGAAAATATCATTCTGGTTGAATATGAATTGGAGTTACTAATGGGTTAGCAGGGGTGAAATTATCTGGATCTCCTAATAGATATGGATTTCTTAAGGTTGAAAAAATTAATAAAAATAATATAATTATTATTCCTAAAATATCTTTAAAAGTAAAATAAGGGTGGAAAGGAATTTTATCAATATTTCTATTTGAACCAATTGGATTTCTAGATGCTGTTTGATGTAAATAAAGAAGATGGATAATTATAAATGCTAAAACAATAAATGGTAAAATAAAATGAAAAGTAAAAAATCGAGTTAAAGTTGCATTATCAACTGCAAATCCTCCTCAAATTCATTGTACTAGTATATTACCTAAATAAGGAATTGCAGATATTAAGTTCGTAATTACTGTGGCCCCTCAAAATGATATTTGACCTCATGGTAATACATATCCTAAAAAAGCTGTTGCTATAGTTAAGAAAAAAATAGTAACTTCAATTAATCAAGTTTCAATTATATTATAAGATCTATAGTATATAACTCGTCCAATATGAATATATAAACAAATAAAAAAAAATGAAGCTCCATTTGCGTGTAAAGTTCAAAGTAATCACCCATAATTTACATCTCGACAAATATGAGCTACTCTATTAAAAGCTACTTCAACATTTGGGTAATAATGTATTGCTAAGAATAATCCTGTAAAGATTTGAATTATTAAACAAACTCCTAATAACGATCCAAAGTTTCATATGTAAGAAATATTAGAGGGGGAAGGAAATACAATTATTAAAGAATTATTAATAATTTTGAATAAGGGGCTAGTTTTACGAATTGGTATTTTCATTAAAATCTTTGACGTAAGGGGCCATATAAAAAATTAGTAATTTTTACAGTTGCAACTAAAGTAATAAATAATTAAATAATTAGGAAAATTAAAGTATTTTATTATAGATAAATTTAAATTTTGATTTGAATTAAATATTTTAGTTTCAATAATTTGATTTAATGAATTAAAATAATATTGATCAAAAAATAAAAAAATAATTCTTAATCTAATAGTTAATAATATAATAAATATTAATTTAAAATTAAATTTAAATTTTTCATTAGAAGCAATACTAGTTATATAAATAAATAAAATTAGTATTCCCCCTGCTATTACTAAAAATAAAATATATGAATATCAATAATTTATATTTATAAGACTTCTAATTAGAGCAATTAAAATTGTTTGAATTAATAATATTAACCCACAAGATAATGGATGGTTTATAAATATAAATATTAAAGAAGTTATTATAAGTAATGGTAAAAATAATAATATATCAGATATTAGTTTAATTAAAATATTAATTTTGGAGATTAATGATAAATATTTATTTATATCTGAAGTTTTAAAAGAAATCTTATTTTTGATTTACAAGACCAATATTTTTATTTAAATTATTAAAACTTTAATGTTAATATATTTATTATTAATTATATTTTTTTCAGGTGCTTTAAGATTTGTTTTAAATCGTAAGCATTTATTAATAATATTATTAAGTTTAGAATTTATTGTTGTATCATTATATTTCATATTATTTATATATTTAAGAAACATAAATTATGAAGAGTTTGTGAGGGGGCATTAGGGTTATCTATATTAATTTTAATAGGAGTTCATGGTAATGATTATATTACAACTTTTTCTTTTTTATGATAATATTTTTATTTGGATTATTAATATTGATTCCTTTAGGATTTTTAAATTATTTTTGATTAATTCAATGATTCTTTTTTCTTTTAAAATTTTTTTTATTTTAAATTATAGGGGATTTTATCGAATTTTTAGAATTTCTTATTTTTTAGGAATAGATATTTTATCTTATAGTTTAATTTTATTAAGTTTTTGAATTTGTAGTTTAATAATTTTGGCTAGAATAAAGTTATATCAAAATAATGAATATTATAATTCCTAATTGTTGTATTAGTTATTTTGTTATTAAGTTTATACTTAACATTTGGTTCTTTAAATATATTTATTTTTTGAAATTGGTTTAATTCCAACTTTAATTTTAATTATTGGTTAAGGGCTATCAACGATTAGAAGCAGGGGTTTATTTATTATTTTATACATTATTTATATCATTACCAATAATAATTATAATTTTTGATTTAAGTGAAAAATTATATTTAACAAGATTCAATTTTTTAAATTTTGATTTGAATTCTTTTTTTATATTTTTATGTGTAAATTTAGTTTTTTTTTTTAAATTCCAATATTTTTTTTTACATTTGTGACTTCCAAAAGCTCATGTTGAAGCTCCAGTTTCTGGTTCTATAATTTTGGCTGGAATTATATTAAAATTAGGAGGTTATGGGTTATTCCGATTTATAATTTTATTTAAATATTTTATATTAAATTTAAATATTTTTTTTATTGTTATTTCTTTAATTGGAGGTTTTTTTGTTTCTTTAATTTGTATTCGTCAAAGAGATATAAAATCCTTAATTGCCCATTCTTCTGTTTCTCATATAAGATTGGTTTTAGCTGGAATTATAACTTTAAATTGTTGAGGTTTATGAGGTGCTTTATTAATAATATTAGCCCATGGTTTATGTTCTTCAGGATTATTTTGTTTAGCAAATATTTTGTATGAACGAGTTCATAGGCGAAGTTTATATTTAAATAAAGGCTTATTAAATATTATACCTAATTGAAGTTTTTTATGATTTTTATTAATTTCTTCTAATATAGCTGCTCCTCCTTCTTTGAATTTAATGAGGGAAATTATATTAATTAATAGAATTGTTAGATTTAGAGTTTTAAGAATATTATTTTTATCTTTAATATCATTTTTTAGGGCAGTATATTCTTTATTTTTATATTCTTATCCTCAACATGGAATTTATTATTCAGGACTTTATATATTTTATAGGGGGTTTACACGAGAATATTTATTATTAATGTTACATTGATTACCTTTGAATTTTTTATTTTTAAAGATAGAATTTTTAGTACAATGAATTTAATCTAAATAGTTTAAATAAAATATTAGTTTGTGGTACTGAAGATATAAAATTTCTTATTTTAGATTATTTGTTTTATTTATTTTATTTTTAATTTTAAGTATTAGTTTATTAATTTCTTCATTTTATTTATTAATTGTAAATATTACTTATATTTTAGAATTTAGCTTTTTAACTATAAATTCATCTAGTATTTTTTTTGTAGTTTTACTTGATTGAATATCTTTAATGTTCATAAGTTTTGTCTTATTTATTTCTTCTATAGTAATTTTTTATAGGGAAGATTATATAGGCGGAGATTTATATAAAAATCGATTTATTTTACTTGTTGTTATATTTGTTTTATCAATAATGTTATTGATTATTTCACCAAATTTAATTTCTATTTTATTAGGGTGAGATGGGTTAGGATTACTTTCTTATTGTTTAGTAATTTATTATCAAAATTTGAAAAGATTTAATGCAGGTATATTAACAGCATTGAGTAATCGAATTGGAGATGTAGCATTATTAATAGCAATTGCTTGAATATTAAATTTTGGTAGTTGAAATTTTATTTTTTATTTGGATTTAATAAAAGAGGAATTTACAATAGAATTAATAAGTTATCTAGTAGTTTTAGCTGCTATAACAAAAAGAGCTCAAATCCCCTTTTCTTCCTGATTACCAGCAGCTATAGCTGCACCAACTCCTGTGTCTTCATTAGTTCATTCTTCAACATTAGTAACTGCGGGGGTTTATTTGTTAATTCGTTTTAATTTTGCATTTAGGGAAACTTTAATAATAATTTTATTATTTATTTCTTCAATAATTATATTTATATCAGGATTAGGGGCTAATTTTGAATTTGATTTAAAAAAAATTATTGCTTTATCTACTTTAAGACAATTAGGATTAATAATATCAATTTTAGCTTTAGGAGAATATAAATTAGCTTTTTTCCATTTATTGATTCATGCATTATTTAAGGCATTATTATTTATATGTGCAGGTAATATTATTCATAATTTATTAAATTGTCAAGATATTCGGTTTATAGGGGGTTTAATTAAACATTCACCATTAACTTGTACTTTTTTAAATATTTGTAATTTATCTTTATGTGGTTTACCTTTTATATCAGGATATTATTCTAAAGACTTAGTTGTTGAATTTATATCAATAACTTATTTAAATATATATATTTATTTTATTTTTTATATTTCTATTGGTTTAACAGTTTATTATAGATTTCGATTAACTTATTATTCTATTACAGGAAATTTTAAATTTATAACTTTGAATTTAATTAGAGAAACAAGATTAATTATATTAAAAGGAATAAGAGGATTAATTATATTTGTTGTTTTTAGAGGAAGTTTATTTTCTTGAATTATTTTTTCTACCCCCTATTTTATTTGTTTATCTTTTTTAATAAAAGTAATGACTTTAATTATAATTATAACAGGGGGTTGATTAGGGTATGAATTAGCTAAATTTAAAATTTCTTATAACTTATTTAGGTTAAAATATTTAACAGTTAGTTTATTTATAAGAATAATATAAAATATACCTTATTTATCAACTTTAGGAGTAAATTATTTACCTATTTATATAGGAAAATTTTATATAAAATTTTTTGATCAGGGATGATTTGAATATTACGGAGGTCAAAATTTAGCTAAAACTTTAAAAAAATAACCGTAATTCAGTTGTTTTCTTTAAATCATTTAAAAATTTATTTATTATTATTAATTTTTTGATTATTATTTTGTTTTTAAATTTTTACTTAAATAGCTTATATTAAGAGTATAATTTTGAAGAGATTAGGGAAGTTTTAAACTTTTAAGTATTATTATAAGAAAGATTCTAATTTTACAATGAAAATGTAATGTTTTCATTAAACTATATAAATAGAAATAAAAACAAAATTTCATTGCTCAACAATTAAGTTAGAAGCTTATTCTTGAATTTCTTATTTCTTTAATTGGAGTTAAACTCAAATTTATCATTAACAGTGATAGTCCTCTAATTTGGTTTCAATTAAAAATAAGGGTTAATAACCATACTTTTAGGTCGAAACTAAATGCAAAATTTGCTTCTCATTTAAGATAAATTGATTATTCAATATTTTTTAAATGCAACTTAAATGTTAAAATTTAACTATTATCCTAGTTAATTCAATTTAAAACTCCTTGATTTCATTCATGATATAATCCTCATAATAAAATCAAAATAAATGTAATTAGAATAATTTAAAATATTTGAAATTTTGATTGTAATAATTAATGGTAAAAGTAAAGTAATTTCTACATCAAAAATTAAAAAAATAATAGCAATTCAAAAAAAATGCAAAGAAAATGGTAATCGAGCAGATGTTTTAGGGTCAAAACCACATTCAAAGGGACTTCTTTTTTCTCGATCATAAAATCTTTTTTTAGAAATTAGGTGTAAAATTGTAATTAATAGAAGTATAATTATATAAATTATTATTATTAATAATATTATTAAAATTTTTATTATTTATATTAGATTTCTAGATTTTTTGATTGGAAGTCAAATATAATTTTTATATTATATAAATATCTACCTCATCAATAGATAGAAATATATAAAAATAATCATACTACATAACTACATACTAATGTTATTTTTTAACTAAATTTTTCATTAGAAATATACGTTAAAATATTATAAATGGTTTAAAATTCCATGGCTTACTGTCAGCCATCTAATGATAATTCAATTATTTTAATAATTCATTTGGAAAAATAGTTAGGAGAAATACTTCCAATTACAATTGGTATAAATCTATGATTAGAACCACAAATTTCTGAACATTGACCATAAAATAAGCCTGAACGATTTAATGAAAATCTGATTTGATTTAATCGTCCAGGAGTATCATCAATTTTTACTCCTAATGAGAAGGGATTGTTCATGAATGAATTACATCAGCAGATGTAATTAATATTCGAATATTAGATTCAAATGGTACTGTAATACGATTATCAACATCTAATAAACGAAAATTAAAGGGGTTTATTTCATTAGTTGGAATTATATAAGAATCAAATTCAACATTTTTAAAGTCTGAATATTCGTAAGATCAATATCACTGATGTGCAATTGTTTTAATAGTAATTATAGGATTATTAATTTCATCTAAAATATAAATTAATCGCAATGAAGAAATTGCAATGAAAACTAAAGTAATTGTAGGTAATACTGTTCAAATAATTTCAATTAATTGGCCTTCAAGTAAGTAACGATGAAGAAATTTATTAAAAAATAAAGAAAAAAGGAGTTGCCCTACAAGAACTGTAATGATAACCAAAATTATTAAAGCATGGTCGTGAAAATAAGATAATTGTTCTATTAAAGGAGATGCCCTATCTTGTAATATAAAATTTTTTCAAGTTGAAATTTCTAAAAAAAGGGTAATCTTTATATTTGGGGTTTGAGTCCGATGCACTAATCTGCCATATTAGAAATTAGCAGATAATATTGGTAATTCAGAATAACTATGCTCCTCAGGAGGATTTGATTGTAATCATTCAATGGAAGAATTTATTCTTAATGAACTTAAACTTTTTCGTTGAGCTGAAACAGCTTCTCAGAAAATAAATAGTAAAAAGATTACTCTTACTAAGGAAATTAAAGATCAAATAGATGAAACAATATTTCATAGAGTAAAAATATCAGGATAGTCAGAATAACGTCGGGGTATTCCTATTAGTCCTAAAAAATGTTGAGGGAAAAATGTTAAGTTAACTCCAATAAATATGATAAAAAATTGAATTTTTAAGTAGAAATTATTTAGGGTTAATCCTGTGAATAATGGGAATAATTGGACAATTCCTGCTATAATTGCAAATACATAGGGGCCGTAAAGAACATAGTGGCATGATTTTGAATACTTTCTTTAAATTTTTTGTACAGTTAAGTTTTTTTACTAATCTTAATGCAAAGTTAATGATTGTGTACCCTTAATAAAATTCTGATTTTAGAGACCTTTAATTTATCAATAATAACAAAGCACTTACTGTCAAAATAACAAATTTTAAATTTTTAAAAACTTTCCATCGGAATATCTTGTCATAAGTAACTAAATGCCAGCAAATAATTGAATATTAAAAAACAAATTTAAAATTTCTCGAAAACTATCAGAGTCAGATATAGGCAACCCTAATACCAACTGAAAGGTAATAAATTCCCACGTTTAACAGACCCAACAGATACAGGGTGTTCCATTTAAATTAAGCCAGAAATTTATGTATTAAATGGTTAGTGTTATACTGTCATATTAAAAACACCCTGTATATTATAGCATACCAGTAAATATTGGAAACAGAATGTTAAAAGCTTTTAGTGAGATAGTGTAAAGCAAATGTGGTTATTCGTTTTTATTTTGAAGTTATTGTATTTTTTCGGAGGGTCTACAAATTATGTAAAATCGATTTATCCTGGAAACTGAACTAGATAGGTATAGGGAAATGTTAATGAACTTACATTATTTTTAATAGTGCAATTCAAAAATGTGATAAAATACAGGGTGTTCCATTTAAAGGAGCCTAACTTTGATAAGGCACGCTTTTTCGGAGCACCCTGTATATTCCAAAATATTTTTAAATTATAGTCCTAAGTAATCTACTCAATTCTACGTCTAATCTTTTCTAATTTTATTTGCCGTTAACACGCCAGAGAATAGTTCGTTCATAGTGCCCCACCCTGTATATCTTGTATCTTATGACTTTGTATTTCTGTTATTATGGTTTTGTTTGGAGACGTATTTGATGATATTTTTATTGAAGATGATCCTGATATTATTAATATTGGTTTTCCTAGACAAATTTATTTGAGGGCCAACTATCTTGAGGACATGGATAATCTAACTTTTTTCCAAAGATTTCGACTAAGAAAACCAACAGTGCGTCATATTTTGCTCCAACTTCAAGAGCAATTAATAAATAGCGATTTGTAAGTAGTGTACACATTTTACGCTGGTTATAAATTAATATACCTCTATGTGATGTTTACAGGAATTCATGCCTTAGTCCCGCTAATCAGTTGCTAACAACATTGAGATTTTTTGCAACCAATGGTCATTTATCGGCAGTGGCGGACTTTATGGGCATGCATCTATCAACACCATGTAGAATTATCTGTAGAGTATCACATGCCATTGCATCACTGAGCGAAAATTACATTAAAATGCCTGGAATGATGTAATTGGAACTCAGACATCATTCTTCCAAATTGCATATTTTCCTAAAGTAATAGGAAGCATAGACTGTATACACATCAGAATTCAATCTCCAGGTAGGAAATATATTAACTTTTGGTGTTATTTAGCCTGATATTCTACTTGTATTTCATTTTTAGGTGCGGATGATGCAGAGATATTCCGTAATCTTAAAGGTTACTTTTCATTGCATGTTCAAGTGGTTGGAGATGCTAACTTAAAAATTATAAACATAGTTGTCCGGTGGCCAGGTTCGGCCCATGATCAAACTGTATTTATAAATAGACGTTTACGTGCGAGGTTTGAAGCTCCTGAATTCCCAAATTGTGTTCTCCTTGGTAAATTGTGATTTGAAAGTGAAAAGTCTGGCAAAATGCATTTAATTTAGAACTATAGACTTTTTGTTCCAATTAAAATTAAATGCTGTTTTAGGTGATGCAGGGTATGCTCTACAACCCTATCTCTTGACTCCACTGGCAAATCCAATAACCAGACCAGAACAGTTGTATAATGAGTCTCAAATTAGGACCAGAAACACGATAGAGAGACTTTTTGGGGTATGGAATCGTAGGTTTCCAGTGCTAGCTTATGGACTACGCTGCAATGTGCAGCTTGTACAAACCATTATTGTAGCAACAGCTGTACTCCATAATGTAGCACTGGAAGCCAATGATGAGAATCCTCCACCAGTGGATAATATAAATGATCAAGAATTTCAATACCTAATTGATCAAGGTCAAATGCCATATGTCCCTAATAACGGTGCATAGAGGTCTGCTCATTCAAGAGTATTTTGCAGGTCTATAGTCAGATTTTTGTATAGTATTCTATATAGTTCTGTTTTTAATAAAATAATAATAATATGCTTAATTCAAGTTTTATTTCCTAAACTCAAAAAAACTGTGTTTACATTGTCAGATAGTTAGATAAATATTAAATTTAAATGAGAGGCAATTTAAGTAAAAATGAACCTACTTTTTTATTCAATTCTATCTCTCGTTTAATTTTTTCTAGCTGCAATTTTAATAAGTCATTTTTAAGTTTGTGCTCTTCTTCAGCTCATGTTTTAGATCTTTTTATCTCATCTATTTGTAGATTTGCAATTTGTAATCTTTTATCCATTAAAAGATCATATTTTTCGGCAATAACTGAGGAACTTGAAGCTCTTATTCTTGTTGTACGTCTGCGCTGAGAACTACCAGACTGAAATAAATTAAAATATTTGTAAATACTTAAATAGGTACATCATAATAATAATGATACTAACACGTTTCACTACTCCTTTTGGTGTTAAAGCAGGGACCAGAGAAGCTGATATTGGTGTTTTTAACTGGCATGGAGTATACTTTTTCCATATATTGTCACCTTGATAATTGGTATTATGGTTTTCCTCACATCTTCAGAGTGCCTCCTAAATATGAGTATACATTTCAAATCATTGAATTCGACAAGTACACAAAATAATTTGTTAAAATTATAGGTGAAACATACTCGACTTTTATATTATAGTCTTACATATAATGTAAAATAGTTACCTCTGTTCAATAACTTCCGCCACAACTAACTCGGAATTATTTACATCTTAATTTTTGCTGTTATTTAGGCTATCCTATAAAAGTAAATAAAACAATGTCACTTTGAATTATACAAAATAAATATAATTTACTTACACTTATATTTTCCAAATCTATAGCAAAACTATCTTCATTTCCAAGTTCAAAAACTGTCTCGATCTCTTTATTTACTGGAAGAATACCCTTAGCATCACTTACTGCATCAACGTCATATGAGCTCGTCAGCCCTTTTATAGTTTTCTCATTGATAATTGAAAGCATCAACCTGTGAGCATTATTCGTCTTCTGTCCTCTGCAAAGCGCTTACGAACCTCCTTTTTCTTGTTGTCATATGCTTTTCTTAATGAAATAGTACTGCGATACACGTTACTAGTGCTTGAAGCATTGAATTCTTCACCAATTCTGATCCAAGTTTTATTTTTTGCCTCTATCTACTTCTGTTGTTTTTTTTATCTTCAATTATGTTTTTATACTTCGATACAATTTGCAAAAGCTGACTTTTCTCAGAAAGCGTAAAATTGGCAGCTCTCGTTTTCCATCTCAAAAATTACATTCACAAAATATCAAATTAGAAAAAGCCGACGGAAATATTTCAAACTTCAACAAATTGAAGGTTAGATTTTCGAATTTTCCGCACTTTGACGGTTGACAGAGCGATCTTGTACATCGTTGCCAAACTTTGTTTACGCTTAGCTAAGCTTGGTTTAATTTTAGGGGCGCATCCCAACTCGTGCCCACTAATCCCTTAAAAGGTACAAGAGTTAAGGTCTCAATAATCTGTATACCTAACTCGTGCTCGATTGAAAAATTTACCTGTTCAAATTACCATCCCATCTATAGGAACAGGTGTTTGAAGTTTTAAACAATATCAATACACGCACTTTACAAGATGAGAACTTTGACCAACCTAACAAAACCTAACCCCAACCCCAGTTAGATTCGACGGCGGACCGAATCACGAAAAATTCGGAGTGCGATTTCGGAATTGGGTCCCATGTACCTACTATTTGTTTAATTTGACCAACCTAACCTAACCTAACCCCAACCCCAGTTAGATTCGACAGCGGACCGAATTACGAAATCAAGTGATATTGGAAAATGGTTGCGGTATTTCAAATAAATGACAACTGTATATGTAGGTCTTGAATATTTAATTATAATAAATAAGAATTAAAAACCGCAGTTCCGATGCACCCGGGCACGAGTTGGTGTATTAATTTTCTACCTGGTTTTTGAACGGGCACGAGTTGGTCAGTGATTTTCGGGGCCAGGTAATAACGGGCACGAGTTGGGAAACGCCGAATTTTAGTTGGTGCAATGTATTGAGGTTTAAGCTAAGCTTTAAGATTAAAGCTGGCTTAGTTAATCCGAGTTTAGACAATTTTCGGTGCAAACGGTCGAAAAAGCGTAATTCCGTGAAAAAAAAATGGCGCGAAAAGTTTGTTTCCCTTTTTTCTTTACGAGATTTGACTAGAAGTAAGCAATTTGGCCGCATTAGTCTTGTCAGTCGTTTGATAAAACAAACAGTGTATGTGTTTTTACTTCATGTGTATAGAACTTCATTTTAGATATTGAAATATTTCAGCTTCCGAAAATTTTCAAAGGTAAGACGCTAGGGTTACTGAGATTTTTTCAAAAAATAAAGGGCTCCAGAAGCTTATCTAAACAATTTTACATTCTTTGAAGAATACAAAGTTATATCGTAGCAAGTACCTACAAGAGATAAATGTTTTTGGCAAACATAATATTGCAACTAAATTGATAAGAAAGTCGCAAAACTGTAAACGAAAGTAAATTTATTTTGTTTGGGAGCATTTTGTTGTTGTTTCTTTTCTATTCTTAGCTTTTACAGAAATAATAACAAACATATGTAGTTTATTGGCACACAGAAATGAACTTAAAGGGTTTATAGTACATTTGAAGTGATCGGACTCCATGTATTCCAATTTCTGGTAATGGCAGAAGGCGCCAGTATAAATCCATAAATACCAAAAACAACTGACTGCAGAACAATATCAGCCAATCATAAGCTGTGCATATACTTCGAGTTCATGGTGATTTACTGGTTGTAAGCTCATTTGACAGTATTTCAGGTGAGTGAGATGAGCAAACAGAAATTAAAAAAAGTAAAGCATCCGTTTTTGTCCTCGTCTTCAAAAATATCGAAAAATGGTGCTCATTTGGTGGTAAGATATGATTGCCAAAAACATTTCATTCCTACTTTGTTTATCTTTGAATATTTTTAATCATTTTTGTTAACTGAAAGCATCCTGGTTTTCCCAAATTCATTACACGTCTTCGTTTTAAATCAGCTGCACTACCAACCACTATTCCAGTAATTTTTAACAACGCATATCCTGCCTATTTTTAATTTTAAGCCATTTTAATCTTTCTAGTTCTTTTTTGGAGTTTTTATTATTCATTATCATCAGTAATGTTTACAATTTGACTACTGTCATTTATAAAAACTCAGGTTAGATGGTATTGGATTTGCAGTGGCGACGGCGCGGTGAAAACACAAAGTGCTTAGATAGACGATTTTGAAGACAGGTATTGTCAATTTTTCCGTATTAGTTCAATCTCCTTATCTATCCTCCATGGTATCAATGGTGCATAAGTGAATTTAAATAATATTAATTGAATTTGTCACTCTCTAAAGTGATCCCACTCTACTCTGCCGTTCCATTTGATTAGTTTTCCGGTTTATTTACAATAGAACTATTTTTTCGCTAGTTGTTATTGCGACAGTTTTCTTAGAGCTTGATGTGATAAATGCCGATACTGCCAACAATGTCAAATGAAAATCGCCTACCTTAGCAACAATGTGTATTTCTTATGAAAATTTCAAAAGGTTTCCATTATGTGTAAGTACCCTACTCTGTAGTGAAAGTGTAAATTTGTTCGTAGGTAGTCCTGTGAGTAATAACGTGAGCCATTGTGACAGTTTGATGCAAGAGAAAAAAAGAAGTCACTCATATTAACATGACAGATCTACTTCATTCAACAGTACGCAATTGGAAACTGTGAGTGCATTTTTTTCATTACAGTTTTTTGCAGAAAAAATTTTTGTTTTGAATAAATTTATACATTTTATACAAAGTGCTTAGTATTTCGTGGTATGGAAAGGTTTATGAACAACACATATTTTTATTTTGTAACTTTTAATAAATTTTCATAATAATTACAATATAATCGTATCACTGATAATTTTTTAGGGTGTTTCACAAACAATCTGGGTTTTCACATTGATTTTCGTTACTACTGCCGACGGGGTCTTCATTATTCTCGACTTGATTTGGAGAAGCTGCTATAAAATAAACAAAAGTTAGATTAAGTCTCTTCGACAATCTTTTTTGGAAAATTTTTAAGTAATGAAAATTTTAAATTCTCGTCCACTCATTAAGGATATTTTTATACAAACACCACTCGAGATAAACGTAATCAATTTATACTAGAAAAAAAAACTAGTAGCTAGTTACATGTAACGTTTCTGCACACATAAGCACCCACACAAGTATATCATGACATCCTAAGAAATTGGTTATCTTATCAGGGCAACATAATTACTTTCATATAATAAAATATGCGTTCTTTGTTTAGTTTTCATGAAGTGAAATTGTAATAAATAAAATAAAATTATTTTTAAAAAGATAGTTTTTGAATCAAAATAAATAATTTGCGCAGTCAGTAGGATTCGCGCAAAACGTGAAAAGTATCGAGCTACATCAGAAAGTTTATTTCCTTTTTTGAAACATACAGCGTGTGACGTTTTTGTCGGTGTTTCTGTTGAACAATAAAAGTGTGGTGACTTTCACGATTTCAACGTTACAGCTGGACGAGAACCAACAAAGAGTCGGAGAAGATTCTTCTGTAACGTAAGTGCCAAATTTTCCTTTCCTCGCCTTTCCTATACCTTTCAAAGGAATTCGGAAAAATAGTAATTAAGAATTTATTGATCTGAAATCGATTAGTTATGAGTGAATTGAACGACGATAATTTCGTTAATATTTTGCAATCACTTAATGATATTTCAATAGGCGAAAATAACCTTTCAAAAATTGAAGAGATTAATTCTATAGAAATGGCACTTATAACACTTATAAACAATGCTGAATTGAATTTTCATATAATAGGATGTACCTATTCAAGAGAAATTGGAAAGTAGAGCAGCCTTCATGATAGGCAATACCAGAACCAAGTCAACAAAAACAGTTACCAAAACCTGTACCGATGTCAACAACGTCGCGAAACTTCAATCGATTTCTTCAATCGAACTCAAATTCTAAACCGAAATTCGTTTCCGAAGAATTATTTGTGAACCAGTGTAGTAATTATTCAGATCACGATTCTTATCAATATAACGAATATGAGGATACAAACAACGAATATCATTTCGACGAAAATTTTCAGATGGCTGGCCCATCCCAAAAGAGGATGTAGTAGAGATGAACGCGTTTGATGTTAATCCTTCATAGCATATCATACTAGGTATACTAGGCATACTAGGTATGTTAGTTTTATTCGTAAGTCAAAAAACGTATCCGAATAAAGTAGTATAATTCGGGTGGTAAATTCGAACGGACCAAGAAATTGTCGGGTTACAGCTTGCATTAAATTACAAGCCCCTGTTACCATTTATATAAACCAAAAATATTCGACAATACAGGGTGTCCCATTATAAAGTAACATATTCCGACGGCTTATTACTCGAAAATGGGAAAAAGATATTGACGTGCACATTTCGCTAAACTTCTTATATTTCCTTAAAGTTTTTGTTGACATAGTTGCCAAATATATAGTTTATCCCGAAAGTGCCGAAAAAAATGACCTTTTTTGAAGCGAAATTATCGGTTTATTTTGAATACAATATCTTATATTTTTTAAAATCATCTGAAAGTCCCTTTTTCCTCTTTCCAAAAATGTATACATTATCGGCATATACTCAAGTGTTTAGGGGAGGATTTATTTTTTTATTCAACCATGTCAAGAACTCCCAAACGTAAATTATCACATGTCATTTTAACAGCTTGGAAAGATTATAACTTGAAAATGAGACAAGGGATTATTGAGCGGCTTTCACTGAAATTCTTAAAAACTCTTGAATTTTTTCTCAACACCGTTGCCAAGTCTCAAAAATTGTCTAAAATTTTGGTAAAAAGTTGCTTTTTGTTAATTTTTTAGGAAAATGTGCGTTGGTAAAAATATACCTGACATTAAGAAACGTCGAATAAGTTATTTATGGGAAGTATAAGAATTAGCATAGTCAAATTTATTTAACGAAAATGTTTACTTTTACAGAAAAAGCGAGGTGTGTCGTATTACAACTTATATGCTGAGGAAAAATTAATAGAAGTAACCAGGAGCAGATTCAGTGCCACTTTTGACAGAAATCCGCCCATACTCGAAAATCTATATTAACTTGGGTACAACAATTTACAGAATCGGGAAAATTAGAGAAAAAAAAATTTAGAACAGAATCAATTTTATTTAGATATAAGAACAAGGAATTAAACATAACTTCATAAAACACATCAAAACAAAAAAAATCATTATATTTAATAAATAAGTTGTTGTATGTGACTTCCATCTACATCGCTACATAATCTTAATCTCAGCCAAAAATTATTGAACGCATTTTGCAGCCAAAGCACATTTTCGTAAAAAATTTAAAAAAAATAACTTTTTTACCAAAATTTCTCACAACTTTTGAGACCTGGCAACGGCGTTAAGAAAAAAATTTAAACGTTCTTAAGAATTTCAGTGAAATCCGCTCATTAATCCCTTGTATCATTTTCGAGTTTCCAAGCTGTTCAAATATGAAAATTTACGTTTGGAAGTTCTTGACATGGTTTTATAAACAATTAAATATTTCCCTGAAAATTTGAGGATGAGCCGGTGATGTATACATTTTTGGAAAGGGGAAGAGAGGGACTGGTATTAAAAAATATAGGGTGTTGTATTTAAAATAAACTGACAATTTCGCTTCAAAAAAGGTCATTTTTTTTTGGCGCTTTCGGGAAAAAATATAGGTACATTTGGCAACTGTCATCAAAAACTTGAAGGAAATATAAGAACTGTACGTCGATATTGTTTTCCATTCCCGAATAATAAGCCGTCAAAATGTGTTACTTTATAGTGGGATAGTACCACAACTACCTTAAGTGGAAAGATAAATATTACCATTTACTTTATATTTTGTTGATTTTTTCGGTTGATGCAATTGAAAGATGAAACCAAAATTGGAAACACTTATAGAACAGATTTACTGAAAATCTATCCATGTCAACACATCTTTTATTAAGGAGAAGTTTCAATTTCCATTAAAAAAAATAAGCAATATATCAACTCACGTTTATGTATGTTACCAGCATCGGAACCGTTATTTTCCGATTTATTGGAATCGTCGTCGGATGATTTTGATTTTTGATTCTCCGTATTGATGTCGACGGCTTCCTGACTATGTAAAATATCGTCACGTTTTCGAATATGTCTTGACCCTTGGCGTTTTTTTCTTTTGCGACCTCGTCGACGTCCTCTATCTTCCAGCGAACCACGTCCTACAAACGAGTTTTTATTAAATTTTAGAGCTCTTTAAAAAAATGTTCATACGCCTCTGGACTAGTTTTCAGCAAATCTTTATGAACTCGAAACATTATTTTGTATTTTTTTTCAACAAAATTTTGTTATCCTATATCCGCAATTTGGACGCAGTCTGTACCTAATTCGTTTGAAAAATCGAATAATGGATAAATTCCCTTTGGAGAATTCGTTTTCCATAATGCGTCTATGATATCAGTAAGTAAATATAACACTACATTCGGTAATTATGGATAATTATAGTGATATTATTCCATTTTACTATGCGAGATTATTTTTTGTTTTGCTGACATCACCGTTTTCAAAAATAATGGTCAGTAATTACAAAGTAATCGAAGCTAAGCATTTCTAGTTTGGTACAATAAGAATAAATAAATAAAAAGTGTCACGACATTTTCATTTTGATAAATTAGAAAATATGGAAAATCAAATTCATATCTGTCTCATTAGAAACTTGAATGAATAGAGCAAAATTTACCAGAGCTGTAAACAATACTAAAAACTTTGAATATATCTGGAGATTTATTTTATAATGCAAGTATTGGACACACATTTAAGATAACCCAACAAGGTGGTGTTAGTGAGAGTTAGAGAAATTATTTGAAATAAGTTTTTTTAGAATCATATTCAGAATGCAATTCTGAATTCACCGGTTATATTAGGTTAGGTTAGATCTCACCGGTATCTGTTACTTGTCTGTACCTTGGTCAGAAATTGTTTATATAATTAAGAAAAATAGTTATTGTTGCATCAATCAAATTTTTTTTTAAATTATTATTTGACTAATTTCTCCCGAAAACGGCTCCTGGCATTTTTACATAGAATGAATATTTCTCAAGTTATTGTTATTCAATTTTTTTTTCACTCACAATACCGGGAAACCAATCATATGAACACCAAAAATAAGGCGGAAAATATTGTTTGGCAGCCCAAGGGCGAAAAATTCTTAACGTCACGATATTGTGGTATTTCACCAACTGTCACTGCTGCTTGTTGGTCTTATTATCAAAATTACTTTCGCACGATAGTTTTAGAATCCGACTACATGAAATGCGTCGTATTATTATAATATGACTTCCAGTGTGCCAGGCGAATTGTAATAATTGATTAAAATACGGAGCAATAAACATTTCACTCTGAATACGATTCCGAATAAAATTGAAATCAATAGACGTCATCTTGAGCAAAATTCGAAAAATTCAAGGAAACAATAGTTATAGATCCATATCGACACTATCTCAAAACGACAGACTGATATCCTCAATAAGTGGAATTCCAAATATCTTAGCCGACTCTTTCCACTTTTTTGGAATACAAAAACTCAGTTGACTGCAACTTTCCAATAATAAACGATAACTCTTACCTAAATTATCCGATAACTTACCAAGAATTTTATTTTTCTCTGTAAGATTTGAAAAATACTGCCCCAGGTCCTGATGATATTCTATCTTTATTTTTGAAAAACCTTCAATGCAAAACAATCTGAAATTCATGAGGCTTTCCTAATCGATCAAAAATTAATAGCCATACTTTTAGACTTAAATAAAGCTTTTGACGATGAAATGAATTTTTTGGGTCTCACTTTTGATTATAGGTTAAAATGGGAAACACACTTAGCAAATTTACAACGATTATGTCAACCAAGAATAAATTTACTCAAAGTTCTATCAAACAATACTTAGGGTTCAGACACTACAAACTTATTCAGTCTATACAACTCATTGCTAAGGAGCAAAGTGAACTATGGAGCTATCTGCTACGAAACAATCAACAAAACTTTGCTAAAAAAATTAAACTCCATCCAATTCACTACAATAAAAACAACAAATGAACAATGAATGAATGAAACCAACTTTCTTATTATCTCTGACTCATTAAGCACCCTAAGAGATCTGAAAAAATTATACCCATCACACCCGATCCAGGAACTTTATAACTTGCGAGATAAAAACAACTCGTTTTTATGGGTACCATCACACATGGAAATAAGAGGTAACGAGGAAGTTGTTTCCTTAGCCCTAAAATCAACTTCTACTGATAATTTACCCCTCCTTACAAAATTTCTCCACACCGATCACAGATCCTCAATAAAAAAAATTCATATACCAAAAATGGCAATTCATTTGGGAAGAAACTGAAACCAATTTGAGACAAATAATGCCCGAAACTGAAACCAAACTCCCACTACCAAATAAAAGAAAATAACAAGTTATAGTAAACCGTTTAAGAATTGGACATATACGCATAACACATCACTACTTAACAATAGAAACCGCACCCTTAAGTCAAACATGTCAGACTCAACTCACAGTAAAGCATATAAATTCTATAACTGCGACGCCCATACTTCCTAGTCTATTTGGTATGTGAATAATTGAGTTCTTTTGAAGCAAAAAAGTACCAGATCTATACCTTTTTTGAGACATACAGTCTTGTAAACTTGTCGAAATATGTGTGGAAGTGAGGAAAACAATTTCCTTTTCGGCATAATTACCTGGAGAGGCACATGTATCATCGTCGTAGTCGTCGTCGTCTTCTTCGTCGTCTTCTTCTTCATCGCCTTCGTCTGTTTCACTCAGATCAGAATCCCATCTTCGTCTTTTAGGTGTTCGCCTTTTAGGTCTTCGCTTTCTATTTTTCTTACTTCTTTTTCTTCGAACTTTTTCCCCCAATTCACCTGCCAAATAAAAGGAAAAAACAAGTTATAGTAAACCGTTCAAAAATTGGACATACACGCATAACACATCAACATCATTTAACAAAAGAAACCGCACCCTTATGTCAAACATGTCGGACTCAACTCACAGTAAATCATATAAATTCTATAACTGCGACGCCCATACTACCTAGTCTATTTAGTATGTGAATAATTAAGTTCTTTTGAAGCAAAAAAGTACCAGATCTATACATTTTTTGAGACATACAGTCTTGTAAACTTGTCGAAATATGTGTAGAAGTGAGGAAAACAATTTCCTTCTCGGCATAATTACCTGAAGAGGCACAGGTATCATCATCATCGTCGTAGTCGTCTTCATCATATTGTTCATCGCCTTCGTCTGTTTTACTCAGGTCAGAATGTTGTCTTCGTCTTTTAGGTCTTCGCTTTTTAGGTCTCAGCTTTTTAGGTGTTCGCTTTCTATTTTTCTTACTTCTTTTTCTTAGAACTTGTCTCCCAAATTCTCCTCCCCAACTCAATTTCTGCATTGTTTTGAAAATACTATAATCTTTTTGATTCATACCTAAAACGTATTTTCCATTTTTGGATTTTATAAATCCGTTCGATATACCATGTTTGAAGGCTCGATTAATCTATAAAAATATTTATTAATTTCAATTATATTTATCAGGCTTGTTCGTAGAGCAATCCAGAAGGGTTAGAAACAAGACGACTCACGCGAAGTGGATGAAAACCGTTCACTCACAGTGAGTATCTACGCATGAATCGTCCAGTTTCCAACCACTGTGATTACACTACGAACAAACCTATTATGTATAAATATATCGATCGTGATGCTACAATACTAACCTGACTTGAATTATTTTGTATTATTTTATTTAGAAAGCACTCCACCTGATCTTTGATATTTTTTTCGGTCGAACCTTTGGCCTCTTTAAGAGTATATATAGCTTCTAGAACGTCGTTGAACAGACGAGGATGTAAAGGTCCTCTTTTGGGGTACATTTTTCAACTGAATAAATTAATGAATCGTTAAAGGTGAAAATTTTAATTTTTTGTTTAAAAATATAATAAACGGAGCTTACCTTTTCACATAAATTTGTTTAAATCACGAAAAATCCGAAAATTCCTTGTGAAAACACCATTTGTAAATTTTGACAACTTCCCAATGTAAAACTGATTTATTTTTGTTTCAAAATTGCTATAGCAACTAAAACTAGGTATTGTGATAAAAATCACGTGAAAAAATTGGTATACTGACGTTAGTCTCCGCTGCACCGACATGTTAAAGTCACCAGTAGCACATAAAAAAAACGCAGTTGTTGTTTACGTAATTCATCATTATATCTGACAGATGACAATCGAAGATCACTTGAAATTTCTTCAATCACTGACGCTGTTAATAGTGCAGTCACTACTTTATTAATTATCACATTCTAAATTGATTTCTATTTATTCGATGAATTAATACAGTTTCCTGTAAAATTGTCGTATTGACTTAGAAGTGTAATTCAATATCTGTCGGGGCATGTAGCCCGGGAAGTAGTTGTTTCTTCTTTGTTGAACGGTCACTGTTTTTGAAAAATATTTTTCAAAACTAGTTGTGAAGCGTAGAATAATATATTTTTATTCTTCGACATCTGTTCTATTTATTCGTCCATTTCTTTAATAATTCGCTAGAACCGCTTCAAATCTTTACTTTTTTGAGGTTAAGCTGTCATTTTATAACTTTGCAACTTTGGTTTGATGCAACAGTAATAAATGAACCTGTCATTTCTTCAATCTGAAATCCACCAATGAATATAATAACGCAGTTGGTGAATTGGTGGATCTACCCATATCGGTGAATAAAAAAACATGTCTATCCAGATGAGACAGGTGTACGGGCTTCGGTAAAGTTCAAGACCCTCTAAAATTCACTTTTTTTTAAAAATTTTATTACAAAGCCCTATTACTATACAAAAGTTTGAGAAAAAAAAATCCTGGATATGATGCACTTTTGGAAGAATAAACTGCAAACAAAATTACTTGAAAGTCGCCATTTTTTCATTCCAGACAGAAAAGTCATTTAATTTGACATTTACGTCTAGGTAATAGATGGTCACAAATTTAAGAATGAGGGTTAAATATTGCCAGTTCTCACTTTCGTAACTCTTGATTGCTTGTGGATCTTTCACCTATGCAAGGTTTATAGTACTAAACACGCTAAACTAAACTGGTTTAAATAGTTAAACGCCCTTAATGTTGCCTTGGTATGCACCGAACGAAGATTAGTTAAACCTGATAGAAGTTTGACAACGTTGAAAAATGTAGGGACTTTTTTGTGTGAAAAACATTCGTTGGTGACAATACTTGACGTTATTTTAGTTTACAGTTACGTAAGTGACGGTTGTTATTTGAATTCCGAATTACATATTATAATATTTCATTGATAAAACATGCAAAAATTTAAATAATTCAACAACTTTTTCTTGACAGTCTCCTCATCAAATGTAATTATCCACCCTTTATGAGACATTGACAGAAGTCACACGTGTGTCAAAAACAGTTTAAAGGTAATCCTACAATATTGAGCGTTTAAGTCATGGAGACTAGACAAGGAGATCGAACTCATACGAGAAAATTCACTAAATCTGTCCTCAAAATCGTCTATCCAAGCAGTTTGTTTTTTCACCGCAGCGTCGCGCATTGTAACTCGCGAACCATTTTAAAACTGTATCGACAATAACCTTACTTTTCATATTTGACAGTAGGCAAATACTTAGTAAATATTACTTGTGAATAATAAGAATTAGAAAATTGAAATTATTAAAAAAATTTCTACGTTGTTGAAATTTATTGCAATAGTTAAAACGCTTTACTAAATACGACAATTTTACAGGAAACTGTATTAATTCATTATTGCAATAGTGTTTGGTAGTGTAGATTATTTAAAACGAAGACGTGAATTGAATTCAAGTGCACCACCACTGATTGCACAAATTACTAAATAACTAATATCGCAGTGAGTGTCATATCACTGTCATTATTAAACGAGCGTAGATGAAAAGGTTTGTATGGTCTTTAAACAAAATGTATATATAATCGGAAGATATATTATGACATATTCACAATTACAACGTTTGAAGAATTAAATTCAAGATATTTACTGATAAATTACTTAGTTTTACTTAAGTATTTAAATAATTAAAATAAATTGTCTTAACTACCTCTTAATTCAAATATAATTAAACTTTGACTTTGACTTTGACTTACCTTTGACGTGTTCATGTTTATTATGTTTTGTTTGTATACACGTGTTGAGTTTTGAAGTTTCCAGGTTACTTAAGCAACGTTTAGAAATCGCCTAGCAACACCAATGGTTTTCCGACGAGTCTCCCGATAAGTTTCCCTATTAATTACTACGTTTTCATGCAGAATTCAATTCGAATTGAATACACTTTCCGTATTAAAAACCTCATGAAAACAGGTATTGAAATCGAATTGAGTTTCAAGGTCGATACTGCTTTTTTTGGGATCGTATCGAGATCGAAAAATCGAAATACGACATGAAAACCGAGATGGTATTGAAACATGCGCATTCTGTAACATTCGCTGTCAAATTTATGCCAGCTGTAAGCCATATAACCTTAAAACCACTCAAAACATAAAAGTTCTTTTAATATGTCGTGCTCGTCATCTTCTAGAAATTTGTGGAGAGATGCAGATGCATTATGACTACTAGAAAAATCCCAGAAATCAATCAAAAACACGACGACATTTGACACTATTGACAGATAAAATGTCAAATCTCAAAACGATTTGAAGTGTAATTGAATCGTGATTGAATCCCTATCATGAAAACAGAGATCGGTATTGGATTCAAAATGAATTCAATACTCCATGAAAACGTAGTAAATATATCGCTAACAGTAGCAGTCTTAAAACACGTGCCATGGTTAAAGCGTCTTTGTTTCCTTTCATATTTTCAACAATAAACTGCCGCTGTTTAATACAGGGTGGATTATTATCAAAACGAGGTGAAGGGTGAAATTTTGTTTTTTAGTATATAGATGCCTCCCCAAACACAAAATCACAAAAAAAATTCTACGGAAATGCACCATTTTCCCGACTTTAGAATAACTAGAACCAGTTACATGAAAACTTTTTTATGCTTTATATTTTAAACATTTTTTAAATATAGACACGCAAAAAAACTCCTGCGGAAATATGTGATTTTCATTTTTTGACAAAATTTTGTAATCTTCAGAATAACTGAAATCAATAACATGAATCAGGTGGGGCCGGCACCGCTTTGATTAAAATACATCAAAGTGCCGCAGCGAAGTGACACTACTAGGTGTTATATGTTCAGTGGTTGAGCCCTGCAATTAAATTAAAACGTGTTTCTGCTTTACAGTATATATAAAATGTGCGAAATGAGACAACATACTCAGAAAATATATTTATTAAATAAAATATTCAATGTCAAATGACATTTTTAAAAGTAAATTTTATTAAAATTATCGGAGATACGGTTAGTACCTAATGCAAGACGTTAATATTTTATATATGGTAGGAAGGCATGTTATGGGTCTATACTGCGTAGGATCGTGAATTTGTTGCGTTTTTTGAAGCAAGTGGGTCGAACCCAGTGTCAGAAATGGTGGTGTATCTTTTGGATGTTGCAGAATATGTAAAAATGATCTTGCCATTGCTTCATGCAGACTGTCAAACTTCTTATACCAGAAATTTTGGACATGGTCAAATCCTGGTGTCTTCCAATTACTGGTGCTCTTTATAGCTTCGGTTACCTCGCTTGTTGTCAAGTTAACTAAAGGCATTAGTTCAATGTTTATTTTTTCCTTATCCAGTGAGCGTTGCATTTATGTTCGACAGGGTTCGACCATAATGAAGACCATTACTCCGTTAGCTCATCTTTATTTGGGAGACTTTGGTTGTGATTGTTTACTGTACCGCTTAGTTGCATGTAAAATAACTTCTGATTGTTATTGAATAAGTAGTTCTGTTGTTTCCTTTTCGTGCACTTGACATATCGTGACAAACGTTTGGATTTTGCCTTTAACTTTTGCCTGAGTGAATCGATATATTCACATACATGTTGTTTATGTTGTGGGTGTCCTGTACAAGTTTTGATTTTTCGATAGATCTTTCTCACTCTGTTTGTTAAGTGCCTAGACGGTTTCAAGTTGTTTTTAAACTCTGTAAGCTGCCCCAATTCCCTTCTGATGTCATCAATGGACTTTTCCAGACGGCGTTGCCACCAAGGCTTGTGCTGTTTGCAGTCTTCACCCCGATTGTTCTTTGGGGATTGGATTTGTTGATTGTGACTTCGAAGCACTGCTACCGCTTCACAATAGATGAGAGTGTAAAGTTGTTCCAGTGCTTCGCAGTCTTTAGCATGGTTCTACAGTAGTAAGTTCACTGCTGCTAGTATGCTGTTAGCGCTCTTATTGGTTCGCAGCTTCGGTAGTTTTGGCCGGTGTATTGGGTTGGTGCCATTAAATCCCGCTAGTGCTTTACAAAGTTCGGTATTATAGTCATTATCGGTGGTTTTGTCAACTCAAAAATATTTCCGTTTGCATCCACCCTGATGGATGGGAATGAGCTGTACTACCGAAATTACGTCGAACGTTTTGAAGCATTTCAGGAGTTATTAGACTGCATTTATTTACTATTCGTCGTCTTAGTTCTTCCAACAAAGCGGGTTCGGTTTTATACATTTTGCTCTTTAAATAACCCCACAAAAAAAATCGAGGGTTAATAAATCGGGGGATCTCTCCTTCAAATCCATTGCCTAGGAAATCGTTCATTAAGATATTGCCTTACAGCTCTAATATAATGTTGAGGTGCGCCGTCTTGTTGGAAAAAGAGATCATCTTCTAAGTACCTACCTATTATCATTTTCGATTATATCTGTGAGAGTTAATAGCCTCCTCTAATAATTCGAGATATGTTTCTCCATTCAAGTTTCCATAAATAAAAAATGGCCCAACAATACGATCCCCTTGAATTCCTACCCACACGTTTAATTTAAGAGGATGTTGGGTTTGTGTTTCGTGGAATACTGTAGGATTTCCGTCAGCCCAGTAGCGACAATTGTGTCGATTTACGGTAACATTAACAAAAAAGGAACATTCATCCGAAAAATAAATATTGAATAAAAAGTTTGCATTAGTATTTATTTTGTCAGTCATGAGGGCCAATTCTGTAAGCAGCTGTTAAATTTTAAATAGTTAAAAATTAGACGATCCGCTAACTTCATTCATTCATCAACATTTGTTCCTAAACACCTCCGCGTGCTATGTAAGTACTTTGCATTTTCTTGGTTATGGCTGTTACCAGACACCCACAGGTCAGCTTCATCAAATTGCATTGAGTCAGCCAATGGTCAGTCGCTGTATTGCAGCAAGCTACAGATCTAATAGTCAATCATTTATTTCATAGGTACATTATATTTCCTGTTGGAGAAAATAGAAATAGGGTACAGGAGACTTTCAATGAGGAGTTTCCTCATTTTAATGGGTTATGTGGTGTGATTGACTGCACTCATATAAAGATTATATCTCCTCTTGTTAATCATGCTGTGTATCCTGTTGCACTATATTACTGTCGCAAAGGATACTACAGCATAAATACTCAAATTATTTGTGATACCAACAAATTAATTCTTAATATGAATGTCTGATTTCCTGGTTCAACCCACGATGCTGCAATATGGCTTAGTTCTCAAGTAAAGACCTTTCTACGTCAAGACTATGTAAATAGAGGTAATAGCTATTTGATTGGTGATAGTGGATATCCTCTAGAACCATGGTTATTAGTACCATATGAAGATCCTACAGATAATTCACCTGAATCATGATTCAATACAAGTCTTTCCTCAACTCGAATTTTAATTGAGCACACCAATGGACTTCTAAAAGCAAGATTTAGATGTCTATTGGGTCACAGGGCACTCCATTTTGACCCAATTCGTGCTGCAAATATAATTTATAGTTGTGGCGTCCTGCACAACTTGGCAGTTCAACATCGTAAAGAAATAATAAGACGATGATGTACCTAATCATAAATCCCAATGATAATGAAGCACAAAATAGACAAAGTTTAAATGTTAACGGAAACCAATGGTTAGGGGCTGGAATGCAAGTTCGTAACAATATCACTCGACAATTTTTTGTATAATTACCTAAGTATGTATGTAAATTGAGGTGACATTCACTGAGACCTAAAGGATCACAATAGATCTTACTTCTACTTAGTTCCTGAGGAAAGTCTCAGAGACTAGTAGCTCCTGTTGTCCTATTCCCCGGAGGAATTTTAGGCTGCAGGCTTCATCTTAGGTAAATGTCCCTCTTCTATCTAGTAATCTCCAAGGTGTTGTGGCCTAGAATTCTGAATTGAAATGCATCGATTATTGCCCTGTTCAGGACCTCAATCTTATTTTCCAGATCGAGATGGTGCTTAGCCCTCTCTTTTCTCTGGATATGTGTACTTTTAGACAGGTGTTATAGTTTTCCCAATCTATTTTTCTTGGTTTTCTTCTGGGGCTCACGTCAGGTTTGCCTAGTTCTAACTTGAATGTTATGTTGCTATGATCGGAAATGTGTTGCCAGTGTGAAATCTAACACTTCTTGCTTTACCCTTGTTACAAATGTGGGGGTACGAACGGTAGTGCGTGAAAAAACAGATTATTCGGATAATTTTCTTGTACTTGTTGTAAGATCTAAATTAATATGACCTAAAATTGCTACTTCTACCGCTTCAGTCCTAAACATTTTGATAGTTCTGTATCTCTGTATCTGTAGAGTGGGGAGGGTGAGTTTAGGCCCATAGCACTTAGGCCACATGTGACTCATTGTACATCCTCCCGATTAGTTGTCCTCCTAGGTCATCGTCCATCCTGTTCTTTTCAGGAAGGTGGACAGGTCACTATTAGACATCTCCTTTATATCGGCAAGTGTAGGCCAGGACTCACTCCACTGGCCCCATAGTATGGAGGTGTTTCCTTAGTTGACAGTGGCCAGTCAGAAATCCTACTGTTAAGCGTAGTTTTTCCCAAATATTTCTTCGGCGCCAGCTTCCCAGGGTCGCCCAAGGTGATCCTGGCAAGACTGCATCCTTTGATTACATCCCATCTCTTTAGGGATTTAGCATGGGTGTAACGCTTGGCTAGTTAGGCAATTGTTGTAGTCGTCCGGCAGTAGGTGTCACTGGGTCCTAAAATCGGCAATGCGATTACCTTTACTCCTGTCGTGCCCTTTAACGCAACTAAGGGTAATATTGTTATCTACCGAGGCGTTAGCTAAATCTTGGTGGCACTCTAATACTAAAAAACAATTTAAAAAGCAGATAATTTCACTTGATATAATAAATGAAAAATGGGAAACAATTACATAACACACTTTATTTAATAGACTTGGATAAATATCCGCTTTGGACTTGATTTCTGGGCTTTCTTGGCAGCTGCCTTCCACTGGCTTAGTTTTCTTTATAAAATTCTTACATCTGGAGAATCGAAATGTTTCCTATTGCCCCTATAACCATGAGCTAAAAAAAAGTCAACTATTGTTATCCTCATTCAAGTTGTAGGCAGTGAACTTATAAGTTACGTACACAAAAGCAAGGTATTGCCTTGAACAATTTTTTCTGTAATTTAGGCTGATTTCCTTCAAAAATATAGTTTTTGACATCACTTGTACTTTCAATTATTAAAATTCAAAGTATGACTAGCATATGCAATAATGAGTTATTTAACTTAAACAAGCTTACCAGTTGCAGTTAAAATTCCTTTATATCTGCCCAGATGCCAAGAAATGGATGGTGCTTGTATGAAACTTGATGTGGACTGTAATTGTGACAAACTTGATGTGGATGAACTGCAAGCTGAAAATTACATAAGAATTTTTTACAATTGAGTTTGCAACATAACCACAAGTAGGTCACCATAAGCTATACTGCCTGTAGGTGTTTTAAAAATACTTACCAGGTACTTCATCAAACTCATGTAGTAAACGCTTCCTTGCATATGTCTTGACTGGTCGTTGTACTTTTCCTACTGGACTATTACTACTTTTTGTGGTGTGGAAGCACTTAGAATAGAAATGGATTCTAAAAAAGGTTTTTTTAAATTAATATCAAGAAAACATAAGTTGTTGCTCTCGAATGACTAGGCATTATACAGTTACAAATGATTTAATACTGGATATAAAAAAATATTGCAAAATTTTTATAGATACCTTTTAGCTTCTCGGGAGTTGAAAATGATTGTTGTTGCTCTGGTACCCAAAAATGATCACATTCACACTTCTCTTGTATCCTAAAAAACATTAATCCTAATTCAACATATATTTATACACTAATCATAATTTTTATATAGTTACAATCAACTGTCTATTGTAGTACTAATAACTACTATTTCAAACAGTGTAGTACACATATAGATGAGATAAGTTCTTACCATGTAAATGTAGTGAGGGATTACGGGTGAGAAGCTAGCTCCTAGCTCCAAAAGTAAATCTGCGACAATTGACTGAGCCGGCAACAGCGCACCAAGATGTCCGTTTATCACCGTTGCCTTGGCCACAGATCACCTACCTGTACATATATTTATTGAATGTTATTAAATGTGATTATGTTTTTTAGATTACAATCCAAAGGGGATTCCGATTTTTTGTTCCCCACTATGGTGCCCTCACAGGAAACAACTCCCGAGAAAATTAAAGATATTTATTTTCTAGAGTTTGAAAAAAAATTTACTTATATATAAAGATTCTGTAGATATGATGGAAATGCCCTCCACATCAGCAACTTATTCGCCAGTTGGGAAGGTGTAAACACCAACAAAAACTTATATACGGAAATTAATTAATGGTGAGTTTTATGCAACTCGTTAGCTATAATTTTGGCAATCGTACAGTGTACCTAAGAAAAAATAAACACCTAATTTTTATGTTATAGCTATTCCATTCACAAGCAAGGAGTTTGAGGAGGAAGGATTGAAGGGCATTAAGCCATTATCAGATAATGTATGTATAAAATAAAATAAACTATCATCTGTCTGTTCCTTTTGTTATATTATTTGGTTTATTTAACTCCTGATTTTTATGTTATAGCTATTCAATCCACGAGTAAGGAGTTAGAGGTGGATGAATTGGAGAGTATCGAGCAATTATCAAATGATGGTATGTATAAAATAGTATATCTTCTGTATATTCCTTTTGTTTTATTATTTGGTTTGTTTAATTCCCATCAAAAACTAACTAAATTACATATTTTATAGTATTATATTAGTAAATGAATGAATTGTCTGCAGGTACTGAAAGGAACAAAAAAAGGATTTCCCGAAGAAAGGTCCAAGCATTTTTCGAAGGTAAGCAGTTTCGAGAAACAAATATGTAAATGTTTACAATCATATGTATTGTGTGTTTGAGCTAATTAAAAATATCCAAATGTAGCTACCTAATAAATTATATAGAAGTAATGATAGTCATAATCTTGTAAACTAAGTTTTTTAAATGGTGTGCACATTTTAGTTAACAGTGTTATTAGCAAACTGTAGAAATGTGCTTCATGTTTTTTTAATATAAGCTATTTTTTGATTTGTATGAAAAAATGTTATTCTTTATAAATATTTTTGAAATACATTTGTCAGTTTCCTCATATTACTATCTTTATTTGCAGAAGCCAGTGCAGCAAAGATTTTCATAAGACAGTTACCCTCATAAAAAATCTTAAAGGGGTTTTGAAAGGTAATGACATGAGAGTGATTAACAGAGATGGTCCATTTCAATTGGCCCATAATAAATATCTTAAACGCCGTAAGAGACCGGAAAAGAAATCATTATGAGTTATTTTGAAATAGATCAGCTTGATGATTGGTCTTTTATCAACATCATACAAAACACATGTCAGTTTCTTTTTTATGTTCCTTGTATATTCATTATTTTGTTGGTATTTTTAGTTTAATTTTCCTTTTTAGCCCATTTTGTAATTATCTTCTCATATTTTTGTATTACTAAAAGTTATTTGTTTGAAAACAATTCTACCATCTCCTCGCTTTTTATTTTAGTATTTATTTTAATGATTATTGATTTTTATTAAATGTTTGTGTCTTTTTAACTTCACTATATTATATTTAATTATTTTTGCATTCCAGAATATGCTTCTTTTTCTGTTTTTCAATATTAAGGGTGAGAGGGTCACTGTTTCACTATTTGTTCTACTTTGCGTCGTTGATCACTGTTAATAATTGTTAACTTATTAAGACTTCTTACTTTAAAAAATCGTTTTATCTTACATCGCATGCTGAGATTTTTCAGTTATTTACTCAGTTTATTGCTTTGTTGTTAAGCTCCTAACATTTATTGTTCTTGCTGTTTGTCATTCAAAGATTTTAAAAAACGTTTTATTTATTGTGTACTTTTTTATATTGAATAAAATATATAAACTTGATGATTATTGCTTTATTTTTTCCACTTCAGGCATTATATGGTCCATTTTTTGATATTTCATTTAATTTAACTTGACTATTTGATTGTTATTATTGTAATATCAATCAAATGTTGAGTTGATTTAAATGAAATATCAAAAAGTGGACCATAAATGTCATTTTGCAATAAAAGTAAAATTACAGGAATCTTCTTTTTCTGCTGTTAGCGAAGATCACAACCATGTCAAAGGTGCTAGAGCTACTGCTCAGGCTCTCAAGGTGGCGCCACCCGTACAATTAATTCGCCACATGAAGCGCCACGGGTCAGATGCCTATCTCTAGGTAGGTGATCTGTGGCTCAGAGTGCCCATACCCTGGTCGGTACAAGATAGTTACTTGAAAAAGTGAAATTTTATTAGTTAATTGTTGAAAGCAAAAATTCTAAATTGAACGATAAAAAAAAATTTAAAAAAAGAGAATATGCAAAAATAAAAAAACTAAAATCCTTCCAACCCAACTGTTACACCGTGCAACAAAAACAATGGGCGCCAATTTGTAACGGTAAAGGCGCCAATTTGTAACGGTAAAGGCGCCAATTTGTAACGGTAAAGGCGCCAATTTGTAACGGTAAATGCTGTACCTCACAGGGCACCAGCTCGAAGGGCTCCGGCTAGAGACTCCTCTCAAGGGTGATTCGACCCCAAGTTTATGCTGCACAAGTGCTACAGGAAGGTTGTAAAAGTTGAGGGCGCCACTACCTTTTTAACGATGAAAACTACAAAAAACTAAGGCGGAAAAGGTAGAAACGCCTTGTAAAATTTAAATGAAAGTTAGAAAATAAAAAAGTTACTAAAAATTACCCCGGGCGATATCTCCCTCAACTTTTATAGTTGAGGATTTTAATAAAAAAAAAGAATTAATAACAAAATTTTAATTTATTCTGCCACAGGAAATGAATAACGGAATTTAATAGAGGAATTTGTACTTTTATAGGTACTTAGCTTAGATGAAGTGGTTTCCTGGAGAAGAAGTCAGGTCTTGATCCGAACTGATGAGTTCTGTTCTAAGGCGGTAGTTTGAGGGTTCTATCCTTGGCTATATTCTTGGGGTTATATTCTCCGGTTAAATTCTTCGGTTTATATCCTCGGCGTTATATTCTAGCCTAGGGTTATATTCTTGGGTTATATCCTAGCCTAGGGTTGTATTCTTGAGTTATATCCTAGCCTAGGGGCTGTGCTTACCTAGAAGTACAAGTGGATCAGGGATATGTAGGAACTTGAATGTATTGCACATTATGTTGGTCAGCTTTTCAGGTTAAAGAAAAGGAAGGCAGTTATTTGAAAGTCAAAAAATGTATTTAATTTACTGAAAGCTTTCCAACATTATATGTTCCATGTTAAAACAGAAAAAATAGCAATTATCGACTAAATTAAAAAAATATACTAATGATCCGAAAGAAACTAATCATAGCAAAAAGTTATTTATTTAGTTATATGAAAAAATATCGTGCTCAGGAAATATATGGAACCGGCACTGGCGTTACGAAAAAATATTTTATAGGTTAACAGTAATTTATAAAAATGTTATTTTATAATTAAAAGAGTTATTTCGCAACTGAAAAAGCTTGAAAATGTTTGTATAAAAGTAAACAGTGAATTATAAAAGAATATTTGGTTTAAAACTACCATATTAGTATAAAAGAACAGTTTATGACCACGTGTTGAATTTAATTTCGTCTATCTCTGTAAAAAAAATAAAGAATGCATACGAAAATTATATCAGACAGTACTTTAGAAGAAGCTTATTAATTATGAATTATGATTTTGTACTTACCACAGCAAAATTCCTAAGATAGGTACTTAAGATATGAAAGATAGCGAAAGATGATGTGTCCTCTTAGGCGGTCGTTAACAAAAAGGGGTGTTTAACGTGGCGTTGTGCAAAAATGGAAGCGTCCGTTGGCAGACGTCAATTGTCTAACGGTCGGGGTTGAAGAGTTTAGGATCACAGAACTATAATTGGATGTGGCTAGTGATGACGAGCGCTAATTAAAAGGATTTATTCTGTAAAATCGAAACAGGTCGATAGACATGTTACAAAATGCTTAAAATTCGTAGTGAGGGGTTTTTTTGGCCAAAAAATCGACTGGCACAATCAGTTTTGTGATAAAATCATTATTTCGCCTTCAAATAGAGTCATGAAATTTTCGAAAATCCACTTTTCAAAACAAAAAATCCTCATAACTCGACTAATAGAAAAGATAGAACGTTCTAGTCTTCACCAATCGATAGAGGGAACAATTTTACATATTTTAGTGAATTTTGAGTCCATATTTCCAAGGATTATGGGAGTTCGAAAAAATCAATTTGTATCGCAAAATATTTCCATACCTAAAATTGATTATTTTCGATTAATCGATTATTTTCGATTAATCGATTATTTTCGATTAATCGATTATTTTCGATTAATCGATTTTTTCGATTAATCGATTTTTTCGATTAATCGATTATTTTCGATTAATCGATTATTTTCGATTAATCGATTATTTTCGAATAATCGATTATTTTCGATTAATCGATTATTTTCGATTTATCGATTATTTTCGATTTATCGATTATTTTCGATAAATCGATTATTTTCGATTTATCGATTATTTTCGATAAATCGATTTTTTTCGATTAATCGATTTTTTTCGATTAATCGATTTTTTTCGATTCATCAATTTTTTTCGATGATTCAATTAATCGATTAATCGAAAATAATCGATTATTTTATATAATCGATAATCGATTATGTTTTTTGATAATCGCCCAGCCCTAATTTTGAGTAGATATTGCCAAGGATTAAGGGAGTTGGAAAAAAGCAATTTGATTCGCAAAATATTCCCATACCTACCCCTTTGTTCTAAATTTTCGACAAAAAAAAATAAAAAATGCTTAAAATTCGTAAAGAAGGGTTTTTTGCGCCGGAAAATCGACTGGCACAATCAGTTTTTTGATAAAATCATTATTTCGCCTTCAAATAGAGTCATGAAATTTTCGAAAATATACTTTTCAAAACAAAAAATACTCATAACTCGACTAATAGGAAAGATAGAACGTTCTAGTCTTCACCAATCGATAGAGGGGACAATTTTACATATTTCAGTGAATTTTGAGTGCATATTTCCAAGGATTATGGGAGTTAGAAAAAATCAATTTGTATCGCAAAATATTTCCATAGCTACCCCCTTTGTTCTAAATTTTCGACAAAAAACTTATAAAAAATGCTAAACATTCGTAAAGAGGGGTTTTTTGGGCCGGAAAATCGACTGGCACAATCAGTTTTGTGATAAAATCATTATTTCGCCTTCAAATAGAGTCATGAAATTTTCGAAAATCCACTTTTCAAAACAAAAAATACTCATAACTCGACAAATAGGAAAGATAGAACGTTCTAGTCTTCACCAATCGATAGAGGGAACAATTTTACATATTTTAGTGAATTTTGAGTCTATATTTCCAAGGATTATGGGAGTTAGAAGAAATCAATTTGTATCGCAAAATATTTCCATAGCTACCCCCTTTGTTCTAAATTTTCGACAAAAAAACTATAAAAAATGCTAAAAATTCGTAAAGAGGGGTTTTTTTGGCCAAAAAATCGACTGGCACAATCAGTTTTGTGATAAAATCATTATTTCGCCTTCAAATAGAGTCATGAAATTTTCGAAAATCCACTTTTCAAAACAAAAAATACTCATAACTCGACAAATAGGAAAGATAGAACGTTCTAGTCTTCACCAATCGATAGAGGGAACAATTTTACATATTTTAGTGAATTTTGAGTCTATATTTCCAAGGATTATGGGAGTTAGAAGAAATCAATTTGTATCGCAAAATATTTCCATAGCTACCCCCTTTGTTCTAAATTTTCGACAAAAAAACTATAAAAAATGCTAAAAATTCGTAAAGAGGGGTTTTTTTGGCCAAAAAATCGACTGGCACAATCAGTTTTGTGATAAAATCATTATTTCGCCTTCAAATAGAGTCATGAAATTTTCGAAAATCCACTTTTCAAAACAAAAAATACTCATAACTCGACAAATAGGAAAGATAGAGCGTTCTAGTCTTCACCAATCGATAGAGCGGACAATTTTACATATTTGAGTGAATTTTGAGTCGATATTGCCAAGGATTATGGGAGTTAGAAGAAATCAATTTGTATCGCAAAATATTTCCATAGCTACCCCCTTTGTTCTAAATTTTCGACAAAAAAACTATAAAAAATGCTAAAAATTCGTAAAGAGGGGTTTTTTTGGCCAAAAAATCGACTGGCACAATCAGTTTTGTGATAAAATCATTATTTCGCCTTCAAATAGAGTCATGAAATTTTCGAAAATCCACTTTTCAAAACAAAAAATACTCATATCTCGACAAATAGGAAAGATAGAACGTTCTAGTCTTCACCAATCGATAGGGGGGACAATTTTACTTATTTTAGTGAATTTTCAGTCGATATTGCCAAGGATTGAGGGAGTTAGAAAAAAGCAATTTGATTCGCAAAATATTTCCATACCTAAAATTGATTATTTTCGATTAATCGATTTTTTTCGATTAATCGATTTTTTCGATTAATCGATTTTTTTCGATTAATCGACTATTTTCGATTAATCGATTATTTTAAATTAATCGATTATTTTCGATTAATCGATTATTTTTGATTAATCGATAATTTTCGATTAATCGATTATTTTCGATTATTTTCGATTAATCGATTTTTTTCGATTAATCAATTAATCGATTAATCGAAAATAATCGATTATTTTATATAATCGATAATCGATTATGTTTTTTGATAATATTTTGCGATACAAATTGATTTTTTCTAACTCCCATAATCCTTGGAAATATGGACTCAAAATTCACTGAAATATGTAAAATTGTTCCCTCTATCGATTGGTGAAGACTAGAACGTTCTAGGTTTCCAAATAGTCAAGTTATGAGCATCTTTTAATTTGAAAAGTGGATTTTCGAAAATTTCATGACTCTATTTCAAGGCGAAATAATGATTTTATCAAAAAACTGATTGTGCCAGTCGATTTTTTGGCAAAAAAAAAACCCTCTTTACGAATTTTTAGCATTTTTTATAATTTTTTTGTCGAAAATTTAGAACAAAGGGGGTAGCTATGGAAATATTTTGAGAAACAAATTGCTTTTTTCTAACTCCCTTAATCCTTGGCAATATCGAGTCAAAATTCACTCAAATATGTAAAATTGTCCCCTCTATCGATTGGTGGAGACTAGAACGTTCTATCTTTCCTATTTGTCGAGTTATGAGTATTTTTTGTTTTGAAAAGTGGATTTTCGAAAATTTCATGATTCTATTTGAAGGCGAAATAATGATTTTATCACAAAACTGATTGTGCCAGTCGATTTTTTGGCCAAAAAAACCCCTCTTTACGAATTTTTAGCATTTTTTATAATTTTTTTGTCGAAAATTTAGAGCTATGGAAATATTTTGCGATACAAATTGATTTCTTCTAACTCCCATAATCCTTGGTAATATCGAGTCAAAATTAGGGCTGGGTGATTATCAAAAAACATAATCGATTATCGATTATATAAAATAATCGATTATTTTCGATCAATCGAAAAAAATCGATTAATCGAAAATAATCGATTAATCGAAAATAATCGATTAATCGAAAATAATCGATTGATTTAAAATAATCGATTATTCGAAAATAATCGATTAATCGAAAATAATCGATTAATCGAAAATAATAGATTAATCGAAAAAAATCGATTAATCGAAAATAATCGATTAATCGAAAATAATCAATTTTAGGTATGGAAATATTTTGCGAATCAAATTGCTTTTTTCTAACTCCCTTAATCCTTGGCAATATCGAGTCAAAATTCACTCAAATATGTAAAATTGTCCCCTCTATCGATTGGTGGAGACTAGAACGTTCTATCTTTCCTATTTGTCGAGTTATGAGTATTTTTTGTTTTGAAACGTGGATTTTCGAAAATTCCATGACTCTTTACGAATGTTTAGCATTTTTTATAATTTTTTTGTCGAAAATTTAGAACAAAGGGGGTAGCTATGGAAATATTTTGAGAAACAAATTGCTTTTTTCTAACTCCCTTAATCCTTGGCAATATCGAGTCAAAATTCACTCAAATATGTAAAATTGTCCCCTCTATCGATTGGTGGAGACTAGAACGTTCTATCTTTCCTATTTGTCGAGTTATAAGTATTTTTTGTTTTGAAAAGTGGATTTTCGAAAATTTCATGACTCTATTTGAAGGCGAAATAATGATTTTATCACAAAACTGATTGTGCCAGTCGATTTTTTGGCCAAAAAAACCCCTCTTTACGAATTTTTAGCATTTTTTATAATTTTTTTGTCGAAAATTTAGAGCTATGGAAATATTTTGCGATACAAATTGATTTCTTCCAACTCCCATAATCCTTGGTAATATCGAGTCAAAATTAGGGCTGGGTGATTATCAAAAAACATAATCGATTATCGATTATATAAAATAATCGATTATTTTCGATTAATCGATTAATTGATCAATCGAAAAAAATCGATTAATCGAAAAAAATCGATTAATCGAAAATAATCGATTAATCGAAAATAATCGATTAATCGAAAATAATCGATTGATTTAAAATAATCGATTATTCGAAAATAATCGATTAATCGAAAATAATCGATTAATCGAAAATAATCGATTAATCGAAAATAATAGATTAATCGAAAAAAATCGATTAATCGAAAATAATCGATTAATCGAAAATAATCAATTTTAGGTATGGAAATATTTTGCGAATCAAATTGCTTTTTTCTAACTCCCACAATCCTTGGCAATATCGACTCAAAATTCACTAAAATATGTAAAATTGTCCCCTCTATCGATTGGTGAAGACTAGAACGTTCTATCTTTTCTATTAGTCGAGTTATGAGGATTTTTTGTTTTGAAAAGTGGATTTTCGAAAATTTCTTGACTCTATTTGAATGCGAAATAATGATTTTATCACAAAACTGATTGTGCCAGTCGATTTTCCGGCGCAAAAAACCCTTCTTTACGAATTTTAAGCATTTTTTATTTTTTTTGTCGAAAATTTAGAACATGGAAATGGAAATATTTTGCGAATCAAATTGCTTTTTTCCAACTCCCTTAATCCTTGGCAATATCGACTCAAAATTAGGGCTGGGCGATTATCAAAAAACATAATCGATTATCGATTATATAAAATAATCGATTATTTTCGATTAATCGATTAATTGATTAATCGAAAAAAATCGATTAATCGAAAATAATCGATTAATCGAAAATAATCGATTAATCGAAAATAATCGATTAATCGAAAATAATCGATTGATTTAAAATAATCGATTATTCGAAAATAATCGATTAATCGAAAATAATCGATTAATCGAAAATAATCGATTAATCGAAAATAATCGATTGATTTAAAATAATCGATTATTCGAAAATAATCGATTAATCGAAAATAATCGATTAATCGAGCGTCGTGTCGTGTCGTGTCGTGTCGTGTCGTGTCGTGTCGTGTCGTGTCGTGTAGTGTCGTGTCGTGTCGTGTCGTGTCGTGTCGTGTCGTGTAGTGTCGTGTCGTGTAGTGTCGTGTAGTGTAGTGTCGTGTAGTGTCGTGTCGTGTCGTGTCGTGTCGTGTCGTGTCGTGTCGTGTCGTGTAGTGAAAAATGAAAAATGCTGAAAATTCGTGATAAATGGTTTTTTGGGACGAAAACTCGACTGCCACAATCAGTTTTTTGATAAAATCATTATTTCGCCTTCAAATAGAGTCATGAAATTTTCGAAAATCCACTTTTCAAAACAAAAAATAATCATAACTCGACAAATAGGAAAGATAGAACGTTCTAGTCTTCACCAATCGATAGAGGGGACAATTTTACATATTTTAGTGAATTTTGAGTCCATATTTTCAAGGATTATGGGAGTTAGAAAAAATCAATTTGTGTCGCAAAATATTTCCATAGCTACCCCCTTTGTTCTAAATTTTCGACAAAAAAATTATAAAAAATGCTAAAAATTCGTAAAGAGGGGTTTTTTTGGCCAAAAAATCGACTGGCACAATCAGTTTTTTGATAAAATCATTATTTCGCCTTGAAATAGAGTCATGAAATTTTCGAAAATCCACTTTTCAAATTAAAAGATGCTCATAACTTGACTATTTGAAAACCTAGAACGTTCTAGTCTTGACCAATCGATTCAGCGGAAAATTTTACGTATTGGACCAAATTTTGAGTCGATATTTTCGAGTATTAAGGTAGTTAGAAAGAAGAAATTTATATCGCGAAATATTTCCCTTGGTTCTAAATTAGCGACTAAAAAAAATGGAAAATGCTGAAAATTCGTAATAAGGGGTTTTTTGGGACGAGAAATTGACTGGCATTGCCGCGTGTCGTGTCGTGTCGTGTCGTGTCGTGTCGTGTCGTGTCGTGTCGTGTCGTGTCGTGTCGTGTCGTGTCGTGTCGTGTCGTGTCGTGTCGTGTCGTGTCGTGTCGTGTCGTGTCGTGTCGTGTCGTGTCGTGTCGTGTCGTGTCGTGTCGTGTCGTGTCGTGTCGTGTCGTGTCGTGTCGTGTCGTGTCGTGTCGTGTCGTGTCGTGTCGTGTCGTGTCGTGTCGTGTCGTGTCGTGTCGTGTCGTGTCGTGTCGTGTCGTGTCGTGTCGTGTCGTGTCGTGTCGTGTCGTGTCGTGTCGTGTCGTGTCGTGTCGTGTCGTGTCGTGTCGTGTCGTGTCGTGTCGTGTCGTGTCGTGTCGTGTCGTGTCGTGTCGTGTCGTGTCGTGTCGTGTCGTGTCGTGTCGTGTCGTGTCGTGTCGTGTCGTGTCGTGTCGTGTCGTGTCGTGTCGTGTCGTGTCGTGTCGTGTCGTGTCGTGTCGTGTCGTGTCGTGTCGTGTCGTGTCGTGTCGTGTCGTGTCGTGTCGTGTCGTGTCGTGTCGTGTCGTGTCGTGTAGTGTAGTGTAGTGAAAAATGAAAAATGCTTAAAATTCGTAAAGAGGGGTTTTTTTAGCCAAAAAATCGACTGCCACAATCAGTTTTTTGATAAAATCATTATTTCGCCTTCAAATAGAGTCATGAAATTTTCGAAAATCCACTTTTCAAAACAAAAAATAATCATAACTCGACAAATAGGAAAGATAGAACGTTCTAGTCTTCACCAATCGATAGAGGGGACAATTTTACATATTTTCCATATTTCCAAGGATTATGGGAGTTGGAAAAAATCAATTTGTATCGCAAAATATTTCCATAGCTACCCCCTTTGTTCTAAATTTTCGACAAAAAAATTATAAAAAATGCTAAAAATTCGTAAAGAGGGGTTTTTTTGGCCAAAAAATCGACTGGCACAATCAGTTTTGTGATAAAATCATTATTTCGCCTTCAAATAGAGTCATGAAATTTTCGAAAATCCACTTTTCAAAACAAAAAATACTCATAACTCGACTAATAGGAAAGATAGAACGTTCTAGTCTTCACCAATCGATAGAGGGGACAATTTTACATATTTTCCATATTTCCAAGGATTATGGGAGTTGGAAAAAATCAATTTGTATCGCAAAATATTTCCATAGCTACCCCGTTTGTTCTAAATTTTCGACAAAAAAATTATAAAAAATGCTTAAAATTCGTAAAGAAGGGTTTTTTGCGCCGGAAAATCGACTGGCACAATCAGTTTTTTGATAAAATCATTATTTCGCCTTCAAATAGAGTCATGAAATTTTCGAAAATATACTTTTCAAAACAAAAAATACTCATAACTCGACTAATAGGAAAGATAGAACGTTCTAGTCTTCACCAATCGATAGAGGGGACAATTTTACATATTTCAGTGAATTTTGAGTCCATATTTCCAAGGATTATGGGAGTTAGAAAAAATCAATTTGTATCGCAAAATATTTCCATAGCTACCCCCTTTGTTCTAAATTTTCGACAAAAAAATTATAAAAAATGCTAAAAATTCGTAAAGAGGGGTTTTTTGGACCGGAAAATCGACTGGCAAATCTTGACAATTTTTTTAAGTCTTAAACTTCAAAATATTTTCGTAAGTTCCAAATTGTCAATCTTTTTAAAGGCGTGAGTTGGGGAAAAAATTAGTTAAATATAATAGTTCTTGATCACGATGTTTGTTGAAACTCTATTTTTAAAGTTTCGGTAGCGGTCCAGCTGCCGTTATCAAGAATAATGAAAAATAATAAATTTTCGAATCATCGAAAATTGATTATTTTCGATTAATCGATTATTTTCGATTAATCGATTTTGTTCGATTAATCGATTTTGTTCGATTAATCGATTTTGTTCGATCAATCGATTATTTTCGATCAATCGATTATTTTCGATTAATCGATTATTTTAAATTAATCGATTATTTTCGATTAATCGATTATTTTAAATTAATCGATTATTTTCGATTAATCGGTTATTTTCGATTAATCGATTATTTTAAATTAATCGATTATTTTCGATTAATCGATTTTTTTGGATTTATCGATTTTTTTCGATTAATCAATTAATCGATTAATCGAAAATAATCGATTATTTTATATAATCGATAATCGATTATGTTCTTTGATAATCGCCCAGCCCTAATTTTGAGTCGATATTGCCAAGGATTAAGGGAGTTGGAAAAAAGCAATTTGATTCGCAAAATATTTCCATACCCTTTGTTCTAAATTTTCGACAAAAAAAAATAAAAAATGCTTAAAATTCGTAAAGAGGGGTTTTTTGCGCCGGAAAATCGACTGGCAAAATCAGTTTTTTGATAAAATCATTATTTCGCCTTCAAATAGAGTCATGAAATTTTCGAAAATCCACTTTTCAAAACAAAAAATACTCATAACTCGACAAATAGGAAAGATAGAACGTTCTAGTCTTCACCAATCGATAGAGGGAACAATTTTACATATATCAGTGAATTTTGAGTCGATATTGTCAAGGATTGAGGGAGTTAGAAAAAAGCAATTTGATTCGCAAAATATTTCCATACCTAAAATTGATTATTTTCGATTAATCGATTATTTTCGATTAATCGATTATTTTCGATTAATCGATTATTTTCGAATAATCGATTATTTTCGATTAATCGATTATTTTCGATTTATCGATTATTTTCGATAAATCGATTTTTTTCGATTCATCGATTTTTTTCGATTAATCAATTTTTTTCGATGATTCAATTAATCGATTAATCGAAAATAATCGATTATTTTATATAATCGATAATCGATTATGTTTTTTGATAATCGCCCAGCCCTAATTTTTAGTAGATATTGCCAAGGATTAAGGGAGTTGGAAAAAAGCAATTTGATTCGCAAAATATTCCCATACCTACCCCTTTGTTCTAAATTTTCGACAAAAAAATATAAAAAATGCTTAAAATTCGTAAAGAAGGGTTTTTTGCGCCGGAAAATCGACTGGCACAATCAGTTTTGTGATAAAATCATTATTTCGCCTTCAAATAGAGTCATGAAATTTTCGAAAATCCACTTTTCAAAACAAAAAATACTCATAACTCGACAAATAGGAAAGATAGAACGTTCTAGTCTTCACCAATCGATAGAGGGGACAATTTTACATATTTTAGTGAATTTTGAGTCGATATTGACAAGGATTGAGGGAGTTAGAAAAAAGCAATTTGATTCGCAAAATATTTCCAGACCTAAAATTGATTATTTTCGATTAATCGATTGTTTTCGAATAATCGATTATTTTCGATTAATCGATTATTTTCGATTAATCGATTATTTTCGATTAATCGATTATTTTCGATTAATCGATTATTTTCGATTAATCGATTTTTTTCGATTAATCGATTTTTTTCGATTAATCGATTTTTTTCGATTAATCAATTTTTTTCGATGATTCAATTAATCGATTAATCGAAAATAATCGATTATTTTATATAATCGATAATCGATTATGTTTTTTGATAATCGCCCAGCCCTAATTTTGAGTCGATATTGCCAAGGATTAAGGGAGTTGGAAAAAAGCAATTTGATTCGCAAAATATTCCCATACCTACCCCTTTGTTCTAAATTTTCGACAAAAAAAAATAAAAAATGCTTAAAATTCGTAAAGAAGGGTTTTTTGCGCCGGAAAATCGACTGGCACAATCAGTTTTGTGATAAAATCATTATTTCGCCTTCAAATAGAGTCATGAAATTTTCGAAAATCCACTTTTCAAAACAAAAAATACTCATAACTCGACTAATAGGAAAGATAGAACGTTCTAGTCTTCACCAATCGATAGAGGGAACAATTTTACATATTTTAGTGAATTTTGAGTCCATATTTCCAAGGATTATGGGAGTTAGAAAAAATCAATTTGTATCGCAAAATATTTCCATAGCTACCCCCTTTGTTCTAAATTTTCGACAAAAAAGTTATAAAAAATGCTTAAAATTCGTAAAGAGGGGTTTTTTGGGCCGGAAAATCGACTGGCACAATCAGTTTTGTGATAAAATCATTATTTCGCCTTCAAATAGAGTCATGAAATTTTCGAAAATCCACTTTTCAAAACAAAAAATACTCATAACTCGACTAAT
The DNA here is from genome assembly GCA_947563755.1 of Lochmaea crataegi. Taxonomy (NCBI): domain Eukaryota; kingdom Metazoa; phylum Arthropoda; class Insecta; order Coleoptera; family Chrysomelidae; genus Lochmaea; species Lochmaea crataegi. The sequence continues at coordinate 136,016,016 of OX387422.1, forward strand.
AGGAAAGATAGAACGTTCTAGTCTTCACCAATCGATAGAGGGGACAATTTTACATATTTCAGTGAATTTTGAGTGCATATTTCCAAGGATTATGGGAGTTAGAAGAAATCAATTTGTATCGCAAAATATTTCCATAGCTACCCCCTTTGTTCTAAATTTTCGACAAAAAAATTATAAAAAATGCTTAAAATTCGTAAAGAGGGGTTTTTTGGGCCGGAAAATCGACTGGCACAATCAGTTTTGTGATAAAATCATTATTTCGCCTTCAAATAGAGTCATGAAATTTTCGAAAATCCACTTTTCAAAACAAAAAATACTCATAACTCGACAAATAGGAAAGATAGAACGTTCTAGTCTTGACCAATCGATAGAGGGGACAATTTTACATATTTTAGTGAATTTTGAGTCGATATTGCCAAGGATTGAGGGAGTTAGAAAAAAGCAATTTGATTCGCAAAATATTTCCATACCTAAAATTGATTATTTTCGATTAATCGATTTTTTTCGATTAATCGATTTTTTCGATTAATCGATTTTTTCGATTAATCGATTTTTTTCGATTAATCGACTATTTTCGATTAATCGATTATTTTCGAATAATCGATTATTTTAAATTAATCGATTATTTTCGATTAATCGATTATTTTCGATTAATCGATTAATTTCGATTAATCGATTATTTTCGATTAATCGATTATTTTCGATTAATTGATTATTTTCGATTAATCGATTATTTTCGATTAATCGATTTTTTTCGATTAATCAATTAATCGATTAATCGAAAATAATCGATTATTTTATATAATCGATAATCGATTATGTTTTTTGATAATCGCCCAGCCCTAATTTTGAGTCGATATTGCCGAGGATTATGGGAGTTGGAAAAAAGCAATTTGATTCGCAAAATATTTCCATACCTACCCCTTTGTTCTAAATTTTCGACAAAAAAAAATAAAAAATGCTTAAAATTCGTAAAGAGGGGTTTTTTTAGCCAAAAAATCGACTGGCACAATCAGTTTTGTGATAAAATCATTATTTCGCCTTCAAATAGAGTCATGAAATTTTCGAAAATCCACTTTTCAAAACAAAAAATACTCATAACTCGACTAATAGGAAAGATAGAACGTTCTAGTCTTCGATAGAGGGGACAATTTTACTTATTTTAGTGAATTTTGAGTCGATATTGCCAAGGATTGAGGGAGTTAGAAAAAAGCAATTTGATTCGCAAAATATTTCCATACCTAAAATTGATTATTTTCGATTAATCGATTATTTTCGATTAATCGATTTTTTCGAATAATCGATTTTTTCGATTAATCGATTTTTTTCGATTAATCGACTATTTTCGATTAATCGATTATTTTCGAATAATCGATTATTTTAAATTAATCGATTATTTTCGATTAATCGATTATTTTCGATTAATCGATTATTTTCGATTAATCGATTATTTTCGATTAATCGATTATTTTCGATTAATCGATTATTTTCGATTAATCGATTTTTTTCGATTAATCAATCAATCGAATAATCGAAAATAATCGATTATGTTTTTTGATAATCGCCCAGCCCTAATTTTGAGTCGATATTGCCGAGGATTATGGGAGTTGGAAAAAAGCAATTTGATTCGCAAAATATTTCCATACCTACCCCTTTGTTCTAAATTTTCGACAAAAAAAAATAAAAAATGCTTAAAATTCGTAAAGAGGGGTTTTTTTGGCCAAAAAATTGACTGGCACAATCAGTTTTGTGATAAAATCATTATTTCGCATTCAAATAGAGTCAAGAAATTTTCGAAAATCCACTTTTCAAAACAAAAAATACTCATAACTAGACAAATAGGAAAGATAGAACGTTCTAGTCTTCACCAATCGATAGAGGGGACAATTTTACATATTTCAGTGAATTTTGAGTCTATATTTCCAAGGATTATGGGAGTTAGAAAAAATCAATTTGTATCGCAAAATATTTCCATACTACCCCCTTTGTTCTAAATTTTCGACAAAAAAATTATAAAAAATGCTAAAAATTCGTAAAGAGGGGTTTTTTTGTCCAAAAAATCGACTGGCACAATCAGTTTTGTGATAAAATCATTATTTCGCCTTCAAATAGAGTCATGAAATTTTCGAAAATCCACTTTTCAAAACAAAAAATACTCATAACTCGACCAATGGGAAAGATAGAACGTTCTAGTCTTCACCAATCGATAGAGGGGACAATTTTACATATTCTAGTGAATTTTGAGTACATATTTCCAAGGATTATGGGAGTTAGAAAAAATCAATTTGTATCGCAAAATATTTCCCCTTTGTTCTAAATTTTCGACAAAAAAATTATAAAAATGCTAAAAATTCGTAAAGAGGGGTTTTTTTCTCCAAAAAATCGACTGGCACAATCAGTTTTGTGATAAAATCATTATTTCGCCTTCAAATAGAGTCATGAAATTTTCGAAAATCCACTTTTCAAAACAAAAAATACTCATAACTCGACAAATAGGAAAGATGGAACGTTCTAGTCTTCACCAATCGATAGAGGGGACAATTTTACATATTTTAGTGAATTTTGAGTCCATATTTCCAAGGATTATGGGAGTTAGAAGAAATCAATTTGTATCGCAAAATATTTCCATAGCTCTAAATTTTCGACAAAAAAATTATAAAAAATGCTAAAAATTCGTAGAGGGGTTTTTTTGGCCAAAAAATCGACTGGCACAATCAGTTTTGTGATAAAATCATTATTTCGCATTCAAATAGAGTCAAGAAATTTTCGAAAATCCACTTTTCAAAACAAAAAATACTCATAACTCGACAAATAGGAAAGATAGAACGTTCTAGTCTTCACCAATCGAGAGAGGGGACAATTTTACATATTTTAGTGGATTTTGAGTCGATATTGCCAAGGATTAAGGGAGTTAGAAAAAAGCAATTTGTTTCGCAAAATATTTCCATACCTACCCCTTTGTTCTAAATTTTCGACAAAAAAATTATAAAAAATGCTAAAAATTCGTAAAGAGGGGTTTTTTTGGCCAAAAAATCGACTGGCACAATCAGTTTTGTGATAAAATCATTATTTCGCCTTCAAATAGTCATGAAATTTTCGAAAATCCACTTTTCAAAACAAAAAATACTCATAACTCGACAAATAGGAAAGATAGAACGTTCTAGTCTTCACCAATCGATAGAGGGGACAATTTTACATATTTTAGTGAATTTTGAGTCTATATTTCCAAGGATTATGGGAGTTAGAAAAAATCAATTTGTATCGCAAAATATTTCCATAGCTACCCCCTTTGTTCTAAATTTTCGACAAAAAAATTATAATAAATGCTAAAAATCAGGACTAGGATTCGGAAAAATCTCCTTAGGTAAATGGCACATGTAGGTAAAACCGTTGCGGTCTCACACCACCGGTACCCAGAACGGGGGGTCGTTGTTTTTCCCTTCCGCACACTACAAGGAGTAACAGAGCCGCCTTTCGGCGCCACAGTACCGATAAACAAAAAAATATCAGACGTCTGTGCGGGGAGCGGAGGGTTTGTTTTGTTTTTTCCATGCACTCTTCGACAAGTTTACATTCCTTTTGCCATGGGCGGCGTTAGGAGTAGGGGTAATGAGAAGGAATCGTTTAAAATAAACATCCCTTCCGTGTCAGAAGGTTATTCTGTGACCAAACTGTTACGAGATTTGAGTTTTTAGATTGCCTACTATCTTTTTATTTTTCAATTTTAATTTAATATCTACACGTGCATTCGAAATGTAAAAGTCTTTATTTCAATGAAAACATGATGTGTCTTTAAAGATATGTCCCGTCGTAATTATTTTCACCGGTGTGAAGTTGGCAACCAAAAGTTAGCAACCGAATTGACGGAAATACCCGAAGGACCAGTGGCGTTATTTAGTAAAGTATAAAAAGCATGACGGAAACGGAGTATCATTTTACGAATAGTATCAAAAAATCAAAAATAAATTACTTCATCATATACTAAAAGCACAACCCCTTCGAAAGGGTCTGAGGGTATTAAAATGGCCAAAAACTACCATCAAAAAAATAAAAAATATATAAAAACCATGACGGAAACGAAGTATCATCTTGCGAATAGTCTCAAAAAATCAAAAATGAATTACTTCATCATATAATAAAAGCACAATCCCTTCGAAAGGGTCTAAGGGTATCAAAATGGCCAAAAACTACCACCAAAAAATTTAAAAAAGTATAAAAAGCCTGACGGAAACGGAGTATCACCTTGCGAATAGTCTCAAAAAATCAAAAATAAATTACTTCATCATATACTAAAAGCACAATCCCTTCGAAAGGGTCTAAGGGTATCAAAATGCCCAAAAACTACCCCCAAAAAATTAAATAAAGTTTAAAAAGCATGACGGAAACGGAGTATCATCTTGCGAATAATCTCAAAAAATCAAAAATAAATTACTTCATCATATACTAAAAGCACAATCCCTTCGAAAGGGTCTGAGGATATCAAAATGGCCAAAAACTACCCCCAAAAAATTAAATAAAATATAAAAAGCATGACGGAAACGGAGTATCATCTTGCGAATAGTCTCAAAAAATCAAAAATAAATTACTTCATCATATACTAAAAGCACAATCCCTTCGAAAGGGTCTAAGGGTATCAAAATGCCCAAAAACTACCCCCAAAAAATTAAATAAAGTTTAAAAAGCATGACGGAAACGGAGTATCATCTTGGAAATAGGTTAAAAAAATCAAAAATAAATTACTTCATCATATACTAAAAGCACAACCCCTTCGAAAGGGTCTAAGGGTATCAAAATGGCCAAAAACTACCCCCCAAAAATTAAATAAAGTATAAAAAGCATGACGGAAACGGAGTATCATCTTGCGAATAGTCTCAAAAAATCAAAAATAAATTACTTCATCATATACTAAAAGCACAATCCATTCGAAAGGGTCTAAGGGTATCAAAATGGCCAAAAACTACCCCCCAAAAATTAAATAAAGTATAAAAAGCATGACGGAAACGGAGTATCATCTTGCGAATAGTCTCAAAAAATCAAAAATAAATTACTTCATCATATACTAAAAGCACAATCCATTCGAAAGGGTCTAAGGGTATCAAAATGGCCAAAAACTACTTATTTATTTTTGATTTTTTGAGACTATTCGCAAGATGATACTCCGTTTCCGTCATGCTTTTTATACTTTATTTAATTTTTTTGGGGTAGTTTTTGGCCATTTTGATACCCTTAGACCCTTTCGAAGGGATTGTGCTTTTAGTATATGATGAAGTAATTTATTTTTGATTTTTTGAGACTATTCGCAAGATGATACTCCGTTTTCGTCATGCTTTTTATACTTTACTAAATTTTTGGGGGTAGTTTTTGGCTATTTTGATGTCCTCAGACCCATTCGAATGTGTTTCTAGTATTATTTTCAATTTTTCTGAATTATTTACAAGGCTTTTCACTATTTCTTTGAAGATCTGACAATTTTTTCGGTTAGATCCTATCACGGTACGCCACTGGTCCTTCGGGTATTTCCGTCAATTCGGTTGCTAACTTTTGGTTGCCAACTTCTCACCGGTATTATTTTCAGGGATAAATTCGTACAAAACAAAATTCCAACGGTGCACGTAGATTTTATTATCGTATTATCAATCTACTTCTATTTTTTTTTCAACGGACATCGATATATGTAGATAAAGGAGAGAAAATAAAGTAAAACATTTATTTCAAGAAAACTAATTTTTATTTTTTTTCTCACCCTTGGAACGTTTGTCAGTGATTTTTGAAGACGACATGCCAAAGACCATTGATTTATCAATCTATTTCTATTTTTTTTTTCAACGGACATCGATATATGTAGATAAAGGAGAGAAAATAAAGTAAAAAATTGTTTTCAAGAAAACTGATTTTTATTTTTTTTCTCACCCTTGGAACGTTTGTCAGTGATTTTTGAATATGACATGCTAAAGACTATCGATTTATCAATCTATTTCTATTTTTTTTTCAACGGACATCGATATATGTAGATAAAGGAGAGAAAATAAAGTAAAAAATTGTTTTCAAGAAAACTAATTTTTATTTTTTTTCTCACCCTTGGAACGTTTGTCAGTGATTTTTGAATATGACATGCTAAAGACTATCGATTTATCAATCTATTTCTATTTTTTTTTTCAACGGACATCGATATATGTAGCTGTCAAATTAAGTGTCACCTAATATAATATAATTAATTTCAGAAATGTCAACCAGGTGTCCATGGCTATATTAAATATTGTGGGAATGTCGCATTCCTATTGGCTTAAAAATCTGTATCATAATGAAAATTTGTATCATAATGAATATCATTATGATACATATTTTAGTCTTTTAAAAAGTATATTATAAAACAGGAGTAGAAAAAATACAATTGTTGTACCTGTTGTAAGAATATTTATTGTTTTATGTTATCTCCTTGAGATATATAATTATACAGTGACATTATTATTATTGAATTTTATTGTATTTCTGTATCCTATTTTCCCCTATTGAGGGGTGGTCCTTCGATACTTCTTTTCAATCATTTAATGTGAATAATTACTGAACTGGCTATAATTGTTATTATTAAATTACAGTCCATTGGTCTCCTCATTTCTCTTGCTGGTTTATTTAGTAGGTGAGAGTTCCATGTTAGCTTATTGTCGAGGGTAATACCAACACCTCTTCAAAGAAGTTTAATTTGCTATCGAAGATTTCGGAGAGTTTTAAGCCCGATAATCCTCTTTTCCTGGTGAAAAGAACCAGTCTCAGTCTTCTTGGGATTGATCGACAGTGAGTATTCCTTACACCATGTTTCTATTAATTTGAGCCTCTATCGCACAGTGTGTTCACAAATGTTTCGGTCTGCAAGAAACTATGTCATCTGCGTATGCGATTGTGTAGAATCCATTATTGTTGAGGTGATTAATCAGGGTATCCAGGACTATGTTCCAAAGAAGGGGTGATAAGTCCCCTCCCTGCGGACATCCCCTTATGACCAGTCCTCTCATTATGATGTCTTCTACACTGATACTTATTGCTCTACTAGAGAGCATTTTGAGTATCCATTCTCCCACTACCAGGGGTACATTCCTGGAGTTAAGTTGCTGGGTAATTGTTGGGAAGGTTGTTTTATCAAAAGCTCCCTCAATATCTATGAATATACCCAGGGTGGATTCTTTATTGTCCAATGATCTTTCGATTCTGCCTACCACTTGGTGACCTTCCCGGAGTATATGCATGCTGATTTGGATGAAGTGGGTTGTGAACTAGCACTTCATCTCTTATATACCTCTCACATAGCCTCTCCATTGTTTTTCAAAAGAACGATGTAAGGCTAATAAGTCGGAATGCTTTTGGTAAGATGTAGTCCATCCTTCCTGGTTTGGTTATAAATACTGTTTAAATTCCAATATTAAATTTAAACAGAAAAATATTATTTCTCTGTCCACCTCAATACCAACCATTTTGCTACCCCTTTCTTCAGTTACACTCTCTCACATTCCAACTATTTATTCCCACCCTTCAAATAATAACGCACGCCCCTGTCGCATACTTCAAGTGTGAAATAAAAAACACTTCTCGACGCGGACCAAATAGTCAAAACATACCTCATCCCTCTCCCTCTCATTATTCCGTTTCTTTTCTCCAAATAAATATGTTCTAAAAATATGCAATTTTGCTAGAATGATCTACCCGCTACCCCCACTCTCTCGCCAGCCACTTGTTCAACGGTCAAATCTAACACCGTTTTGGGGGAGAACGAGAATAGACACAGAAAGGGTAACAACTATCACGTAATTATTTAAATTAAAAACACATTTACCGCCAAAAACCGGCAAAATTCCCAAGCTCTCAAGTTTTTCGACCAAAATCAATATTATACAGTAAAATTCGGCATCCAAAGACTTTTATTCACCAACCAAGCTGTCCACATTAACAAAGAAAACAGCAAATTTCTTCATGGTCCTTCGAAAAGCCGGATTCATCAAAGTGATTCAGTGAATGCAAAAAGTCGGTGAGTTTTTAATTACAAAATTCATGTACATAGTTTTGAAAAGTTCTACATTTCGCTACGTAAAAAAGATAGGAAACCAAATCGGTTATTCATTGTTCAAACATTGAGAAAGTAATTCTAATTTAAGATACGAAGTGGTTTGAAAAATATTTTGTAAAACGCCAGTTGATATTCATTGATTTAACAAGTTTAAAATAAAATTTCTAAAATATGTATAATTAATCATAAGACCAACAAAGCAGATGAAAAGTTTATTGCAACAAAAATCCCTCACAGAAAGTTTTTTTTGTTTGATCAATGGCCTGACAAAAAATAACCTTTTTAATTAGTTTTTTTCTCGATCATTGAATAAATTTTAAGAAAAAATTTAATCTTTATTTGCAGAACCTAAATTGACAGTTTTCCTAGGGGAACCGCTGTTCAATTTTTTCTAGACTCTTAAACACTGAATAAATTTTAAGAAAATTTTTTTTGATTTTCAGAACCCCAATTGACAGTTTTCCTAGGGGAACCGCTGTTCAATTTTTTCTAGACTCTTAAACACTGAATAAATCTTGAGAAAAATTTTTTTTTTGATTTTCAGAACCCAAATTGACAGTTTTCCTGGGGGAACGGCTGTTCAATTTTTTCTAGACTCTTAAACACTGAATACATTTTAAGAAAATTTCTTTTTTGATTTTCAGAACCTAAATTGACAGTTTTCCTAGGGGAACCGCTGTTCAATTTTTTCTAGACTCTTAAACACTGAATACATTTTAAGAAAAAATTTAATCTTTATTTGCAGAACCTAGATTGACAGTTTTCCTAGGGGAACCGCTGTTCAATTTTTTCTAGACTCGTTAAACACTGAATAAATTTTAAGAAAAAATTTAATTTTGATTTTCAGAACCTAAATTGACAGTTTTCCTAAGGGAACCGCTGTTCAATTTTTTCTAGACTCTAAACACTGAATAAATTTTAAGACTAAATTTAATCTTTATTTGCAGAACCTAAATTGACAGTTTTCCTAGGGGAACCGCTGTTCAATTTTTTCTAGACTCGTTAAACACTGAATAAATTTTAAGAAAAAATTTAATTTTGATTTTCAGAACCTAAATTGACAGTTTTCCTAGGGGAACGGCTGTTCAATTTTTTCTAGACTCTTAAACACTGAATAAATCTTGAGAAAAATTTTTTTTTTGATTTTCAGAACCCAAATTGACAGTTTTCCTGGGGGAACGGCTGTTCAATTTTTTCTAGACTCTTAAACACTGAATAAATTTTAAGAAAATTTCTTTTTTGATTTTCAGAACCTAAATTGACAGTTTTCCTGGGGGAACGGCTGTTCAATTTTTTCTAGACTCTTAAACACTGAATAAATTTTAAGAAAAAAATTAATTTTGATTTTCAGAACCTAAATTAACAGTTTTCCTAGGGGAACGGCTGTTCAATTTTTTCTAGACTCGAAACACTGAATAAATTTTAAGAAAAATTTTTTTTTGATTTTCAGAACCTAAATTGACAGTTTTCCTGGGGGAACGGCTGTTCAATTTTTTCTAGACTCTTAAACACTGAATAAATTTTAAGAAAAAAATTAATTTTGATTTTCAGAACCTAAATTAACAGTTTTCCTAGGGGAACGGCTGTTCAATTTTTTCTAGACTCTTAAACACTGAATAAATTTTAAGAAAAATTTTTTTTTGATTTTCAGAACCTAAATTGACAGTTTTCCTAGGGGAACGGCTGTTCAATTTTTTCTAGACTCTTAAACACTGAATAAATTTTAAGAAAAAAATTAATTTTGATTTTCAGAACCTAAATTAACAGTTTTCCTAGGGGAACGGCTGTTCAATTTTTTCTAGACTCTTAAACACTGAATAAATTTTAAGAAAAAAATTAATTTTGATTTTCAGAACCTAAATTAACAGTTTTCCTAGGGGAACGGCTGTTCAATTTTTTCTAGACTCTTAAACACTGAATAAATTTTAAGAAAAAAATTAATTTTGATTTTCAGAACCTAAATTAACAGTTTTCCTAGGGGAACGGCTGTTCAATTTTTTCTAGACTCTTAAACACTGAACAAATTTTAAGAAAATTTTTTTTTTGATTTTCAGAACCTAAATTGACAGTTTTCCTGGGGGAACGGCTGTTCAATTTTTTCTAGACTCTTAAACACTGAATAAATTTTAAGAAAAAAATTAATTTTGATTTTCAGAACCTAAATTAACAGTTTTCCTAGGGGAACGGCTGTTCAATTTTTTCTAGACTCTTAAACACTTGAACAAATTTTAAGAAAATTTTTTTTTCGATTTTCAGAACCTAAATTGACAGTTTTCCTGGGGGAACGGCTGTTCAATTTTTTCTAGACTCTTAAACACTGAATAAATTTTAAGAAAAAAATTAATTTTGATTTTCAGAACCTAAATTAACAGTTTTCCTAGGGGAACGGCTGTTCAATTTTTTCTAGACTCTTAAACACTGAATAAATTTTAAGAAAATTTCTTTTTTGATTTTCAGAACCTAAATTGACAGTTTTCCTGGGGGAACGGCTGTTCAATTTTTTCTAGACTCTTAAACACTGAATAAATTTTAAGAAAAAAATTAATTTTGATTTTCAGAACCTAAATTAACAGTTTTCCTAGGGGAACGGCTGTTCAATTTTTTCTAGACTCTTAAACACTGAATAAATTTTAAGAAAAATTTTTTTTTTGATTTTCAGAACCTAAATTGACAGTTTTCCTAGGGGAACCGCTGTTCAATTTTTTCTAGACTCTTAAACACTGAACAAATTTTAAGAAAATTTCTTTTTTGATTTTCAGAACCTAAATTGACAGTTTTCCTGGGGGAACGGCTGTTCAATTTTTTCTGGACTCTTAAACACTGAACAAATTTTAAGAAAATTTCTTTTTTGATTTTCAGAACCTAAATTAACAGTTTTCCTAGGGGAACGGCTGTTCAATTTTTTCTAGACTCTTAAACACTGAATAAATCTTGAGAAAAATTTTTTTTTTGATTTTCAGAACCTAAATTGACAGTTTTCCTGGGGGAACGGCTGTTCAATTTTTTCTAGACTCTAAACACCGAATAAATTTTGAGAAAATTTCTTTTTTGATTTTCAGAACCTAAATTGACAGTTTTCCTGGGGGAACGGCTGTTCAATTTTTTCTAGACTCTTAAACACTGAATAAATTTTAAGAAAAATTTTTTTTTGATTTTCAGAACCTAAATTGACAGTTTTCCTAGGGGAACGGCTGTTCAATTTTTTCTAGACTCTTAAACACTGAATAAATTTTAAGAAAAAAATTAATTTTGATTTTCAGAACCTAAATTAACAGTTTTCCTAGGGGAACGGCTGTTCAATTTTTTCTAGACTCTTAAACACTGAACAAATTTTAAGAAAATTTCTTTTTTGATTTTCAGAACCTAAATTGACAGTTTTCCTGGGGGAACGGCTGTTCAATTTTTTCTAGACTCTTAAACACTGAATAAATTTTAAGAAAAAAATTAATTTTGATTTTCAGAACCTAAATTAACAGTTTTCCTAGGGGAACGGCTGTTCAATTTTTTCTAGACTCTTGAACACAATAAATTTTAAGAAAAAATTAATTTTGATTTTCAGAACCCCAATTGACAGTTTTCCTAGGGGAACCGCTGTTCAATTTTTTCTGGACTCTAACACTGAATAAATTTTAAGAAAAAATTTAATTTTGATTTTCAGAACCCCAATTGACAGTTTTCCTAGGGGAACCGCTGCTCAATTTTTTCTGGACTCTTAAACACTTTGAATAAATTTTAAGAAAAAATTTAATTTTGATTTTCAGAACCCCAATTGACAGTTTTCCTAGGGGAACCGCTGTTCAATTTTTTCTAGACTCTAAACACTTTGAATAAATTTTAAGAAAAAATTTAATTTTGATTTTCAGAACCTAAATGGACAGTTTTCCTAGGGGAACGGCTGTTCAATTTTTTCTAGACTCTTAAACACTGAATACATTTTAAGAAAAAATTTAATCTTTATTTGCAGAACCTAGATTGACAGTTTTCCTAGGGGAACCGCTGTTCAATTTTTTCTGGACTCTTTAAACACTGAATAGATTTTGAGAAAAAATTTAATTTTGATTTTCAGAACCTAAATTGACAGTTTTCCTAGGGGAACGGCTGTTCAATTTTTTCTAGACTCTTAAACACTGAATAAATCTTGAGAAAAATTTTTTTTTTGATTTTCAGAACCCAAATTGACAGTTTTCCTGGGGGAACGGCTGTTCAATTTTTTCTAGACTCTTAAACACTGAATAAATTTTAAGAAAATTTCTTTTTTGATTTTCAGAACCTAAATTGACAGTTTTCCTAGGGGAACCGCTGTTCAATTTTTTCTAGACTCTTAAACACTGAATAAATTTTAAGAAAAAAATTAATTTTGATTTTCAGAACCTAAATTAACAGTTTTCCTAGGGGAACGGCTGTTCAATTTTTTCTAGACTCTTAAACACTGAATAAATCTTGAGAAAAATTTTTTTTTTGATTTTCAGAACCCAAATTGACAGTTTTCCTGGGGGAACGGCTGTTCAATTTTTTCTAGACTCTTAAACACTGAATAAATTTTAAGAAAATTTCTTTTTTGATTTTCAGAACCTAAATTGACAGTTTTCCTGGGGGAACGGCTGTTCAATTTTTTCTAGACTCTTAAACACTGAATAAATTTTAAGAAAAAAATTAATTTTGATTTTCAGAACCTAAATTAACAGTTTTCCTAGGGGAACGGCTGTTCAATTTTTTCTAGACTCGAAACACTGAATAAATTTTAAGAAAAATTTTTTTTTGATTTTCAGAACCTAAATTGACAGTTTTCCTGGGGGAACGGCTGTTCAATTTTTTCTAGACTCAACACTGAATAAATTTTAAGAAAAAAATTAATTTTGATTTTCAGAACCTAAATTAACAGTTTTCCTAGGGGAACGGCTGTTCAATTTTTTCTAGACTCTTAAACACTGAATAAATTTTAAGAAAAATTTTTTTTTTGATTTTCAGAACCTAAATTGACAGTTTTCCTAGGGGAACGGCTGTTCAATTTTTTCTAGACTCTTAAACACTGAATAAATTTTAAGAAAAAAATTAATTTTGATTTTCAGAACCTAAATTAACAGTTTTCCTAGGGGAACGGCTGTTCAATTTTTTCTAGACTCTTAAACACTGAATAAATTTTAAGAAAAAAATTAATTTTGATTTTCAGAACCTAAATTAACAGTTTTCCTAGGGGAACGGCTGTTCAATTTTTTCTAGACTCTTAAACACTGAATAAATTTTAAGAAAAAAATTAATTTTGATTTTCAGAACCTAAATTGACAGTTTTCCTAGGGGAACCGCTGTTCAATTTTTTCTAGACTCTTAAACACTGAACAAATTTTAAGAAAATTTCTTTTTTGATTTTCAGAACCTAAATTGACAGTTTTCCTGGGGGAACGGCTGTTCAATTTTTTCTAGACTCTTAAACACTGAATAAATTTTAAGAAAAAAATTAATTTTGATTTTCAGAACCTAAATTAACAGTTTTCCTAGGGGAACGGCTGTTCAATTTTTTCTAGACTCTTGAACACTGAATAAATTTTAAGAAAAATTTTTTTTTTGATTTTCAGAACCTAAATTGACAGTTTTCCTAGGGGAACCGCTGTTCAATTTTTTCTAGACTCTTAAACACTGAACAAATTTTAAGAAAATTTCTTTTTTGATTTTCAGAACCTAAATTGACAGTTTTCCTGGGGGAACGGCTGTTCAATTTTTTCTGGACTCTTAAACACTGAATAAATTTGAAGAAAAATTTTTTTTTTGATTTTCAGAACCTAAATTGACAGTTTTCCTAGGGGAACCGCTGTTCAATTTTTTCTAGACTCTTGAACACAATAAATTTTAAGAAAAAATTAATTTTGATTTTCAGAACCCCCAATTGACAGTTTTCCTAGGGGAACCGCTGTTCAATTTTTTCTGGACTCTTAAACACTGAATAAATTTTAAGAAAAAAATTAATTTTGATTTTCAGAACCTAAATTAACAGTTTTCCTAGGGGAACGGCTGTTCAATTTTTTCTAGACTCTTAAACACTGAACAAATTTTAAGAAAATTTCTTTTTTGATTTTCAGAACCTAAATTGACAGTTTTCCTGGGGGAACGGCTGTTCAATTTTTTCTAGACTCCTAAACACTGAACAAATTTTAAGAAAATTTCTTTTTTGATTTTCAGAACCTAAATTAACAGTTTTCCTAGGCGAACGGCTGTTCAATTTTTTCTAGACTCTTAAACACTGAATAAATCTTGAGAAAAATTTTTTTTTTGATTTTCAGAACCTAAATTGACAGTTTTCCTGGGGGAACGGCTGTTCAATTTTTTCTAGACTCTTAAACACCGAATAAATTTTGAGAAAATTTCTTTTTTGATTTTCAGAACCTAAATTGACAGTTTTCCTGGGGGAACGGCTGTTCAATTTTTTCTAGACTCTTAAACACTGAATAAATTTTAAGAAAATTTTTTTTTTGATTTTCAGAACCTAAATTGACAGTTTTCCTAGGGGAACGGCTGTTCAATTTTTTCTAGACTCTTAAACACTGAATAAATTTTAAGAAAATTTTTTTTGATTTTCAGAACCTAAATTGACAGTTTTCCTGGGGGAACGGCTGTTCAATTTTTTCTAGACTCTTAAACACTGAATAAATTTTAAGAAAAAAATTAATTTTGATTTTCAGAACCTAAATTAACAGTTTTCCTAGGGGAACGGCTGTTCAATTTTTTCTAGACTCTTAAACACTGAATAAATTTTAAGAAAAAAATTAATTTTGATTTTCAGAACCTAAATTGACAGTTTTCCTGGGGGAACGGCTGTTCAATTTTTTCTAGACTCTTAAACACTGAATAAATTTTAAGAAAAAAATTAATTTTGATTTTCAGAACCTAAATTAACAGTTTTCCTAGGGGAACGGCTGTTCAATTTTTTCTAGACTCTTAAACACTGAATAAATTTTGAGAAAATTTCTTTTTTGATTTTCAGAACCTAAATTGACAGTTTTCCTGGGGGAACGGCTGTTCAATTTTTTCTAGACTCTTAAACACTGAATAAATTTTAAGAAAAAAATTAATTTTGATTTTCAGAACCTAAATTAACAGTTTTCCTAGGGGAACGGCTGTTCAATTTTTTCTAGACTCTTAAACACTGAACAAATTTTAAGAAAATTTCTTTTTTGATTTTCAGAACCTAAATTGACAGTTTTCCTGGGGGAACGGCTGTTCAATTTTTTCTGGACTCTTAAACACTGAACAAATTTTAAGAAAATTTCTTTTTTGATTTTCAGAACCTAAATTAACAGTTTTCCTAGGGGAACGGCTGTTCAATTTTTTCTAGACTCTTAAACACTGAATAAATCTTGAGAAAAATTTTTTTTTTTATTTTCAGAACCTAAATTGACAGTTTTCCTGGGGGAACGGCTGTTCAATTTTTTCTAGACTCTAAACACCGAATAAATTTTGAGAAAATTTCTTTTTTGATTTTCAGAACCTAAATTGACAGTTTTCCTGGGGGAACGGCTGTTCAATTTTTTCTAGACTCTTAAACACTGAATAAATTTTAAGAAAAATTTTTTTTTTGATTTTCAGAACCTAAATTGACAGTTTTCCTGGGGGAACGGCTGTTCAATTTTTTCTAGACTCTAAACACCGAATAAATTTTGAGAAAATTTCTTTTTTGATTTTCAGAACCTAAATTGACAGTTTTCCTGGGGGAACGGCTGTTCAATTTTTTCTAGACTCTTAAACACTGAATAAATTTTAAGAAAAAAATTAATTTTGATTTTCAGAACCTAAATTAACAGTTTTCCTAGGGGAACGGCTGTTCAATTTTTTCTAGACTCTTAAACACTGAACAAATTTTAAGAAAATTTCTTTTTTGATTTTCAGAACCTAAATTGACAGTTTTCCTGGGGGAACGGCTGTTCAATTTTTTCTAGACTCTTAAACACTGAATAAATTTTAAGAAAAAAATTAATTTTGATTTTCAGAACCTAAATTAACAGTTTTCCTAGGGGAACGGCTGTTCAATTTTTTCTAGACTCTTGAACACAATAAATTTTAAGAAAAAATTAATTTTGATTTTCAGAACCCCAATTGACAGTTTTCCTAGGGGAACCGCTGTTCAATTTTTTCTGGACTCTTAAACACTGAATAAATTTTAAGAAAAAATTTAATTTTGATTTTCAGAACCCCAATTGACAGTTTTCCTAGGGGAACCGCTGCTCAATTTTTTCTGGACTCTTAAACACTTTGAATAAATTTTAAGAAAAAATTTAATTTTGATTTTCAGAACCCCAATTGACAGTTTTCCTAGGGGAACCGCTGTTCAATTTTTTCTAGACTCTAAACACTTTGAATAAATTTTAAGAAAAAATTTAATTTTGATTTTCAGAACCTAAATGGACAGTTTTCCTAGGGGAACGGCTGTTCAATTTTTTCTAGACTCTTAAACACTGAATACATTTTAAGAAAAAATTTAATCTTTATTTGCAGAACCTAGATTGACAGTTTTCCTAGGGGAACCGCTGTTCAATTTTTTCTGGACTCTTTAAACACTGAATAGATTTTGAGAAAAAATTTAATTTTGATTTTCAGAACCTAAATTGACAGTTTTCCTAGGGGAACGGCTGTTCAATTTTTTCTAGACTCTTAAACACTGAATAAATCTTGAGAAAAATTTTTTTTTTGATTTTCAGAACCCAAATTGACAGTTTTCCTGGGGGAACGGCTGTTCAATTTTTTCTAGACTCTTAAACACTGAATAAATTTTAAGAAAATTTCTTTTTTGATTTTCAGAACCTAAATTGACAGTTTTCCTAGGGGAACCGCTGTTCAATTTTTTCTAGACTCTTAAACACTGAATAAATTTTAAGAAAAAAATTAATTTTGATTTTCAGAACCTAAATTAACAGTTTTCCTAGGGGAACGGCTGTTCAATTTTTTCTAGACTCTTAAACACTGAATAAATTTTAAGAAAAATTTTTTTTTTGATTTTCAGAACCTAAATTGACAGTTTTCCTAGGGGAACGGCTGTTCAATTTTTTCTAGACTCTTAAACACTGAATAAATTTTAAGAAAAAAATTAATTTTGATTTTCAGAACCTAAATTAACAGTTTTCCTAGGGGAACGGCTGTTCAATTTTTTCTAGACTCTTAAACACTGAATAAATTTTAAGAAAAAAATTAATTTTGATTTTCAGAACCTAAATTAACAGTTTTCCTAGGGGAACGGCTGTTCAATTTTTTCTAGACTCTTAAACACTGAATAAATTTTAAGAAAAAAATTAATTTTGATTTTCAGAACCTAAATTGACAGTTTTCCTAGGGGAACCGCTGTTCAATTTTTTCTAGACTCTTAAACACTGAACAAATTTTAAGAAAATTTCTTTTTTGATTTTCAGAACCTAAATTGACAGTTTTCCTGGGGGAACGGCTGTTCAATTTTTTCTGGACTCTTAAACACTGAATAAATTTGAAGAAAAATTTTTTTTTTGATTTTCAGAACCTAAATTGACAGTTTTCCTAGGGGAACCGCTGTTCAATTTTTTCTAGACTCTTGAACACAATAAATTTTAAGAAAAAATTAATTTTGATTTTCAGAACCCCCAATTGACAGTTTTCCTAGGGGAACCGCTGTTCAATTTTTTCTGGACTCTTAAACACTGAATAAATTTTAAGAAAAAAATTAATTTTGATTTTCAGAACCTAAATTAACAGTTTTCCTAGGGGAACGGCTGTTCAATTTTTTCTAGACTCTTAAACACTGAACAAATTTTAAGAAAATTTCTTTTTTGATTTTCAGAACCTAAATTGACAGTTTTCCTGGGGGAACGGCTGTTCAATTTTTTCTAGACTCCTAAACACTGAACAAATTTTAAGAAAATTTCTTTTTTGATTTTCAGAACCTAAATTAACAGTTTTCCTAGGGGAACGGCTGTTCAATTTTTTCTAGACTCTTAAACACTGAATAAATCTTGAGAAAAATTTTTTTTTTGATTTTCAGAACCTAAATTGACAGTTTTCCTGGGGGAACGGCTGTTCAATTTTTTCTAGACTCTTAAACACCGAATAAATTTTGAGAAAATTTCTTTTTTGATTTTCAGAACCTAAATTGACAGTTTTCCTGGGGGAACGGCTGTTCAATTTTTTCTAGACTCTTAAACACTGAATAAATTTTAAGAAAATTTTTTTTTTGATTTTCAGAACCTAAATTGACAGTTTTCCTAGGGGAACGGCTGTTCAATTTTTTCTAGACTCTTAAACACTGAATAAATTTTAAGAAAATTTTTTTTGATTTTCAGAACCTAAATTGACAGTTTTCCTGGGGGAACGGCTGTTCAATTTTTTCTAGACTCTTAAACACTGAATAAATTTTAAGAAAAAAATTAATTTTGATTTTCAGAACCTAAATTAACAGTTTTCCTAGGGGAACGGCTGTTCAATTTTTTCTAGACTCTTAAACACTGAATAAATTTTAAGAAAAATTTTTTTTTTGATTTTCAGAACCTAAATTGACAGTTTTCCTAGGGGAACCGCTGTTCAATTTTTTCTAGACTCTTAAACACTGAACAAATTTTAAGAAAATTTCTTTTTTGATTTTCAGAACCTAAATTGACAGTTTTCCTGGGGGAACGGCTGTTCAATTTTTTCTGGACTCTTAAACACTGAACAAATTTTAAGAAAATTTCTTTTTTGATTTTCAGAACCTAAATTAACAGTTTTCCTAGGGGAACGGCTGTTCAATTTTTTCTAGACTCTTAAACACTGAATAAATCTTGAGAAAAATTTTTTTTTTGATTTTCAGAACCTAAATTGACAGTTTTCCTGGGGGAACGGCTGTTCAATTTTTTCTAGACTCTAAACACCGAATAAATTTTGAGAAAATTTCTTTTTTGATTTTCAGAACCTAAATTGACAGTTTTCCTGGGGGAACGGCTGTTCAATTTTTTCTAGACTCTTAAACACTGAATAAATTTTAAGAAAAATTTTTTTTTTGATTTTCAGAACCTAAATTGACAGTTTTCCTGGGGGAACGGCTGTTCAATTTTTTCTAGACTCTAAACACCGAATAAATTTTGAGAAAATTTCTTTTTTGATTTTCAGAACCTAAATTCACAGTTTTCCTGGGGGAACGGCTGTTCAATTTTTTCTAGACTCTTAAACACTGAATAAATTTTAAGAAAAAAATTAATTTTGATTTTCAGAACCTAAATTAACAGTTTTCCTAGGGGAACGGCTGTTCAATTTTTTCTAGACTCTTAAACACTGAACAAATTTTAAGAAAATTTCTTTTTTGATTTTCAGAACCTAAATTGACAGTTTTCCTGGGGGAACGGCTGTTCAATTTTTTCTAGACTCTTAAACACTGAATAAATTTTAAGAAAAAAATTAATTTTGATTTTCAGAACCTAAATTAACAGTTTTCCTAGGGGAACGGCTGTTCAATTTTTTCTAGACTCTTGAACACAATAAATTTTAAGAAAAAATTAATTTTGATTTTCAGAACCCCAATTGACAGTTTTCCTAGGGGAACCGCTGTTCAATTTTTTCTGGACTCTTAAACACTGAATAAATTTTAAGAAAAAATTTAATTTTGATTTTCAGAACCCCAATTGACAGTTTTCCTAGGGGAACCGCTGCTCAATTTTTTCTGGACTCTTAAACACTTTGAATAAATTTTAAGAAAAAATTTAATTTTGATTTTCAGAACCCCAATTGACAGTTTTCCTAGGGGAACCGCTGTTCAATTTTTTCTAGACTCTAAACACTTTGAATAAATTTTAAGAAAAAATTTAATTTTGATTTTCAGAACCTAAATGGACAGTTTTCCTAGGGGAACGGCTGTTCAATTTTTTCTAGACTCTTAAACACTGAATACATTTTAAGAAAAAATTTAATCTTTATTTGCAGAACCTAGATTGACAGTTTTCCTAGGGGAACCGCTGTTCAATTTTTTCTGGACTCTTTAAACACTGAATAGATTTTGAGAAAAAATTTAATTTTGATTTTCAGAACCTAAATTGACAGTTTTCCTAGGGGAACGGCTGTTCAATTTTTTCTAGACTCTTAAACACTGAATAAATCTTGAGAAAAATTTTTTTTTTGATTTTCAGAACCCAAATTGACAGTTTTCCTGGGGGAACGGCTGTTCAATTTTTTCTAGACTCTTAAACACTGAATAAATTTTAAGAAAATTTCTTTTTTGATTTTCAGAACCTAAATTGACAGTTTTCCTAGGGGAACCGCTGTTCAATTTTTTCTAGACTCTTAAACACTGAATAAATTTTAAGAAAAAAATTAATTTTGATTTTCAGAACCTAAATTAACAGTTTTCCTAGGGGAACGGCTGTTCAATTTTTTCTAGACTCTTAAACACTGAATAAATCTTGAGAAAAATTTTTTTTTTGATTTTCAGAACCCAAATTGACAGTTTTCCTGGGGGAACGGCTGTTCAATTTTTTCTAGACTCTTAAACACTGAATAAATTTTAAGAAAATTTCTTTTTTGATTTTCAGAACCTAAATTGACAGTTTTCCTGGGGGAACGGCTGTTCAATTTTTTCTAGACTCTTAAACACTGAATAAATTTTAAGAAAAAAATTAATTTTGATTTTCAGAACCTAAATTAACAGTTTTCCTAGGGGAACGGCTGTTCAATTTTTTCTAGACTCGAAACACTGAATAAATTTTAAGAAAAATTTTTTTTTGATTTTCAGAACCTAAATTGGCAGTTTTCCTGGGGGAACGGCTGTTCAATTTTTTCTAGACTCAACACTGAATAAATTTTAAGAAAAAAATTAATTTTGATTTTCAGAACCTAAATTAACAGTTTTCCTAGGGGAACGGCTGTTCAATTTTTTCTAGACTCTTAAACACTGAATAAATTTTAAGAAAAATTTTTTTTTTGATTTTCAGAACCTAAATTGACAGTTTTCCTAGGGGAACGGCTGTTCAATTTTTTCTAGACTCTTAAACACTGAATAAATTTTAAGAAAAAAATTAATTTTGATTTTCAGAACCCCAATTGACAGTTTTCCTAGGGGAACCGCTGTTCAATTTTTTCTAGACTCTAAACACTTTGAATAAATTTTAAGAAAAAATTTAATTTTGATTTTCAGAACCTAAATGGACAGTTTTCCTAGGGGAACGGCTGTTCAATTTTTTCTAGACTCTTAAACACTGAATACATTTTAAGAAAAAATTTAATCTTTATTTGCAGAACCTAGATTGACAGTTTTCCTAGGGGAACCGCTGTTCAATTTTTTCTGGACTCTTTAAACACTGAATAGATTTTGAGAAAAAATTTAATTTTGATTTTCAGAACCTAAATTGACAGTTTTCCTAGGGGAACGGCTGTTCAATTTTTTCTAGACTCTTAAACACTGAATAAATCTTGAGAAAAATTTTTTTTTTGATTTTCAGAACCCAAATTGACAGTTTTCCTGGGGGAACGGCTGTTCAATTTTTTCTAGACTCTTAAACACTGAATAAATTTTAAGAAAATTTCTTTTTTGATTTTCAGAACCTAAATTGACAGTTTTCCTAGGGGAACCGCTGTTCAATTTTTTCTAGACTCTTTAAACACTGAATAAATTTTAAGAAAAAAATTAATTTTGATTTTCAGAACCTAAATTAACAGTTTTCCT
The DNA here is from genome assembly GCA_947563755.1 of Lochmaea crataegi. Classification (NCBI taxonomy): domain Eukaryota; kingdom Metazoa; phylum Arthropoda; class Insecta; order Coleoptera; family Chrysomelidae; genus Lochmaea; species Lochmaea crataegi. The sequence goes on from OX387422.1 coordinate 136,037,708, forward strand.
AGGGGAACGGCTGTTCAATTTTTTCTAGACTCTTAAACACTGAATAAATCTTGAGAAAAATTTTTTTTTTTGATTTTCAGAACCCAAATTGACAGTTTTCCTGGGGGAACGGCTGTTCAATTTTTTCTAGACTCTTAAACACTGAATAAATTTTAAGAAAATTTCTTTTTTGATTTTCAGAACCTAAATGGACAGTTTTCCTAGGGGAACGGCTGTTCAATTTTTTCTAGACTCTTAAACACTGAATACATTTTAAGAAAAAATTTAATCTTTATTTGCAGAACCTAGATTGACAGTTTTCCTAGGGGAACCGCTGTTCAATTTTTTCTGGACTCTTTAAACACTGAATAGATTTTGAGAAAAAATTTAATTTTGATTTTCAGAACCTAAATTGACAGTTTTCCTAGGGGAACGGCTGTTCAATTTTTTCTAGACTCTTAAACACTGAATAAATCTTGAGAAAAATTTTTTTTTTGATTTTCAGAACCCAAATTGACAGTTTTCCTGGGGGAACGGCTGTTCAATTTTTTCTAGACTCTTAAACACTGAATAAATTTTAAGAAAATTTCTTTTTTGATTTTCAGAACCTAAATTGACAGTTTTCCTAGGGGAACCGCTGTTCAATTTTTTCTAGACTCTTAAACACTGAATAAATTTTAAGAAAAAAATTAATTTTGATTTTCAGAACCTAAATTAACAGTTTTCCTAGGGGAACGGCTGTTCAATTTTTTCTAGACTCTTAAACACTGAATAAATCTTGAGAAAAATTTTTTTTTTGATTTTCAGAACCCAAATTGACAGTTTTCCTGGGGGAACGGCTGTTCAATTTTTTCTAGACTCTTAAACACTGAATAAATTTTAAGAAAATTTCTTTTTTGATTTTCAGAACCTAAATTGACAGTTTTCCTGGGGGAACGGCTGTTCAATTTTTTCTAGACTCTTAAACACTGAATAAATTTTAAGAAAAAAATTAATTTTGATTTTCAGAACCTAAATTAACAGTTTTCCTAGGGGAACGGCTGTTCAATTTTTTCTAGACTCGAAACACTGAATAAATTTTAAGAAAATTTTTTTGATTTTCAGAACCTAAATTGACAGTTTTCCTGGGGGAACGGCTGTTCAATTTTTTCTAGACTCAACACTGAATAAATTTTAAGAAAAAAATTAATTTTGATTTTCAGAACCTAAATTAACAGTTTTCCTAGGGGAACGGCTGTTCAATTTTTTCTAGACTCTTAAACACTGAATAAATTTTAAGAAAAATTTTTTTTTTGATTTTCAGAACCTAAATTGACAGTTTTCCTAGGGGAACGGCTGTTCAATTTTTTCTAGACTCTTAAACACTGAATAAATTTTAAGAAAAAAATTAATTTTGATTTTCAGAACCCCAATTGACAGTTTTCCTAGGGGAACCGCTGTTCAATTTTTTCTAGACTCTAAACACTTTGAATAAATTTTAAGAAAAAATTTAATTTTGATTTTCAGAACCTAAATGGACAGTTTTCCTAGGGGAACGGCTGTTCAATTTTTTCTAGACTCTTAAACACTGAATACATTTTAAGAAAAAATTTAATCTTTATTTGCAGAACCTAGATTGACAGTTTTCCTAGGGGAACCGCTGTTCAATTTTTTCTGGACTCTTTAAACACTGAATAGATTTTGAGAAAAAATTTAATTTTGATTTTCAGAACCTAAATTGACAGTTTTCCTAGGGGAACGGCTGTTCAATTTTTTCTAGACTCTTAAACACTGAATAAATCTTGAGAAAAATTTTTTTTTTGATTTTCAGAACCCAAATTGACAGTTTTCCTGGGGGAACGGCTGTTCAATTTTTTCTAGACTCTTAAACACTGAATAAATTTTAAGAAAATTTCTTTTTTGATTTTCAGAACCTAAATTGACAGTTTTCCTAGGGGAACCGCTGTTCAATTTTTTCTAGACTCTTTAAACACTGAATAAATTTTAAGAAAAAAATTAATTTTGATTTTCAGAACCTAAATTAACAGTTTTCCTAGGGGAACGGCAGTTCAATTTTTTCTAGACTCTTAAACACTGAATAAATCTTGAGAAAAATTTTTTTTTTTGATTTTCAGAACCCAAATTGACAGTTTTCCTGGGGGAACGGCTGTTCAATTTTTTCTAGACTCAAACACTGAATAAATTTTAAGAAAATTTCTTTTTTGATTTTCAGAACCTAAATTGACAGTTTTCCTGGGGGAACGGCTGTTCAATTTTTTCTAGACTCTTAAACACTGAATAAATTTTAAGAAAAAAATTAATTTTGATTTTCAGAACCTAAATTAACAGTTTTCCTAGGGGAACGGCTGTTCAATTTTTTCTAGACTCGAAACACTGAATAAATTTTAAGAAAAATTTTTTTTTGATTTTCAGAACCTAAATTGACAGTTTTCCTGGGGGAACGGCTGTTCAATTTTTTCTAGACTCAACACTGAATAAATTTTAAGAAAAAAATTAATTTTGATTTTCAGAACCTAAATTAACAGTTTTCCTAGGGGAACGGCTGTTCAATTTTTTCTAGACTCTTAAACACTGAATAAATTTTAAGAAAAATTTTTTTTTTGATTTTCAGAACCTAAATTGACAGTTTTCCTAGGGGAACGGCTGTTCAATTTTTTCTAGACTCTTAAACACTGAATAAATTTTAAGAAAAAAATTAATTTTGATTTTCAGAACCTAAATTAACAGTTTTCCTAGGGGAACGGCTGTTCAATTTTTTCTAGACTCTTAAACACTGAATAAATTTTAAGAAAAAAATTAATTTTGATTTTCAGAACCTAAATTAACAGTTTTCCTAGGGGAACGGCTGTTCAATTTTTTCTAGACTCTTAAACACTGAACAAATTTTAAGAAAATTTCTTTTTTGATTTTCAGAACCTAAATTGACAGTTTTCCTGGGGGAACGGCTGTTCAATTTTTTCTAGACTCTTAAACACTGAATAAATTTTAAGAAAAAAATTAATTTTGATTTTCAGAACCTAAATTAACAGTTTTCCTAGGGGAACGGCTGTTCAATTTTTTCTAGACTCTTGAACACAATAAATTTTAAGAAAAAATTAATTTTGATTTTCAGAACCCCAATTGACAGTTTTCCTAGGGGAACCGCTGTTCAATTTTTTCTGGACTCTTAAACACTGAATAAATTTTAAGAAAAAATTTAATTTTGATTTTCAGAACCCCAATTGACAGTTTTCCTAGGGGAACCGCTGCTCAATTTTTTCTGGACTCTTAAACACTTTGAATAAATTTTAAGAAAAAATTTAATTTTGATTTTCAGAACCCCAATTGACAGTTTTCCTAGGGGAACCGCTGTTCAATTTTTTCTGGACTCTTAAACACTGAACAAATTTTAAGAAAATTTCTTTTTTGATTTTCAGAACCTAAATTAACAGTTTTCCTAGGGGAACGGCTGTTCAATTTTTTCTAGACTCTTAAACACTGAATAAATCTTGAGAAAAATTTTTTTTTTGATTTTCAGAACCTAAATTGACAGTTTTCCTGGGGGAACGGCTGTTCAATTTTTTCTAGACTCTTAAACACTGAATAAATTTTAAGAAAATTTCTTTTTTGATTTTCAGAACCTAAATTGACAGTTTTCCTAGGGGAACGGCTGTTCAATTTTTTCTAGACTCTTAAACACTGAATACATTTTAAGAAAAAATTTAATCTTTATTTGCAGAACCTAGATTGACAGTTTTCCTAGGGGAACCGCTGTTCAATTTTTTCTGGACTCTTTAAACACTGAATAGATTTTGAGAAAAAATTTAATTTTGATTTTCAGAACCTAAATTGACAGTTTTCCTAGGGGAACGGCTGTTCAATTTTTTCTAGACTCTTAAACACTGAATAAATCTTGAGAAAAATTTTTTTTTTGATTTTCAGAACCCAAATTGACAGTTTTCCTAGGGGAACCGCTGTTCAATTTTTTCTAGACTCTAAACACTTTGAATAAATTTTAAGAAAAAATTTAATTTTGATTTTCAGAACCTAAATGGACAGTTTTCCTAGGGGAACGGCTGTTCAATTTTTTCTAGACTCTTAAACACTGAATACATTTTAAGAAAAAATTTAATCTTTATTTGCAGAACCTAGATTGACAGTTTTCCTAGGGGAACCGCTGTTCAATTTTTTCTGGACTCTTTAAACACTGAATAGATTTTGAGAAAAAATTTAATTTTGATTTTCAGAACCTAAATTGACAGTTTTCCTAGGGGAACGGCTGTTCAATTTTTTCTAGACTCTTAAACACTGAATAAATCTTGAGAAAAATTTTTTTTTTGATTTTCAGAACCCAAATTGACAGTTTTCCTGGGGGAACGGCTGTTCAATTTTTTCTAGACTCTTAAACACTGAATAAATTTTAAGAAAATTTCTTTTTTGATTTTCAGAACCTAAATTGACAGTTTTCCTAGGGGAACCGCTGTTCAATTTTTTCTAGACTCTTAAACACTGAATAAATTTTAAGAAAAAAATTAATTTTGATTTTCAGAACCTAAATTAACAGTTTTCCTAGGGGAACGGCTGTTCAATTTTTTCTAGACTCTTAAACACTGAATAAATCTTGAGAAAAATTTTTTTTTTTGATTTTCAGAACCCAAATTGACAGTTTTCCTGGGGGAACGGCTGTTCAATTTTTTCTAGACTCTTAAACACTGAATAAATTTTAAGAAAATTTCTTTTTTGATTTTCAGAACCTAAATTGACAGTTTTCCTGGGGGAACGGCTGTTCAATTTTTTCTAGACTCTTAAACACTGAATAAATTTTAAGAAAAAAATTAATTTTGATTTTCAGAACCTAAATTAACAGTTTTCCTAGGGGAACGGCTGTTCAATTTTTTCTAGACTCGAAACACTGAATAAATTTTGAGAAAAATTTTTTTTTGATTTTCAGAACCTAAATTGACAGTTTTCCTGGGGGAACGGCTGTTCAATTTTTTCTAGACTCAACACTGAATAAATTTTAAGAAAAAAATTAATTTTGATTTTCAGAACCTAAATTAACAGTTTTCCTAGGGGAACGGCTGTTCAATTTTTTCTAGACTCTTGAACACAATAAATTTTAAGAAAAAATTAATTTTGATTTTCAGAACCCCAATTGACAGTTTTCCTAGGGGAACCGCTGTTCAATTTTTTCTGGACTCTTAAACACTGAATAAATTTTAAGAAAAAATTTAATTTTGATTTTCAGAACCCCAATTGACAGTTTTCCTAGGGGAACCGCTGCTCAATTTTTTCTGGACTCTTAAACACTTTGAATAAATTTTAAGAAAAAATTTAATTTTGATTTTCAGAACCCCAATTGACAGTTTTCCTAGGGGAACCGCTGTTCAATTTTTTCTAGACTCTTAAACACTGAACAAATTTTAAGAAAATTTCTTTTTTGATTTTCAGAACCTAAATTGACAGTTTTCCTGGGGGAACGGCTGTTCAATTTTTTCTGGACTCTTAAACACTGAACAAATTTTAAGAAAATTTCTTTTTTGATTTTCAGAACCTAAATTAACAGTTTTCCTAGGGGAACGGCTGTTCAATTTTTTCTAGACTCTTAAACACTGAATAAATCTTGAGAAAAATTTTTTTTTTGATTTTCAGAACCTAAATTGACAGTTTTCCTGGGGGAACGGCTGTTCAATTTTTTCTAGACTCTTAAACACTGAATAAATTTTAAGAAAATTTCTTTTTTGATTTTCAGAACCTAAATTGACAGTTTTCCTAGGGGAACGGCTGTTCAATTTTTTCTAGACTCTTAAACACTGAATACATTTTAAGAAAAAATTTAATCTTTATTTGCAGAACCTAGATTGACAGTTTTCCTAGGGGAACCGCTGTTCAATTTTTTCTGGACTCTTTAAACACTGAATAGATTTTGAGAAAAAATTTAATTTTGATTTTCAGAACCTAAATTGACAGTTTTCCTAGGGGAACGGCTGTTCAATTTTTTCTAGACTCTTAAACACTGAATAAATCTTAAGAAAAATTTTTTTTTTGATTTTCAGAACCCAAATTGACAGTTTTCCTAGGGGAACCGCTGTTCAATTTTTTCTAGACTCTAAACACTTTGAATAAATTTTAAGAAAAAATTTAATTTTGATTTTCAGAACCTAAATGGACAGTTTTCCTAGGGGAACGGCTGTTCAATTTTTTCTAGACTCTTAAACACTGAATACATTTTAAGAAAAAATTTAATCTTTATTTGCAGAACCTAGATTGACAGTTTTCCTAGGGGAACCGCTGTTCAATTTTTTCTGGACTCTTTAAACACTGAATAGATTTTGAGAAAAAATTTAATTTTGATTTTCAGAACCTAAATTGACAGTTTTCCTAGGGGAACGGCTGTTCAATTTTTTCTAGACTCTTAAACACTGAATAAATCTTGAGAAAAATTTTTTTTTTGATTTTCAGAACCCAAATTGACAGTTTTCCTGGGGGAACGGCTGTTCAATTTTTTCTAGACTCTTAAACACTGAATAAATTTTAAGAAAATTTCTTTTTTGATTTTCAGAACCTAAATTGACAGTTTTCCTAGGGGAACCGCTGTTCAATTTTTTCTAGACTCTTAAACACTGAATAAATTTTAAGAAAAAAATTAATTTTGATTTTCAGAACCTAAATTAACAGTTTTCCTAGGGGAACGGCTGTTCAATTTTTTCTAGACTCTTAAACACTGAATAAATCTTGAGAAAAATTTTTTTTTTGATTTTCAGAACCCAAATTGACAGTTTTCCTGGGGGAACGGCTGTTCAATTTTTTCTAGACTCTTAAACACTGAATAAATTTTAAGAAAATTTCTTTTTTGATTTTCAGAACCTAAATTGACAGTTTTCCTGGGGGAACGGCTGTTCAATTTTTTCTAGACTCTTAAACACTGAATAAATTTTAAGAAAAAAATTAATTTTGATTTTCAGAACCTAAATTAACAGTTTTCCTAGGGGAACGGCTGTTCAATTTTTTCTAGACTCGAAACACTGAATAAATTTTAAGAAAAATTTTTTTTTGATTTTCAGAACCTAAATTGACAGTTTTCCTGGGGGAACGGCTGTTCAATTTTTTCTAGACTCAACACTGAATGAATTTTAAGAAAAAAATTAATTTTGATTTTCAGAACCTAAATTAACAGTTTTCCTAGGGGAACGGCTGTTCAATTTTTTCTAGACTCTTAAACACTGAATAAATTTTAAGAAAAATTTTTTTTTTGATTTTCAGAACCTAAATTGACAGTTTTCCTAGGGGAACGGCTGTTCAATTTTTTCTAGACTCTTAAACACTGAATAAATTTTAAGAAAAAAATTAATTTTGATTTTCAGAACCCCAATTGACAGTTTTCCTAGGGGAACCGCTGTTCAATTTTTTCTAGACTCTAAACACTTTGAATAAATTTTAAGAAAAAATTTAATTTTGATTTTCAGAACCTAAATGGACAGTTTTCCTAGGGGAACGGCTGTTCAATTTTTTCTAGACTCTTAAACACTGAATACATTTTAAGAAAAAATTTAATCTTTATTTGCAGAACCTAGATTGACAGTTTTCCTAGGGGAACCGCTGTTCAATTTTTTCTGGACTCTTTAAACACTGAATAGATTTTGAGAAAAAATTTAATTTTGATTTTCAGAACCTAAATTGACAGTTTTCCTAGGGGAACGGCTGTTCAATTTTTTCTAGACTCTTAAACACTGAATAAATCTTGAGAAAAATTTTTTTTTTGATTTTCAGAACCCAAATTGACAGTTTTCCTGGGGGAACGGCTGTTCAATTTTTTCTAGACTCTTAAACACTGAATAAATTTTAAGAAAATTTCTTTTTTGATTTTCAGAACCTAAATTGACAGTTTTCCTAGGGGAACCGCTGTTCAATTTTTTCTAGACTCTTAAACACTGAATAAATTTTAAGAAAAAATTTAATTTTGATTTTCAGAACCTAAATGGACAGTTTTCCTAGGGGAACGGCTGTTCAATTTTTTCTAGACTCTTAAACACTGAATACATTTTAAGAAAAAATTTAATCTTTATTTGCAGAACCTAGATTGACAGTTTTCCTAGGGGAACCGCTGTTCAATTTTTTCTGGACTCTTTAAACACTGAATAGATTTTGAGAAAAAATTTAATTTTGATTTTCAGAACCTAAATTGACAGTTTTCCTAGGGGAACGGCTGTTCAATTTTTTCTAGACTCTTAAACACTGAATAAATCTTGAGAAAAATTTTTTTTTTGATTTTCAGAACCCAAATTGACAGTTTTCCTGGGGGAACGGCTGTTCAATTTTTTCTAGACTCTTAAACACTGAATAAATTTTAAGAAAATTTCTTTTTTGATTTTCAGAACCTAAATTGACAGTTTTCCTAGGGGAACCGCTGTTCAATTTTTTCTAGACTCTTAAACACTGAATAAATTTTAAGAAAAAAATTAATTTTGATTTTCAGAACCTAAATTAACAGTTTTCCTAGGGGAACGGCTGTTCAATTTTTTCTAGACTCTTAAACACTGAATAAATCTTGAGAAAAATTTTTTTTTTGATTTTCAGAACCCAAATTGACAGTTTTCCTGGGGGAACGGCTGTTCAATTTTTTCTAGACTCTTAAACACTGAATAAATTTTAAGAAAATTTCTTTTTTGATTTTCAGAACCTAAATTGACAGTTTTCCTGGGGGAACGGCTGTTCAATTTTTTCTAGACTCTTAAACACTGAATAAATTTTAAGAAAAAAATTAATTTTGATTTTCAGAACCTAAATTAACAGTTTTCCTAGGGGAACGGCTGTTCAATTTTTTCTAGACTCGAAACACTGAATAAATTTTAAGAAAAATTTTTTTTTGATTTTCAGAACCTAAATTGACAGTTTTCCTGGGGGAACGGCTGTTCAATTTTTTCTAGACTCAACACTGAATGAATTTTAAGAAAAAAATTAATTTTGATTTTCAGAACCTAAATTAACAGTTTTCCTAGGGGAACGGCTGTTCAATTTTTTCTAGACTCTTAAACACTGAATAAATTTTAAGAAAAATTTTTTTTTTGATTTTCAGAACCTAAATTGACAGTTTTCCTAGGGGAACGGCTGTTCAATTTTTTCTAGACTCTTAAACACTGAATAAATTTTAAGAAAAAAATTAATTTTGATTTTCAGAACCCCAATTGACAGTTTTCCTAGGGGAACCGCTGTTCAATTTTTTCTAGACTCTAAACACTTTGAATAAATTTTAAGAAAAAATTTAATTTTGATTTTCAGAACCTAAATGGACAGTTTTCCTAGGGGAACGGCTGTTCAATTTTTTCTAGACTCTTAAACACTGAATACATTTTAAGAAAAAATTTAATCTTTATTTGCAGAACCTAGATTGACAGTTTTCCTAGGGGAACCGCTGTTCAATTTTTTCTGGACTCTTTAAACACTGAATAGATTTTGAGAAAAAATTTAATTTTGATTTTCAGAACCTAAATTGACAGTTTTCCTAGGGGAACGGCTGTTCAATTTTTTCTAGACTCTTAAACACTGAATAAATCTTGAGAAAAATTTTTTTTTTGATTTTCAGAACCCAAATTGACAGTTTTCCTGGGGGAACGGCTGTTCAATTTTTTCTAGACTCTTAAACACTGAATAAATTTTAAGAAAATTTCTTTTTTGATTTTCAGAACCTAAATTGACAGTTTTCCTAGGGGAACCGCTGTTCAATTTTTTCTAGACTCTTAAACACTGAATAAATTTTAAGAAAAAAATTAATTTTGATTTTCAGAACCTAAATTAACAGTTTTCCTAGGGGAACGGCTGTTCAATTTTTTCTAGACTCTTAAACACTGAATAAATCTTGAGAAAAATTTTTTTTTTGATTTTCAGAACCCAAATTGACAGTTTTCCTGGGGGAACGGCTGTTCAATTTTTTCTAGACTCTTAAACACTGAATAAATTTTAAGAAAATTTCTTTTTTGATTTTCAGAACCTAAATTGACAGTTTTCCTGGGGGAACGGCTGTTCAATTTTTTCTAGACTCTTAAACACTGAATAAATTTTAAGAAAAAAATTAATTTTGATTTTCAGAACCTAAATTAACAGTTTTCCTAGGGGAACGGCTGTTCAATTTTTTCTAGACTCGAAACACTGAATAAATTTTGAGAAAAATTTTTTTTTGATTTTCAGAACCTAAATTGACAGTTTTCCTGGGGGAACGGCTGTTCAATTTTTTCTAGACTCAACACTGAATAAATTTTAAGAAAAAAATTAATTTTGATTTTCAGAACCTAAATTAACAGTTTTCCTAGGGGAACGGCTGTTCAATTTTTTCTAGACTCTTAAACACTGAATAAATTTTAAGAAAAATTTTTTTTTTGATTTTCAGAACCTAAATTGACAGTTTTCCTAGGGGAACGGCTGTTCAATTTTTTCTAGACTCTTAAACACTGAATAAATTTTAAGAAAAAAATTAATTTTGATTTTCAGAACCTAAATTAACAGTTTTCCTAGGGGAACGGCTGTTCAATTTTTTCTAGACTCTTAAACACTGAATAAATTTTAAGAAAAAAATTAATTTTGATTTTCAGAACCTAAATTAACAGTTTTCCTAGGGGAACGGCTGTTCAATTTTTTCTAGACTCTTAAACACTGAATAAATTTTAAGAAAAAAATTAATTTTGATTTTCAGAACCTAAATTAACAGTTTTCCTAGGGGAACGGCTGTTCAATTTTTTCTAGACTCTTAAACACTGAACAAATTTTAAGAAAATTTTTTTTTTGATTTTCAGAACCTAAATTGACAGTTTTCCTGGGGGAACGGCTGTTCAATTTTTTCTAGACTCTTAAACACTGAATAAATTTTAAGAAAAAAATTAATTTTGATTTTCAGAACCTAAATTAACAGTTTTCCTAGGGGAACGGCTGTTCAATTTTTTCTAGACTCTTAAACACTTGAACAAATTTTAAGAAAATTTTTTTTTTGATTTTCAGAACCTAAATTGACAGTTTTCCTGGGGGAACGGCTGTTCAATTTTTTCTAGACTCTTAAACACTGAATAAATTTTAAGAAAAATTTTTTTTTTGATTTTCAGAACCTAAATTGACAGTTTTCCTAGGGGAACCGCTGTTCAATTTTTTCTAGACTCTTGAACACTGAATAAATTTTAAGAAAAATTTTTTTTTTGATTTTCAGAACCTAAATTGACAGTTTTCCTAGGGGAACCGCTGTTCAATTTTTTCTAGACTCTTAAACACTGAACAAATTTTAAGAAAATTTCTTTTTTGATTTTCAGAACCTAAATTGACAGTTTTCCTGGGGGAACGGCTGTTCAATTTTTTCTGGACTCTTAAACACTGAATAAATTTGAAGAAAAATTTTTTTTTTGATTTTCAGAACCTAAATTGACAGTTTTCCTAGGGGAACCGCTGTTCAATTTTTTCTAGACTCTTGAACACAATAAATTTTAAGAAAAAATTAATTTTGATTTTCAGAACCCCCAATTGACAGTTTTCCTAGGGGAACCGCTGTTCAATTTTTTCTGGACTCTTAAACACTGAATAAATTTTAAGAAAAAAATTAATTTTGATTTTCAGAACCTAAATTAACAGTTTTCCTAGGGGAACGGCTGTTCAATTTTTTCTAGACTCTTAAACACTGAACAAATTTTAAGAAAATTTCTTTTTTGATTTTCAGAACCTAAATTGACAGTTTTCCTGGGGGAACGGCTGTTCAATTTTTTCTAGACTCCTAAACACTGAACAAATTTTAAGAAAATTTCTTTTTTGATTTTCAGAACCTAAATTAACAGTTTTCCTAGGGGAACGGCTGTTCAATTTTTTCTAGACTCTTAAACACTGAATAAATCTTGAGAAAAATTTTTTTTTTGATTTTCAGAACCTAAATTGACAGTTTTCCTGGGGGAACGGCTGTTCAATTTTTTCTAGACTCTTAAACACTGAATACATTTTAAGAAAAAATTTAATCTTTATTTGCAGAACCTAGATTGACAGTTTTCCTAGGGGAACGGCTGTTCAATTTTTTCTAGACTCTTAAACACTGAATAAATTTTAAGAAAAATTTTTTTTTTGATTTTCAGAACCTAAATTGACAGTTTTCCTAGGGGAACGGCTGTTCAATTTTTTCTAGACTCTTAAACACTGAATAAATTTTAAGAAAAAAATTAATTTTGATTTTCAGAACCCCAATTGACAGTTTTCCTAGGGGAACCGCTGTTCAATTTTTTCTAGACTCTAAACACTTTGAATAAATTTTAAGAAAAAATTTAATTTTGATTTTCAGAACCTAAATGGACAGTTTTCCTAGGGGAACGGCTGTTCAATTTTTTCTAGACTCTTAAACACTGAATACATTTTAAGAAAAAATTTAATCTTTATTTGCAGAACCTAGATTGACAGTTTTCCTAGGGGAACCGCTGTTCAATTTTTTCTGGACTCTTTAAACACTGAATAGATTTTGAGAAAAAATTTAATTTTGATTTTCAGAACCTAAATTGACAGTTTTCCTAGGGGAACGGCTGTTCAATTTTTTCTAGACTCTTAAACACTGAATAAATCTTGAGAAAAATTTTTTTTTTGATTTTCAGAACCCAAATTGACAGTTTTCCTGGGGGAACGGCTGTTCAATTTTTTCTAGACTCTTAAACACTGAATAAATTTTAAGAAAATTTCTTTTTTGATTTTCAGAACCTAAATTGACAGTTTTCCTAGGGGAACCGCTGTTCAATTTTTTCTAGACTCTTAAACACTGAATAAATTTTAAGAAAAAATTTAATTTTGATTTTCAGAACCTAAATGGACAGTTTTCCTAGGGGAACGGCTGTTCAATTTTTTCTAGACTCTTAAACACTGAATACATTTTAAGAAAAAATTTAATCTTTATTTGCAGAACCTAGATTGACAGTTTTCCTAGGGGAACCGCTGTTCAATTTTTTCTGGACTCTTTAAACACTGAATAGATTTTGAGAAAAAATTTAATTTTGATTTTCAGAACCTAAATTGACAGTTTTCCTAGGGGAACGGCTGTTCAATTTTTTCTAGACTCTTAAACACTGAATAAATCTTGAGAAAAATTTTTTTTTTGATTTTCAGAACCCAAATTGACAGTTTTCCTGGGGGAACGGCTGTTCAATTTTTTCTAGACTCTTAAACACTGAATAAATTTTAAGAAAATTTCTTTTTTGATTTTCAGAACCTAAATTGACAGTTTTCCTAGGGGAACCGCTGTTCAATTTTTTCTAGACTCTTAAACACTGAATAAATTTTAAGAAAAAAATTAATTTTGATTTTCAGAACCTAAATTAACAGTTTTCCTAGGGGAACGGCTGTTCAATTTTTTCTAGACTCTTAAACACTGAATAAATCTTGAGAAAAATTTTTTTTTTGATTTTCAGAACCCAAATTGACAGTTTTCCTGGGGGAACGGCTGTTCAATTTTTTCTAGACTCTTAAACACTGAATAAATTTTAAGAAAATTTCTTTTTTGATTTTCAGAACCTAAATTGACAGTTTTCCTGGGGGAACGGCTGTTCAATTTTTTCTAGACTCTTAAACACTGAATAAATTTTAAGAAAAAAATTAATTTTGATTTTCAGAACCTAAATTAACAGTTTTCCTAGGGGAACGGCTGTTCAATTTTTTCTAGACTCGAAACACTGAATAAATTTTAAGAAAAATTTTTTTTTGATTTTCAGAACCTAAATTGACAGTTTTCCTGGGGGAACGGCTGTTCAATTTTTTCTAGACTCAACACTGAATGAATTTTAAGAAAAAAATTAATTTTGATTTTCAGAACCTAAATTAACAGTTTTCCTAGGGGAACGGCTGTTCAATTTTTTCTAGACTCTTAAACACTGAATAAATTTTAAGAAAAATTTTTTTTTTGATTTTCAGAACCTAAATTGACAGTTTTCCTAGGGGAACGGCTGTTCAATTTTTTCTAGACTCTTAAACACTGAATAAATTTTAAGAAAAAAATTAATTTTGATTTTCAGAACCCCAATTGACAGTTTTCCTAGGGGAACCGCTGTTCAATTTTTTCTAGACTCTAAACACTTTGAATAAATTTTAAGAAAAAATTTAATTTTGATTTTCAGAACCTAAATGGACAGTTTTCCTAGGGGAACGGCTGTTCAATTTTTTCTAGACTCTTAAACACTGAATACATTTTAAGAAAAAATTTAATCTTTATTTGCAGAACCTAGATTGACAGTTTTCCTAGGGGAACCGCTGTTCAATTTTTTCTGGACTCTTTAAACACTGAATAGATTTTGAGAAAAAATTTAATTTTGATTTTCAGAACCTAAATTGACAGTTTTCCTAGGGGAACGGCTGTTCAATTTTTTCTAGACTCTTAAACACTGAATAAATCTTGAGAAAAATTTTTTTTTTGATTTTCAGAACCCAAATTGACAGTTTTCCTGGGGGAACGGCTGTTCAATTTTTTCTAGACTCTTAAACACTGAATAAATTTTAAGAAAATTTCTTTTTTGATTTTCAGAACCTAAATTGACAGTTTTCCTAGGGGAACCGCTGTTCAATTTTTTCTAGACTCTTAAACACTGAATAAATTTTAAGAAAAAAATTAATTTTGATTTTCAGAACCTAAATTAACAGTTTTCCTAGGGGAACGGCTGTTCAATTTTTTCTAGACTCTTAAACACTGAATAAATCTTGAGAAAAATTTTTTTTTTGATTTTCAGAACCCAAATTGACAGTTTTCCTGGGGGAACGGCTGTTCAATTTTTTCTAGACTCTTAAACACTGAATAAATTTTAAGAAAATTTCTTTTTTGATTTTCAGAACCTAAATTGACAGTTTTCCTGGGGGAACGGCTGTTCAATTTTTTCTAGACTCTTAAACACTGAATAAATTTTAAGAAAAAAATTAATTTTGATTTTCAGAACCTAAATTAACAGTTTTCCTAGGGGAACGGCTGTTCAATTTTTTCTAGACTCGAAACACTGAATAAATTTTGAGAAAAATTTTTTTTTGATTTTCAGAACCTAAATTGACAGTTTTCCTGGGGGAACGGCTGTTCAATTTTTTCTAGACTCAACACTGAATAAATTTTAAGAAAAAAATTAATTTTGATTTTCAGAACCTAAATTAACAGTTTTCCTAGGGGAACGGCTGTTCAATTTTTTCTAGACTCTTAAACACTGAATAAATTTTAAGAAAAATTTTTTTTTTGATTTTCAGAACCTAAATTGACAGTTTTCCTAGGGGAACGGCTGTTCAATTTTTTCTAGACTCTTAAACACTGAATAAATTTTAAGAAAAAAATTAATTTTGATTTTCAGAACCTAAATTAACAGTTTTCCTAGGGGAACGGCTGTTCAATTTTTTCTAGACTCTTAAACACTGAATAAATTTTAAGAAAAAAATTAATTTTGATTTTCAGAACCTAAATTAACAGTTTTCCTAGGGGAACGGCTGTTCAATTTTTTCTAGACTCTTAAACACTGAATAAATTTTAAGAAAAAAATTAATTTTGATTTTCAGAACCTAAATTAACAGTTTTCCTAGGGGAACGGCTGTTCAATTTTTTCTAGACTCTTAAACACTGAACAAATTTTAAGAAAATTTTTTTTTTGATTTTCAGAACCTAAATTGACAGTTTTCCTGGGGGAACGGCTGTTCAATTTTTTCTAGACTCTTAAACACTGAATAAATTTTAAGAAAAAAATTAATTTTGATTTTCAGAACCTAAATTAACAGTTTTCCTAGGGGAACGGCTGTTCAATTTTTTCTAGACTCTTAAACACTTGAACAAATTTTAAGAAAATTTTTTTTTTGATTTTCAGAACCTAAATTGACAGTTTTCCTGGGGGAACGGCTGTTCAATTTTTTCTAGACTCTTAAACACTGAATAAATTTTAAGAAAAATTTTTTTTTTGATTTTCAGAACCTAAATTGACAGTTTTCCTAGGGGAACCGCTGTTCAATTTTTTCTAGACTCTTAAACACTGAACAAATTTTAAGAAAATTTCTTTTTTGATTTTCAGAACCTAAATTGACAGTTTTCCTGGGGGAACGGCTGTTCAATTTTTTCTGGACTCTTAAACACTGAATAAATTTGAAGAAAAATTTTTTTTTTGATTTTCAGAACCTAAATTGACAGTTTTCCTAGGGGAACCGCTGTTCAATTTTTTCTAGACTCTTGAACACAATAAATTTTAAGAAAAAATTAATTTTGATTTTCAGAACCCCCAATTGACAGTTTTCCTAGGGGAACCGCTGTTCAATTTTTTCTGGACTCTTAAACACTGAATAAATTTTAAGAAAAAAATTAATTTTGATTTTCAGAACCTAAATTAACAGTTTTCCTAGGGGAACGGCTGTTCAATTTTTTCTAGACTCTTAAACACTGAACAAATTTTAAGAAAATTTCTTTTTTGATTTTCAGAACCTAAATTGACAGTTTTCCTGGGGGAACGGCTGTTCAATTTTTTCTAGACTCCTAAACACTGAACAAATTTTAAGAAAATTTCTTTTTTGATTTTCAGAACCTAAATTAACAGTTTTCCTAGGGGAACGGCTGTTCAATTTTTTCTAGACTCTTAAACACTGAATAAATCTTGAGAAAAATTTTTTTTTTGATTTTCAGAACCTAAATTGACAGTTTTCCTGGGGGAACGGCTGTTCAATTTTTTCTAGACTCTTAAACACCGAATAAATTTTGAGAAAATTTCTTTTTTGATTTTCAGAACCTAAATTGACAGTTTTCCTGGGGGAACGGCTGTTCAATTTTTTCTAGACTCTTAAACACTGAATAAATTTTAAGAAAATTTTTTTTTTGATTTTCAGAACCTAAATTGACAGTTTTCCTAGGGGAACGGCTGTTCAATTTTTTCTAGACTCTTAAACACTGAATAAATTTTAAGAAAATTTTTTTTGATTTTCAGAACCTAAATTGACAGTTTTCCTGGGGGAACGGCTGTTCAATTTTTTCTAGACTCTTAAACACTGAATAAATTTTAAGAAAAAAATTAATTTTGATTTTCAGAACCTAAATTAACAGTTTTCCTAGGGGAACGGCTGTTCAATTTTTTCTAGACTCTTAAACACTGAATAAATTTTAAGAAAAAAATTAATTTTGATTTTCAGAACCTAAATTAACAGTTTTCCTAGGGGAACGGCTGTTCAATTTTTTCTAGACTCTTAAACACTGAACAAATTTTAAGAAAATTTCTTTTTTGATTTTCAGAACCTAAATTGACAGTTTTCCTGGGGGAACGGCTGTTCAATTTTTTCTAGACTCTTGAACACAATAAATTTTAAGAAAAAATTAATTTTGATTTTCAGAACCCCCAATTGACAGTTTTCCTAGGGGAACCGCTGTTCAATTTTTTCTGGACTCTAACACTGAATAAATTTTAAGAAAATTTCTTTTTTGATTTTCAGAACCTAAATTGACAGTTTTCCTGGGGGAACGGCTGTTCAATTTTTTCTAGACTCTTAAACACTGAATAAATTTTAAGAAAATTTTTTTTGATTTTCAGAACCTAAATTGACAGTTTTCCTGGGGGAACGGCTGTTCAATTTTTTCTAGACTCTTAAACACTGAATAAATTTTAAGAAAAAAATTAATTTTGATTTTCAGAACCTAAATTAACAGTTTTCCTAGGGGAGCGGCTGTTCAATTTTTTCTAGACTCTTAAACACTGAATAAATTTTAAGAAAAAAATTAATTTTGATTTTCAGAACCTAAATTAACAGTTTTCCTAGGGGAACGGCTGTTCAATTTTTTCTAGACTCTTAAACACTGAACAAATTTTAAGAAAATTTCTTTTTTGATTTTCAGAACCTAAATTGACAGTTTTCCTGGGGGAACGGCTGTTCAATTTTTTCTAGACTCCTAAACACTGAATAAATTTTAAGAAAAAAATTAATTTTGATTTTCAGAACCTAAATTAACAGTTTTCCTAGGGGAACGGCTGTTCAATTTTTTCTAGACTCTTAAACACTGAATAAATTTGAAGAAAAATTTTTTTTTTGATTTTCAGAACCTAAATTGACAGTTTTCCTAGGGGAACCGCTGTTCAATTTTTTCTGGACTCTAACACTGAATAAATTTTAAGAAAAAATTTAATTTTGATTTTCAGAACCCCAATTGACAGTTTTCCTAGGGGAACCGCTGTTCAATTTTTTCTAGACTCGTTAAACACTGAATAAATTTTAAGACTAAATTTAATCTTTATTTGCAGAACCTAAATTGACAGTTTTCCTAGGGGAACCGCTGTTCAATTTTTTCTAGACTCGTTAAACACTGAATAAATTTTAAGAAAAAATTTAATTTTGATTTTCAGAACCTAAATTGACAGTTTTCCTAGGGGAACGGCTGTTCAATTTTTTCTAGACTCTTAAACACTGAATAAATTTTAAGAAAAAAATTAATTTTGATTTTCAGAACCTAAATTAACAGTTTTCCTAGGGGAACGGCTGTTCAATTTTTTCTAGACTCTTAAACACTGAACAAATTTTAAGAAAATTTTTTTTTTGATTTTCAGAACCTAAATTGACAGTTTTCCTGGGGGAACGGCTGTTCAATTTTTTCTAGACTCGTTAAACACTGAATAAATTTTAAGAAAAAATTTAATTTTGATTTTCAGAACCTAAATTGACAGTTTTCCTAGGGGAACGGCTGTTCAATTTTTTCTAGACTCTTAAACACTGAATAAATCTTGAGAAAAATTTTTTTTTTGATTTTCAGAACCCAAATTGACAGTTTTCCTGGGGGAACGGCTGTTCAATTTTTTCTAGACTCTTAAACACTGAATAAATTTTAAGAAAATTTCTTTTTTGATTTTCAGAACCTAAATTGACAGTTTTCCTGAGGGAACGGCTGTTCAATTTTTTCTAGACTCTTAAACACTGAATAAATTTTAAGAAAAAAATTAATTTTGATTTTCAGAACCTAAATTAACAGTTTTCCTAGGGGAACGGCTGTTCAATTTTTTCTAGACTCGAAACACTGAATAAATTTTAAGAAAAATTTTTTTTTGATTTTCAGAACCTAAATTGACAGTTTTCCTGGGGGAACGGCTGTTCAATTTTTTCTAGACTCTTAAACACTGAATAAATTTTAAGAAAAAAATTAATTTTGATTTTCAGAACCTAAATTAACAGTTTTCCTAGGGGAACGGCTGTTCAATTTTTTCTAGACTCTTAAACACTGAATAAATTTTAAGAAAAATTTTTTTTTTGATTTTCAGAACCTAAATTGACAGTTTTCCTAGGGGAACGGCTGTTCAATTTTTTCTAGACTCTTAAACACAATAAATTTTAAGAAAAATTTTTTTTTGATTTTCAGAACCTAAATTGACAGTTTTCCTGGGGGAACGGCTGTTCAATTTTTTCTAGACTCTTAAACACTGAATAAATTTTAAGAAAAAAATTAATTTTGATTTTCAGAACCTAAATTAACAGTTTTCCTAGGGGAACGGCTGTTCAATTTTTTCTAGACTCTTAAACACTGAATAAATTTTAAGAAAAAAATTAATTTTGATTTTCAGAACCTAAATTAACAGTTTTCCTAGGGGAACGGCTGTTCAATTTTTTCTAGACTCTTAAACACTGAATAAATTTTAAGAAAAAAATTAATTTTGATTTTCAGAACCTAAATTAACAGTTTTCCTAGGGGAACGGCTGTTCAATTTTTTCTAGACTCTTAAACACTGAACAAATTTTAAGAAAATTTTTTTTTTGATTTTCAGAACCTAAATTGACAGTTTTCCTGGGGGAACGGCTGTTCAATTTTTTCTGGACTCTTAAACACTTTGAATAAATTTTAAGAAAAAATTTAATTTTGATTTTCAGAACCCCAATTGACAGTTTTCCTAGGGGAACCGCTGTTCAATTTTTTCTAGACTCTTAAACACTGAACAAATTTTAAGAAAATTTCTTTTTTGATTTTCAGAACCTAAATTGACAGTTTTCCTGGGGGAACGGCTGTTCAATTTTTTCTGGACTCTTAAACACTGAACAAATTTTAAGAAAATTTCTTTTTTGATTTTCAGAACCTAAATTAACAGTTTTCCTAGGGGAACGGCTGTTCAATTTTTTCTAGACTCTTAAATACTGAATAAATCTTGAGAAAAATTTTTTTTTTGATTTTCAGAACCTAAATTGACAGTTTTCCTGGGGGAACGGCTGTTCAATTTTTTCTAGACTCTAAACACCGAATAAATTTTGAGAAAATTTCTTTTTTGATTTTCAGAACCTAAATTGACAGTTTTCCTGGGGGAACGGCTGTTCAATTTTTTCTAGACTCTTAAACACTGAATAAATTTTAAGAAAAATTTTTTTTTTGATTTTCAGAACCTAAATTGACAGTTTTCCTGGGGGAACGGCTGTTCAATTTTTTCTAGACTCTAAACACCGAATAAATTTTGAGAAAATTTCTTTTTTGATTTTCAGAACCTAAATTGACAGTTTTCCTGGGGGAACGGCTGTTCAATTTTTTCTAGACTCTTAAACACTGAATAAATTTTAAGAAAAAAATTAATTTTGATTTTCAGAACCTAAATTAACAGTTTTCCTAGGGGAACGGCTGTTCAATTTTTTCTAGACTCTTAAACACTGAACAAATTTTAAGAAAATTTCTTTTTTGATTTTCAGAACCTAAATTGACAGTTTTCCTGGGGGAACGGCTGTTCAATTTTTTCTAGACTCTTAAACACTGAATAAATTTTAAGAAAAAAATTAATTTTGATTTTCAGAACCTAAATTAACAGTTTTCCTAGGGGAACGGCTGTTCAATTTTTTCTAGACTCTTGAACACAATAAATTTTAAGAAAAAATTAATTTTGATTTTCAGAACCCCAATTGACAGTTTTCCTAGGGGAACCGCTGTTCAATTTTTTCTGGACTCTTAAACACTGAATAAATTTTAAGAAAAAATTTAATTTTGATTTTCAGAACCCCAATTGACAGTTTTCCTAGGGGAACCGCTGCTCAATTTTTTCTGGACTCTTAAACACTTTGAATAAATTTTAAGAAAAAATTTAATTTTGATTTTCAGAACCCCAATTGACAGTTTTCCTAGGGGAACCGCTGTTCAATTTTTTCTAGACTCTAAACACTTTGAATAAATTTTAAGAAAAAATTTAATTTTGATTTTCAGAACCTAAATGGACAGTTTTCCTAGGGGAACGGCTGTTCAATTTTTTCTAGACTCTTAAACACTGAATACATTTTAAGAAAAAATTTAATCTTTATTTGCAGAACCTAGATTGACAGTTTTCCTAGGGGAACCGCTGTTCAATTTTTTCTGGACTCTTTAAACACTGAATAGATTTTGAGAAAAAATTTAATTTTGATTTTCAGAACCTAAATTGACAGTTTTCCTAGGGGAACGGCTGTTCAATTTTTTCTAGACTCTTAAACACTGAATAAATCTTGAGAAAAATTTTTTTTTTGATTTTCAGAACCCAAATTGACAGTTTTCCTGGGGGAACGGCTGTTCAATTTTTTCTAGACTCTTAAACACTGAATAAATTTTAAGAAAATTTCTTTTTTGATTTTCAGAACCTAAATTGACAGTTTTCCTAGGGGAACCGCTGTTCAATTTTTTCTAGACTCTTAAACACTGAATAAATTTTAAGAAAAAAATTAATTTTGATTTTCAGAACCTAAATTAACAGTTTTCCTAGGGGAACGGCTGTTCAATTTTTTCTAGACTCTTAAACACTGAATAAATCTTGAGAAAAATTTTTTTTTTGATTTTCAGAACCCAAATTGACAGTTTTCCTGGGGGAACGGCTGTTCAATTTTTTCTAGACTCTTAAACACTGAATAAATTTTAAGAAAATTTCTTTTTTGATTTTCAGAACCTAAATTGACAGTTTTCCTGGGGGAACGGCTGTTCAATTTTTTCTAGACTCTTAAACACTGAATAAATTTTAAGAAAAAAATTAATTTTGATTTTCAGAACCTAAATTAACAGTTTTCCTAGGGGAACGGCTGTTCAATTTTTTCTAGACTCGAAACACTGAATAAATTTTAAGAAAAATTTTTTTTTGATTTTCAGAACCTAAATTGACAGTTTTCCTGGGGGAACGGCTGTTCAATTTTTTCTAGACTCAACACTGAATGAATTTAAAAAAAAAAATTAATTTTGATTTTCAGAACCTAAATTAACAGTTTTCCTAGGGGAACGGCTGTTCAATTTTTTCTAGACTCTTAAACACTGAATAAATTTTAAGAAAAATTTTTTTTTTGATTTTCAGAACCTAAATTGACAGTTTTCCTAGGGGAACGGCTGTTCAATTTTTTCTAGACTCTTAAACACTGAATAAATTTTAAGAAAAAAATTAATTTTGATTTTCAGAACCCCAATTGACAGTTTTCCTAGGGGAACCGCTGTTCAATTTTTTCTAGACTCTAAACACTTTGAATAAATTTTAAGAAAAAATTTAATTTTGATTTTCAGAACCTAAATGGACAGTTTTCCTAGGGGAACGGCTGTTCAATTTTTTCTAGACTCTTAAACACTGAATACATTTTAAGAAAAAATTTAATCTTTATTTGCAGAACCTAGATTGACAGTTTTCCTAGGGGAACCGCTGTTCAATTTTTTCTGGACTCTTTAAACACTGAATAGATTTTGAGAAAAAATTTAATTTTGATTTTCAGAACCTAAATTGACAGTTTTCCTAGGGGAACGGCTGTTCAATTTTTTCTAGACTCTTAAACACTGAATAAATCTTGAGAAAAATTTTTTTTTTGATTTTCAGAACCCAAATTGACAGTTTTCCTGGGGGAACGGCTGTTCAATTTTTTCTAGACTCTTAAACACTGAATAAATTTTAAGAAAATTTCTTTTTTGATTTTCAGAACCTAAATTGACAGTTTTCCTAGGGGAACCGCTGTTCAATTTTTTCTAGACTCTTAAACACTGAATAAATTTTAAGAAAAAAATTAATTTTGATTTTCAGAACCTAAATTAACAGTTTTCCTAGGGGAACGGCTGTTCAATTTTTTCTAGACTCTTAAACACTGAATAAATCTTGAGAAAAATTTTTTTTTTGATTTTCAGAACCCAAATTGACAGTTTTCCTGGGGGAACGGCTGTTCAATTTTTTCTAGACTCTTAAACACTGAATAAATTTTAAGAAAATTTCTTTTTTGATTTTCAGAACCTAAATTGACAGTTTTCCTGGGGGAACGGCTGTTCAATTTTTTCTAGACTCTTAAACACTGAATAAATTTTAAGAAAAAAATTAATTTTGATTTTCAGAACCTAAATTAACAGTTTTCCTAGGGGAACGGCTGTTCAATTTTTTCTAGACTCGAAACACTGAATAAATTTTAAGAAAAATTTTTTTTTGATTTTCAGAACCTAAATTGACAGTTTTCCTGGGGGAACGGCTGTTCAATTTTTTCTAGACTCAACACTGAATAAATTTTAAGAAAAAAATTAATTTTGATTTTCAGAACCTAAATTAACAGTTTTCCTAGGGGAACGGCTGTTCAATTTTTTCTAGACTCTTAAACACTGAATAAATTTTAAGAAAAATTTTTTTTTTGATTTTCAGAACCTAAATTGACAGTTTTCCTAGGGGAACGGCTGTTCAATTTTTTCTAGACTCTTAAACACTGAATAAATTTTAAGAAAAAAATTAATTTTGATTTTCAGAACCTAAATTAACAGTTTTCCTAGGGGAACGGCTGTTCAATTTTTTCTAGACTCTTAAACACTGAATAAATTTTAAGAAAAAAATTAATTTTGATTTTCAGAACCTAAATTAACAGTTTTCCTAGGGGAACGGCTGTTCAATTTTTTCTAGACTCTTAAACACTGAATAAATTTTAAGAAAAAAATTAATTTTGATTTTCAGAACCTAAATTAACAGTTTTCCTAGGGGAACGGCTGTTCAATTTTTTCTAGACTCTTAAACACTGAACAAATTTTAAGAAAATTTTTTTTTTGATTTTCAGAACCTAAATTGACAGTTTTCCTGGGGGAACGGCTGTTCAATTTTTTCTAGACTCTTAAACACTGAATAAATTTTAAGAAAAAAATTAATTTTGATTTTCAGAACCTAAATTAACAGTTTTCCTAGGGGAACGGCTGTTCAATTTTTTCTAGACTCTTAAACACTTGAACAAATTTTAAGAAAATTTTTTTTTTGATTTTCAGAACCTAAATTGACAGTTTTCCTGGGGGAACGGCTGTTCAATTTTTTCTAGACTCTTAAACACTGAATAAATTTTAAGAAAAATTTTTTTTTTGATTTTCAGAACCTAAATTGACAGTTTTCCTAGGGGAACCGCTGTTCAATTTTTTCTAGACTCTTAAACACTGAACAAATTTTAAGAAAATTTCTTTTTTGATTTTCAGAACCTAAATTGACAGTTTTCCTGGGGGAACGGCTGTTCAATTTTTTCTAGACTCTTAAACACTGAATAAATTTTAAGAAAAAAATTAATTTTGATTTTCAGAACCTAAATTAACAGTTTTCCTAGGGGAACGGCTGTTCAATTTTTTCTAGACTCTTGAACACTGAATAAATTTTAAGAAAAATTTTTTTTTTTATTTTCAGAACCTAAATTGACAGTTTTCCTAGGGGAACCGCTGTTCAATTTTTTCTAGACTCTTAAACACTGAACAAATTTTAAGAAAATTTCTTTTTTGATTTTCAGAACCTAAATTGACAGTTTTCCTGGGGGAACGGCTGTTCAATTTTTTCTGGACTCTTAAACACTGAATAAATTTGAAGAAAAATTTTTTTTTTGATTTTCAGAACCTAAATTGACAGTTTTCCTAGGGGAACCGCTGTTCAATTTTTTCTAGACTCTTGAACACAATAAATTTTAAGAAAAAATTAATTTTGATTTTCAGAACCCCCAATTGACAGTTTTCCTAGGGGAACCGCTGTTCAATTTTTTCTGGACTCTTAAACACTGAATAAATTTTAAGAAAAAAATTAATTTTGATTTTCAGAACCTAAATTAACAGTTTTCCTAGGGGAACGGCTGTTCAATTTTTTCTAGACTCTTAAACACTGAACAAATTTTAAGAAAATTTCTTTTTTGATTTTCAGAACCTAAATTGACAGTTTTCCTGGGGGAACGGCTGTTCAATTTTTTCTAGACTCCTAAACACTGAACAAATTTTAAGAAAATTTCTTTTTTGATTTTCAGAACCTAAATTAACAGTTTTCCTAGGGGAACGGCTGTTCAATTTTTTCTAGACTCTTAAACACTGAATAAATCTTGAGAAAAATTTTTTTTTTGATTTTCAGAACCTAAATTGACAGTTTTCCTGGGGGAACGGCTGTTCAATTTTTTCTAGACTCTTAAACACCGAATAAATTTTGAGAAAATTTCTTTTTTGATTTTCAGAACCTAAATTGACAGTTTTCCTGGGGGAACGGCTGTTCAATTTTTTCTAGACTCTTAAACACTGAATAAATTTTAAGAAAATTTTTTTTTTGATTTTCAGAACCTAAATTGACAGTTTTCCTAGGGGAACGGCTGTTCAATTTTTTCTAGACTCTTAAACACTGAATAAATTTTAAGAAAATTTTTTTTGATTTTCAGAACCTAAATTGACAGTTTTCCTGGGGGAACGGCTGTTCAATTTTTTCTAGACTCTTAAACACTGAATAAATTTTAAGAAAAAAATTAATTTTGATTTTCAGAACCTAAATTAACAGTTTTCCTAGGGGAACGGCTGTTCAATTTTTTCTAGACTCTTAAACACTGAATAAATTTTAAGAAAAAAATTAATTTTGATTTTCAGAACCTAAATTAACAGTTTTCCTAGGGGAACGGCTGTTCAATTTTTTCTAGACTCTTAAACACTGAACAAATTTTAAGAAAATTTCTTTTTTGATTTTCAGAACCTAAATTGACAGTTTTCCTGGGGGAACGGCTGTTCAATTTTTTCTAGACTCTTGAACACAATAAATTTTAAGAAAAAATTAATTTTGATTTTCAGAACCCCCAATTGACAGTTTTCCTAGGGGAACCGCTGTTCAATTTTTTCTGGACTCTAACACTGAATAAATTTTAAGAAAATTTCTTTTTTGATTTTCAGAACCTAAATTGACAGTTTTCCTGGGGGAACGGCTGTTCAATTTTTTCTAGACTCTTAAACACTGAATAAATTTTAAGAAATTTTTTTTTGATTTTCAGAACCTAAATTGACAGTTTTCCTGGGGGAACGGCTGTTCAATTTTTTCTAGACTCTTAAACACTGAATAAATTTTAAGAAAAAAATTAATTTTGATTTTCAGAACCTAAATTAACAGTTTTCCTAGGGGAGCGGCTGTTCAATTTTTTCTAGACTCTTAAACACTGAATAAATTTTAAGAAAAAAATTAATTTTGATTTTCAGAACCTAAATTAACAGTTTTCCTAGGGGAACGGCTGTTCAATTTTTTCTAGACTCTTAAACACTGAACAAATTTTAAGAAAATTTCTTTTTTGATTTTCAGAACCTAAATTGACAGTTTTCCTGGGGGAACGGCTGTTCAATTTTTTCTAGACTCCTAAACACTGAATAAATTTTAAGAAAAAAATTAATTTTGATTTTCAGAACCTAAATTAACAGTTTTCCTAGGGGAACGGCTGTTCAATTTTTTCTAGACTCTTAAACACTGAATAAATTTGAAGAAAAATTTTTTTTTTGATTTTCAGAACCTAAATTGACAGTTTTCCTAGGGGAACCGCTGTTCAATTTTTTCTGGACTCTAACACTGAATAAATTTTAAGAAAAAATTTAATTTTGATTTTCAGAACCCCAATTGACAGTTTTCCTAGGGGAACCGCTGTTCAATTTTTTCTAGACTCGTTAAACACTGAATAAATTTTAAGAAAAAATTTAATTTTGATTTTCA
Source organism: Lochmaea crataegi (assembly GCA_947563755.1). Classification (NCBI taxonomy): domain Eukaryota; kingdom Metazoa; phylum Arthropoda; class Insecta; order Coleoptera; family Chrysomelidae; genus Lochmaea; species Lochmaea crataegi. The sequence goes on from OX387422.1 coordinate 136,064,530, forward strand.
GAACCTAAATTGACAGTTTTCCTAGGGGAACGGCTGTTCAATTTTTTCTAGACTCTTAAACACTGAATAGATTTTGAGAAAATTTAATTTTGATTTTCAGAACCTAAATTGACAGTTTTCCTAAGGGAACCGCTGTTCAATTTTTTCTAGACTCTAAACACTGAATAAATTTTAAGACTAAATTTAATCTTTATTTGCAGAACCTAAATTGACAGTTTTCCTAGGGGAACCGCTGTTCAATTTTTTCTAGACTCGTTAAACACTGAATAAATTTTAAGAAAAAATTTAATTTTGATTTTCAGAACCTAAATTGACAGTTTTCCTAGGGGAACGGCTGTTCAATTTTTTCTAGACTCTTAAACACTGAATAAATTTTAAGAAAAAAATTAATTTTGATTTTCAGAACCTAAATTAACAGTTTTCCTAGGGGAACGGCTGTTCAATTTTTTCTAGACTCTTAAACACTGAACAAATTTTAAGAAAATTTTTTTTTTGATTTTCAGAACCTAAATTGACAGTTTTCCTGGGGGAACGGCTGTTCAATTTTTTCTAGACTCGTTAAACACTGAATAAATTTTAAGAAAAAATTTAATTTTGATTTTCAGAACCTAAATTGACAGTTTTCCTAGGGGAACGGCTGTTCAATTTTTTCTAGACTCTTAAACACTGAATAAATCTTGAGAAAAATTTTTTTTTTGATTTTCAGAACCCAAATTGACAGTTTTCCTGGGGGAACGGCTGTTCAATTTTTTCTAGACTCTTAAACACTGAATAAATTTTAAGAAAATTTCTTTTTTGATTTTCAGAACCTAAATTGACAGTTTTCCTGGGGGAACGGCTGTTCAATTTTTTCTAGACTCTTAAACACTGAATAAATTTTAAGAAAAAAATTAATTTTGATTTTCAGAACCTAAATTAACAGTTTTCCTAGGGGAACGGCTGTTCAATTTTTTCTAGACTCTTAAACACTGAATAAATTTTAAGAAAAATTTTTTTTTTGATTTTCAGAACCTAAATTGACAGTTTTCCTAGGGGAACGGCTGTTCAATTTTTTCTAGACTCTTAAACACAATAAATTTTAAGAAAAATTTTTTTTTGATTTTCAGAACCTAAATTGACAGTTTTCCTGGGGGAACGGCTGTTCAATTTTTTCTAGACTCTTAAACACTGAATAAATTTTAAGAAAAAAATTAATTTTGATTTTCAGAACCTAAATTAACAGTTTTCCTAGGGGAACGGCTGTTCAATTTTTTCTAGACTCTTAAACACTGAATAAATTTTAAGAAAAAAATTAATTTTGATTTTCAGAACCTAAATTAACAGTTTTCCTAGGGGAACGGCTGTTCAATTTTTTCTAGACTCTTAAACACTGAATAAATTTTAAGAAAAAAATTAATTTTGATTTTCAGAACCTAAATTAACAGTTTTCCTAGGGGAACGGCTGTTCAATTTTTTCTAGACTCTTAAACACTGAACAAATTTTAAGAAAATTTTTTTTTTGATTTTCAGAACCTAAATTGACAGTTTTCCTGGGGGAACGGCTGTTCAATTTTTTCTAGACTCTTAAACACTGAATAAATTTTAAGAAAAAAATTAATTTTGATTTTCAGAACCTAAATTAACAGTTTTCCTAGGGGAACGGCTGTTCAATTTTTTCTAGACTCTTAAACACTTGAACAAATTTTAAGAAAATTTTTTTTTCGATTTTCAGAACCTAAATTGACAGTTTTCCTGGGGGAACGGCTGTTCAATTTTTTCTAGACTCTTAAACACTGAATAAATTTTAAGAAAAAAATTAATTTTGATTTTCAGAACCTAAATTAACAGTTTTCCTAGGGGAACGGCTGTTCAATTTTTTCTAGACTCTTAAACACTGAATAAATTTTAAGAAAATTTCTTTTTTGATTTTCAGAACCTAAATTGACAGTTTTCCTGGGGGAACGGCTGTTCAATTTTTTCTAGACTCTTAAACACTGAATAAATTTTAAGAAAAAAATTAATTTTGATTTTCAGAACCTAAATTAACAGTTTTCCTAGGGGAACGGCTGTTCAATTTTTTCTAGACTCTTAAACACTGAATAAATTTTAAGAAAAATTTTTTTTTTGATTTTCAGAACCTAAATTGACAGTTTTCCTAGGGGAACCGCTGTTCAATTTTTTCTAGACTCTTAAACACTGAACAAATTTTAAGAAAATTTCTTTTTTGATTTTCAGAACCTAAATTGACAGTTTTCCTGGGGGAACGGCTGTTCAATTTTTTCTGGACTCTTAAACACTGAACAAATTTTAAGAAAATTTCTTTTTTGATTTTCAGAACCTAAATTAACAGTTTTCCTAGGGGAACGGCTGTTCAATTTTTTCTAGACTCTTAAACACTGAATAAATCTTGAGAAAAATTTTTTTTTTGATTTTCAGAACCTAAATTGACAGTTTTCCTGGGGGAACGGCTGTTCAATTTTTTCTAGACTCTAAACACCGAATAAATTTTGAGAAAATTTCTTTTTTGATTTTCAGAACCTAAATTGACAGTTTTCCTGGGGGAACGGCTGTTCAATTTTTTCTAGACTCTTAAACACTGAATAAATTTTAAGAAAAATTTTTTTTTGATTTTCAGAACCTAAATTGACAGTTTTCCTAGGGGAACGGCTGTTCAATTTTTTCTAGACTCTTAAACACTGAATAAATTTTAAGAAAAAAATTAATTTTGATTTTCAGAACCTAAATTAACAGTTTTCCTAGGGGAACGGCTGTTCAATTTTTTCTAGACTCTTAAACACTGAACAAATTTTAAGAAAATTTCTTTTTTGATTTTCAGAACCTAAATTGACAGTTTTCCTGGGGGAACGGCTGTTCAATTTTTTCTAGACTCTTAAACACTGAATAAATTTTAAGAAAAAAATTAATTTTGATTTTCAGAACCTAAATTAACAGTTTTCCTAGGGGAACGGCTGTTCAATTTTTTCTAGACTCTTGAACACAATAAATTTTAAGAAAAAATTAATTTTGATTTTCAGAACCCCAATTGACAGTTTTCCTAGGGGAACCGCTGTTCAATTTTTTCTGGACTCTAACACTGAATAAATTTTAAGAAAAAATTTAATTTTGATTTTCAGAACCCCAATTGACAGTTTTCCTAGGGGAACCGCTGCTCAATTTTTTCTGGACTCTTAAACACTTTGAATAAATTTTAAGAAAAAATTTAATTTTGATTTTCAGAACCCCAATTGACAGTTTTCCTAGGGGAACCGCTGTTCAATTTTTTCTAGACTCTAAACACTTTGAATAAATTTTAAGAAAAAATTTAATTTTGATTTTCAGAACCTAAATGGACAGTTTTCCTAGGGGAACGGCTGTTCAATTTTTTCTAGACTCTTAAACACTGAATACATTTTAAGAAAAAATTTAATCTTTATTTGCAGAACCTAGATTGACAGTTTTCCTAGGGGAACCGCTGTTCAATTTTTTCTGGACTCTTTAAACACTGAATAGATTTTGAGAAAAAATTTAATTTTGATTTTCAGAACCTAAATTGACAGTTTTCCTAGGGGAACGGCTGTTCAATTTTTTCTAGACTCTTAAACACTGAATAAATCTTGAGAAAAATTTTTTTTTTGATTTTCAGAACCCAAATTGACAGTTTTCCTGGGGGAACGGCTGTTCAATTTTTTCTAGACTCTTAAACACTGAATAAATTTTAAGAAAATTTCTTTTTTGATTTTCAGAACCTAAATTGACAGTTTTCCTGGGGGAACGGCTGTTCAATTTTTTCTAGACTCTTAAACACTGAATAAATTTTAAGAAAAAAATTAATTTTGATTTTCAGAACCTAAATTAACAGTTTTCCTAGGGGAACGGCTGTTCAATTTTTTCTAGACTCGAAACACTGAATAAATTTTAAGAAAAATTTTTTTTTGATTTTCAGAACCTAAATTGACAGTTTTCCTGGGGGAACGGCTGTTCAATTTTTTCTAGACTCAACACTGAATAAATTTTAAGAAAAAAATTAATTTTGATTTTCAGAACCTAAATTAACAGTTTTCCTAGGGGAACGGCTGTTCAATTTTTTCTAGACTCTTAAACACTGAATAAATTTTAAGAAAAATTTTTTTTTTGATTTTCAGAACCTAAATTGACAGTTTTCCTAGGGGAACGGCTGTTCAATTTTTTCTAGACTCTTAAACACTGAATAAATTTTAAGAAAAAAATTAATTTTGATTTTCAGAACCTAAATTAACAGTTTTCCTAGGGGAACGGCTGTTCAATTTTTTCTAGACTCTTAAACACTGAATAAATTTTAAGAAAAAAATTAATTTTGATTTTCAGAACCTAAATTAACAGTTTTCCTAGGGGAACGGCTGTTCAATTTTTTCTAGACTCTTAAACACTGAATAAATTTTAAGAAAAAAATTAATTTTGATTTTCAGAACCTAAATTAACAGTTTTCCTAGGGGAACGGCTGTTCAATTTTTTCTAGACTCTTAAACACTGAACAAATTTTAAGAAAATTTTTTTTTTGATTTTCAGAACCTAAATTGACAGTTTTCCTGGGGGAACGGCTGTTCAATTTTTTCTAGACTCTTAAACACTGAATAAATTTTAAGAAAAAAATTAATTTTGATTTTCAGAACCTAAATTAACAGTTTTCCTAGGGGAACGGCTGTTCAATTTTTTCTAGACTCTTAAACACTTGAACAAATTTTAAGAAAATTTTTTTTTTGATTTTCAGAACCTAAATTGACAGTTTTCCTGGGGGAACGGCTGTTCAATTTTTTCTAGACTCTTAAACACTGAATAAATTTTAAGAAAAATTTTTTTTTTGATTTTCAGAACCTAAATTGACAGTTTTCCTAGGGGAACCGCTGTTCAATTTTTTCTAGACTCTTAAACACTGAACAAATTTTAAGAAAATTTCTTTTTTGATTTTCAGAACCTAAATTGACAGTTTTCCTGGGGGAACGGCTGTTCAATTTTTTCTAGACTCTTAAACACTGAATAAATTTTAAGAAAAAAATTAATTTTGATTTTCAGAACCTAAATTAACAGTTTTCCTAGGGGAACGGCTGTTCAATTTTTTCTAGACTCTTGAACACTGAATAAATTTTAAGAAAAATTTTTTTTTTGATTTTCAGAACCTAAATTGACAGTTTTCCTAGGGGAACCGCTGTTCAATTTTTTCTAGACTCTTAAACACTGAACAAATTTTAAGAAAATTTCTTTTTTGATTTTCAGAACCTAAATTGACAGTTTTCCTGGGGGAACGGCTGTTCAATTTTTTCTAGACTCTTAAACACTGAATAAATTTTAAGAAAAAAATTAATTTTGATTTTCAGAACCTAAATTAACAGTTTTCCTAGGGGAACGGCTGTTCAATTTTTTCTAGACTCGAAACACTGAATAAATTTTAAGAAAAATTTTTTTTTGATTTTCAGAACCTAAATTGACAGTTTTCCTGGGGGAACGGCTGTTCAATTTTTTCTAGACTCAACACTGAATAAATTTTAAGAAAAAAATTAATTTTGATTTCCAGAACCTAAATTAACAGTTTTCCTAGGGGAACGGCTGTTCAATTTTTTCTAGACTCTTAAACACTGAATAAATTTTAAGAAAAATTTTTTTTTTGATTTTCAGAACCTAAATTGACAGTTTTCCTAGGGGAACGGCTGTTCAATTTTTTCTAGACTCTTAAACACTGAATAAATTTTAAGAAAAAAATTAATTTTGATTTTCAGAACCTAAATTAACAGTTTTCCTAGGGGAACGGCTGTTCAATTTTTTCTAGACTCTTAAACACTGAATAAATTTTAAGAAAAAAATTAATTTTGATTTTCAGAACCTAAATTAACAGTTTTCCTAGGGGAACGGCTGTTCAATTTTTTCTAGACTCTTAAACACTGAATAAATTTTAAGAAAAAAATTAATTTTGATTTTCAGAACCTAAATTAACAGTTTTCCTAGGGGAACGGCTGTTCAATTTTTTCTAGACTCTTAAACACTGAACAAATTTTAAGAAAATTTTTTTTTTGATTTTCAGAACCTAAATTGACAGTTTTCCTGGGGGAACGGCTGTTCAATTTTTTCTAGACTCTTAAACACTGAATAAATTTTAAGAAAAAAATTAATTTTGATTTTCAGAACCTAAATTAACAGTTTTCCTAGGGGAACGGCTGTTCAATTTTTTCTAGACTCTTAAACACTTGAACAAATTTTAAGAAAATTTTTTTTTTGATTTTCAGAACCTAAATTGACAGTTTTCCTGGGGGAACGGCTGTTCAATTTTTTCTAGACTCTTAAACACTGAATAAATTTTAAGAAAAATTTTTTTTTTGATTTTCAGAACCTAAATTGACAGTTTTCCTAGGGGAACCGCTGTTCAATTTTTTCTAGACTCTTAAACACTGAACAAATTTTAAGAAAATTTCTTTTTTGATTTTCAGAACCTAAATTGACAGTTTTCCTGGGGGAACGGCTGTTCAATTTTTTCTAGACTCTTAAACACTGAATAAATTTTAAGAAAAAAATTAATTTTGATTTTCAGAACCTAAATTAACAGTTTTCCTAGGGGAACGGCTGTTCAATTTTTTCTAGACTCTTGAACACTGAATAAATTTTAAGAAAAATTTTTTTTTTGATTTTCAGAACCTAAATTGACAGTTTTCCTAGGGGAACCGCTGTTCAATTTTTTCTAGACTCTTAAACACTGAACAAATTTTAAGAAAATTTCTTTTTTGATTTTCAGAACCTAAATTGACAGTTTTCCTGGGGGAACGGCTGTTCAATTTTTTCTGGACTCTTAAACACTGAATAAATTTGAAGAAAAATTTTTTTTTTGATTTTCAGAACCTAAATTGACAGTTTTCCTAGGGGAACCGCTGTTCAATTTTTTCTAGACTCTTGAACACAATAAATTTTAAGAAAAAATTAATTTTGATTTTCAGAACCCCCAATTGACAGTTTTCCTAGGGGAACCGCTGTTCAATTTTTTCTGGACTCTTAAACACTGAATAAATTTTAAGAAAAAAATTAATTTTGATTTTCAGAACCTAAATTAACAGTTTTCCTAGGGGAACGGCTGTTCAATTTTTTCTAGACTCTTAAACACTGAACAAATTTTAAGAAAATTTCTTTTTTGATTTTCAGAACCTAAATTGACAGTTTTCCTGGGGGAACGGCTGTTCAATTTTTTCTAGACTCCTAAACACTGAACAAATTTTAAGAAAATTTCTTTTTTGATTTTCAGAACCTAAATTAACAGTTTTCCTAGGGGAACGGCTGTTCAATTTTTTCTAGACTCTTAAACACTGAATAAATCTTGAGAAAAATTTTTTTTTTGATTTTCAGAACCTAAATTGACAGTTTTCCTGGGGGAACGGCTGTTCAATTTTTTCTAGACTCTTAAACACCGAATAAATTTTGAGAAAATTTCTTTTTTGATTTTCAGAACCTAAATTGACAGTTTTCCTGGGGGAACGGCTGTTCAATTTTTTCTAGACTCTTAAACACTGAATAAATTTTAAGAAAATTTTTTTTTTGATTTTCAGAACCTAAATTGACAGTTTTCCTAGGGGAACGGCTGTTCAATTCTTTCTAGACTCTTAAACACTGAATAAATTTTAAGAAAATTTTTTTTGATTTTCAGAACCTAAATTGACAGTTTTCCTGGGGGAACGGCTGTTCAATTTTTTCTAGACTCTTAAACACTGAATAAATTTTAAGAAAAAAATTAATTTTGATTTTCAGAACCTAAATTAACAGTTTTCCTAGGGGAACGGCTGTTCAATTTTTTCTAGACTCTTAAACACTGAATAAATTTTAAGAAAAAAATTAATTTTGATTTTCAGAACCTAAATTAACAGTTTTCCTAGGGGAACGGCTGTTCAATTTTTTCTAGACTCTTAAACACTGAACAAATTTTAAGAAAATTTCTTTTTTGATTTTCAGAACCTAAATTGACAGTTTTCCTGGGGGAACGGCTGTTCAATTTTTTCTAGACTCTTAAACACTGAATAAATTTTAAGAAAAAAATTAATTTTGATTTTCAGAACCTAAATTAACAGTTTTCCTAGGGGAACGGCTGTTCAATTTTTTCTAGACTCTTAAACACTGAATAAATTTGAAGAAAAATTTTTTTTTTGATTTTCAGAACCTAAATTGACAGTTTTCCTAGGGGAACCGCTGTTCAATTTTTTCTAGACTCTTGAACACAATAAATTTTAAGAAAAAATTAATTTTGATTTTCAGAACCCCCAATTGACAGTTTTCCTAGGGGAACCGCTGTTCAATTTTTTCTGGACTCTAACACTGAATAAATTTTAAGAAATTTTTTTTTGATTTTCAGAACCTAAATTGACAGTTTTCCTGGGGGAACGGCTGTTCAATTTTTTCTAGACTCTTAAACACTGAATAAATTTTAAGAAAAAAATTAATTTTGATTTTCAGAACCTAAATTAACAGTTTTCCTAGGGGAGCGGCTGTTCAATTTTTTCTAGACTCTTAAACACTGAATAAATTTTAAGAAAAAAATTAATTTTGATTTTCAGAACCTAAATTAACAGTTTTCCTAGGGGAACGGCTGTTCAATTTTTTCTAGACTCTTAAACACTGAACAAATTTTAAGAAAATTTCTTTTTTGATTTTCAGAACCTAAATTGACAGTTTTCCTGGGGGAACGGCTGTTCAATTTTTTCTAGACTCCTAAACACTGAATAAATTTTAAGAAAAAAATTAATTTTGATTTTCAGAACCTAAATTAACAGTTTTCCTAGGGGAACGGCTGTTCAATTTTTTCTAGACTCTTAAACACTGAATAAATTTGAAGAAAAATTTTTTTTTTGATTTTCAGAACCTAAATTGACAGTTTTCCTAGGGGAACCGCTGTTCAATTTTTTCTAGACTCTTGAACACAATAAATTTTAAGAAAAAATTAATTTTGATTTTCAGAACCCCCAATTGACAGTTTTCCTAGGGGAACCGCTGTTCAATTTTTTCTGGACTCTTAAACACTGAATAAATTTTAAGAAAAAAATTAATTTTGATTTTCAGAACCTAAATTAACAGTTTTCCTAGGGGAACGGCTGTTCAATTTTTCCTAGACTCTTAAACACTGAACAAATTTTAAGAAAATTTCTTTTTTGATTTTCAGAACCTAAATTGACAAATTTCCTGGGGGAACGGCTGTTCAATTTTTTCTAGACTCCTAAACACTGAATAAATTTTAAGAAAAAAATTAATTTTGATTTTCAGAACCTAAATTGACAGTTTTCCTAGGGGAACCGCTGTTCAATTTTTTCTAGACTCTTGAACACAATAAATTTTAAGAAAAAATTAATTTTGATTTTCAGAACCCCAATTGACAGTTTTCCTAGGGGAACCGCTGTTCAATTTTTTCTGGACTCTAACACTGAATAAATTTTAAGAAAAAATCTAATTTTGATTTTCAGAACCCCAATTGACAGTTTTCCTAGGGGAACCGCTGTTCAATTTTTTCTAGACTCGTTAAACACTGAATAAATTTTAAGAAAAAATTTAATTTTGATTTTCAGAACCTAAATTGACAGTTTTCCTAGGGGAACGGCTGTTCAATTTTTTCTAGACTCTTAAACACTGAATAGATTTTGAGAAAATTTAATTTTGATTTTCAGAACCTAAATTGACAGTTTTCCTAAGGGAACCGCTGTTCAATTTTTTCTAGACTCTAAACACTGAATAAATTTTAAGACTAAATTTAATCTTTATTTGCAGAACCTAAATTGACAGTTTTCCTAGGGGAACGGCTGTTCAATTTTTTCTAGACTCTTAAACACTGAATAAATCTTGAGAAAAATTTTTTTTTTGATTTTCAGAACCCAAATTGACAGTTTTCCTGGGGGAACGGCTGTTCAATTTTTTCTAGACTCTTAAACACTGAATAAATTTTAAGAAAATTTCTTTTTTGATTTTCAGAACCTAAATTGACAGTTTTCCTGGGGGAACGGCTGTTCAATTTTTTCTAGACTCTTAAACACTGAATAAATTTTAAGAAAAAAATTAATTTTGATTTTCAGAACCTAAATTAACAGTTTTCCTAGGGGAACGGCTGTTCAATTTTTTCTAGACTCGGAAACACTGAATAAATTTTAAGAAAAATTTTTTTTTGATTTTCAGAACCTAAATTGACAGTTTTCCTGGGGGAACGGCTGTTCAATTTTTTCTAGACTCTTAAACACTGAATAAATTTTAAGAAAAAAATTAATTTTGATTTTCAGAACCTAAATTAACAGTTTTCCTAGGGGAACGGCTGTTCAATTTTTTCTAGACTCTTAAACACTGAATAAATTTTAAGAAAAATTTTTTTTTTGATTTTCAGAACCTAAATTGACAGTTTTCCTAGGGGAACGGCTGTTCAATTTTTTCTAGACTCTTAAACACAATAAATTTTAAGAAAAATTTTTTTTTTATTTTCAGAACCTAAATTGACAGTTTTCCTGGGGGAACGGCTGTTCAATTTTTTCTAGACTCTTAAACACTGAATAAATTTTAAGAAAAAAATTAATTTTGATTTTCAGAACCTAAATTAACAGTTTTCCTAGGGGAACGGCTGTTCAATTTTTTCTAGACTCTTAAACACTGAATAAATTTTAAGAAAAAAATTAATTTTGATTTTCAGAACCTAAATTAACAGTTTTCCTAGGGGAACGGCTGTTCAATTTTTTCTAGACTCTTAAACACTGAATAAATTTTAAGAAAAAAATTAATTTTGATTTTCAGAACCTAAATTAACAGTTTTCCTAGGGGAACGGCTGTTCAATTTTTTCTAGACTCTTAAACACTGAACAAATTTTAAGAAAATTTTTTTTTTGATTTTCAGAACCTAAATTGACAGTTTTCCTGGGGGAACGGCTGTTCAATTTTTTCTAGACTCTTAAACACTGAATAAATTTTAAGAAAAAAATTAATTTTGATTTTCAGAACCTAAATTAACAGTTTTCCTAGGGGAACGGCTGTTCAATTTTTTCTAGACTCTTAAACACTTGAACAAATTTTAAGAAAATTTTTTTTTCGATTTTCAGAACCTAAATTGACAGTTTTCCTGGGGGAACGGCTGTTCAATTTTTTCTAGACTCTTAAACACTGAATAAATTTTAAGAAAAAAATTAATTTTGATTTTCAGAACCTAAATTAACAGTTTTCCTAGGGGAACGGCTGTTCAATTTTTTCTAGACTCTTAAACACTGAATAAATTTTAAGAAAATTTCTTTTTTGATTTTCAGAACCTAAATTGACAGTTTTCCTGGGGGAACGGCTGTTCAATTTTTTCTAGACTCTTAAACACTGAATAAATTTTAAGAAAAAAATTAATTTTGATTTTCAGAACCTAAATTAACAGTTTTCCTAGGGGAACGGCTGTTCAATTTTTTCTAGACTCTTAAACACTGAATAAATTTTAAGAAAAATTTTTTTTTTGATTTTCAGAACCTAAATTGACAGTTTTCCTAGGGGAACCGCTGTTCAATTTTTTCTAGACTCTTAAACACTGAACAAATTTTAAGAAAATTTCTTTTTTGATTTTCAGAACCTAAATTGACAGTTTTCCTGGGGGAACGGCTGTTCAATTTTTTCTGGACTCTTAAACACTGAACAAATTTTAAGAAAATTTCTTTTTTGATTTTCAGAACCTAAATTAACAGTTTTCCTAGGGGAACGGCTGTTCAATTTTTTCTAGACTCTTAAACACTGAATAAATCTTGAGAAAAATTTTTTTTTTGATTTTCAGAACCTAAATTGACAGTTTTCCTGGGGGAACGGCTGTTCAATTTTTTCTAGACTCTAAACACCGAATAAATTTTGAGAAAATTTCTTTTTTGATTTTCAGAACCTAAATTGACAGTTTTCCTGGGGGAACGGCTGTTCAATTTTTTCTAGACTCTTAAACACTGAATAAATTTTAAGAAAAATTTTTTTTTGATTTTCAGAACCTAAATTGACAGTTTTCCTAGGGGAACGGCTGTTCAATTTTTTCTAGACTCTTAAACACTGAATAAATTTTAAGAAAAAAATTAATTTTGATTTTCAGAACCTAAATTAACAGTTTTCCTAGGGGAACGGCTGTTCAATTTTTTCTAGACTCTTAAACACTGAACAAATTTTAAGAAAATTTCTTTTTTGATTTTCAGAACCTAAATTGACAGTTTTCCTGGGGGAACGGCTGTTCAATTTTTTCTAGACTCTTAAACACTGAATAAATTTTAAGAAAAAAATTAATTTTGATTTTCAGAACCTAAATTAACAGTTTTCCTAGGGGAACGGCTGTTCAATTTTTTCTAGACTCTTGAACACAATAAATTTTAAGAAAAAATTAATTTTGATTTTCAGAACCCCAATTGACAGTTTTCCTAGGGGAACCGCTGTTCAATTTTTTCTGGACTCTAACACTGAATAAATTTTAAGAAAAAATTTAATTTTGATTTTCAGAACCCCAATTGACAGTTTTCCTAGGGGAACCGCTGCTCAATTTTTTCTGGACTCTAAACACTTTGAATAAATTTTAAGAAAAAATTTAATTTTGATTTTCAGAACCTAAATGGACAGTTTTCCTAGGGGAACGGCTGTTCAATTTTTTCTAGACTCTTAAACACTGAATACATTTTAAGAAAAAATTTAATCTTTATTTGCAGAACCTAGATTGACAGTTTTCCTAGGGGAACCGCTGTTCAATTTTTTCTGGACTCTTTAAACACTGAATAGATTTTGAGAAAAAATTTAATTTTGATTTTCAGAACCTAAATTGACAGTTTTCCTAAGGGAACCGCTGTTCAATTTTTTCTAGACTCTAAACACTGAATAAATTTTAAGACTAAATTTAATCTTTATTTGCAGAACCTAAATTGACAGTTTTCCTAGGGGAACCGCTGTTCAATTTTTTCTAGACTCGTTAAACACTGAATAAATTTTAAGAAAAAATTTAATTTTGATTTTCAGAACCTAAATTGACAGTTTTCCTAGGGGAACGGCTGTTCAATTTTTTCTAGACTCTTAAACACTGAATAAATCTTGAGAAAAATTTTTTTTTTGATTTTCAGAACCCAAATTGACAGTTTTCCTGGGGGAACGGCTGTTCAATTTTTTCTAGACTCTTAAACACTGAATAAATTTTAAGAAAATTTCTTTTTTGATTTTCAGAACCTAAATTGACAGTTTTCCTAGGGGAACCGCTGTTCAATTTTTTCTAGACTCTTAAACACTGAATAAATTTTAAGAAAAAAATTAATTTTGATTTTCAGAACCTAAATTAACAGTTTTCCTAGGGGAACGGCTGTTCAATTTTTTCTAGACTCTTAAACACTGAATAAATCTTGAGAAAAATTTTTTTTTTGATTTTCAGAACCCAAATTGACAGTTTTCCTGGGGGAACGGCTGTTCAATTTTTTCTAGACTCTTAAACACTGAATAAATTTTAAGAAAATTTCTTTTTTGATTTTCAGAACCTAAATTGACAGTTTTCCTGGGGGAACGGCTGTTCAATTTTTTCTAGACTCTTTAAACACTGAATAGATTTTGAGAAAAAATTTAATTTTGATTTTCAGAACCTAAATTGACAGTTTTCCTAAGGGAACCGCTGTTCAATTTTTTCTAGACTCTAAACACTGAATAAATTTTAAGACTAAATTTAATCTTTATTTGCAGAACCTAAATTGACAGTTTTCCTAGGGGAACCGCTGTTCAATTTTTTCTAGACTCTTAAACACTGAATAAATTTTAAGAAAAAAATTAATTTTGATTTTCAGAACCTAAATTAACAGTTTTCCTAGGGGAACGGCTGTTCAATTTTTTCTAGACTCGAAACACTGAATAAATTTTAAGAAAATTTTTTTTTTGATTTTCAGAACCTAAATTGACAGTTTTCCTGGGGGAACGGCTGTTCAATTTTTTCTAGACTCAACACTGAATAAATTTTAAGAAAAAAATTAATTTTGATTTTCAGAACCTAAATTAACAGTTTTCCTAGGGGAACGGCTGTTCAATTTTTTCTAGACTCTTAAACACTGAATAAATTTTAAGAAAAATTTTTTTTTTGATTTTCAGAACCTAAATTGACAGTTTTCGTAGGGGAACGGCTGTTCAATTTTTTCTAGACTCTTAAACACTGAATAAATTTTAAGAAAAAAATTAATTTTGATTTTCAGAACCTAAATTAACAGTTTTCCTAGGGGAACGGCTGTTCAATTTTTTCTAGACTCTTAAACACTGAATAAATTTTAAGAAAAAAATTAATTTTGATTTTCAGAACCTAAATTAACAGTTTTCCTAGGGGAACGGCTGTTCAATTTTTTCTAGACTCTTAAACACTGAATAAATTTTAAGAAAAAAATTAATTTTGATTTTCAGAACCTAAATTAACAGTTTTCCTAGGGGAACGGCTGTTCAATTTTTTCTAGACTCTTAAACACTGAACAAATTTTAAGAAAATTTTTTTTTTGATTTTCAGAACCTAAATTGACAGTTTTCCTGGGGGAACGGCTGTTCAATTTTTTCTAGACTCTTAAACACTGAATAAATTTTAAGAAAAAAATTAATTTTGATTTTCAGAACCTAAATTAACAGTTTTCCTAGGGGAACGGCTGTTCAATTTTTTCTAGACTCTTAAACACTTGAACAAATTTTAAGAAATTTTTTTTTTTGATTTTCAGAACCTAAATTGACAGTTTTCCTGGGGGAACGGCTGTTCAATTTTTTCTAGACTCTTAAACACTGAATAAATTTTAAGAAAAATTTTTTTTTTGATTTTCAGAACCTAAATTGACAGTTTTCCTAGGGGAACCGCTGTTCAATTTTTTCTAGACTCTTAAACACTGAACAAATTTTAAGAAAATTTCTTTTTTGATTTTCAGAACCTAAATTGACAGTTTTCCTGGGGGAACGGCTGTTAAATTTTTTCTAGACTCTTAAACACTGAATAAATTTTAAGAAAAAAATTAATTTTGATTTTCAGAACCTAAATTAACAGTTTTCCTAGGGGAACGGCTGTTCAATTTTTTCTAGACTCTTGAACACTGAATAAATTTTAAGAAAAATTTTTTTTTTGATTTTCAGAACCTAAATTGACAGTTTTCCTAGGGGAACCGCTGTTCAATTTTTTCTAGACTCTTAAACACTGAACAAATTTTAAGAAAATTTCTTTTTTGATTTTCAGAACCTAAATTGACAGTTTTCCTGGGGGAACGGCTGTTCAATTTTTTCTGGACTCTTAAACACTGAACAAATTTTAAGAAAATTTCTTTTTTGATTTTCAGAACCTAAATTAACAGTTTTCCTAGGGGAACGGCTGTTCAATTTTTTCTAGACTCTTAAACACTGAATAAATCTTGAGAAAAATTTTTTTTTTGATTTTCAGAACCTAAATTGACAGTTTTCCTGGGGGAACGGCTGTTCAATTTTTTCTAGACTCTTAAACACCGAATAAATTTTGAGAAAATTTCTTTTTTGATTTTCAGAACCTAAATTGACAGTTTTCCTGGGGGAACGGCTGTTCAATTTTTTCTAGACTCTTAAACACTGAATAAATTTTAAGAAAATTTTTTTTTTGATTTTCAGAACCTAAATTGACAGTTTTCCTAGGGGAACGGCTGTTCAATTTTTTCTAGACTCTTAAACACTGAATAAATTTTAAGAAAATTTTTTTTGATTTTCAGAACCTAAATTGACAGTTTTCCTGGGGGAACGGCTGTTCAATTTTTTCTAGACTCTTAAACACTGAATAAATTTTAAGAAAAAAATTAATTTTGATTTTCAGAACCTAAATTAACAGTTTTCCTAGGGGAACGGCTGTTCAATTTTTTCTAGACTCTTAAACACTGAATAAATTTTAAGAAAAAAATTAATTTTGATTTTCAGAACCTAAATTAACAGTTTTCCTAGGGGAACGGCTGTTCAATTTTTTCTAGACTCTTAAACACTGAACAAATTTTAAGAAAATTTCTTTTTTGATTTTCAGAACCTAAATTGACAGTTTTCCTGGGGGAACGGCTGTTCAATTTTTTCTAGACTCTTAAACACTGAATAAATTTTAAGAAAAAAATTAATTTTGATTTTCAGAACCTAAATTAACAGTTTTCCTAGGGGAACGGCTGTTCAATTTTTTCTAGACTCTTAAACACTGAATAAATTTGAAGAAAAATTTTTTTTTTGATTTTCAGAACCTAAATTGACAGTTTTCCTAGGGGAACCGCTGTTCAATTTTTTCTAGACTCTTGAACACAATAAATTTTAAGAAAAAATTAATTTTGATTTTCAGAACCCCCAATTGACAGTTTTCCTAGAGGAACCGCTGTTCAATTTTTTCTGGACTCTAACACTGAATAAATTTTAAGAAAATTTCTTTTTTGATTTTCAGAACCTAAATTGACAGTTTTCCTGGGGGAACGGCTGTTCAATTTTTTCTAGACTCTTAAACACTGAATAAATTTTAAGAAAATTTTTTTTGATTTTCAGAACCTAAATTGACAGTTTTCCTGGGGGAACGGCTGTTCAATTTTTTCTAGACTCTTAAACACTGAATAAATTTTAAGAAAAAAATTAATTTTGATTTTCAGAACCTAAATTAACAGTTTTCCTAGGGGAACGGCTGTTCAATTTTTTCTAGACTCTTAAACACTGAATAAATTTTAAGAAAAAAATTAATTTTGATTTTCAGAACCTAAATTAACAGTTTTCCTAGGGGAACGGCTGTTCAATTTTTTCTAGACTCTTAAACACTGAATAAATTTTAAGAAAAAAATTAATTTTGATTTTCAGAACCTAAATTAACAGTTTTCCTAGGGGAACGGCTGTTCAATTTTTTCTAGACTCTTAAACACTGAACAAATTTTAAGAAAATTTTTTTTTTGATTTTCAGAACCTAAATTGACAGTTTTCCTGGGGGAACGGCTGTTCAATTTTTTCTAGACTCTTAAACACTGAATAAATTTTAAGAAAAAAATTAATTTTGATTTTCAGAACCTAAATTAACAGTTTTCCTAGGGGAACGGCTGTTCAATTTTTTCTAGACTCTTAAACACTTGAACAAATTTTAAGAAAATTTTTTTTTCGATTTTCAGAACCTAAATTGACAGTTTTCCTGGGGGAACGGCTGTTCAATTTTTTCTAGACTCTTAAACACTGAATAAATTTTAAGAAAAAAATTAATTTTGATTTTCAGAACCTAAATTAACAGTTTTCCTAGGGGAACGGCTGTTCAATTTTTTCTAGACTCTTAAACACTGAATAAATTTTAAGAAAATTTCTTTTTTGATTTTCAGAACCTAAATTGACAGTTTTCCTGGGGGAACGGCTGTTCAATTTTTTCTAGACTCTTAAACACTGAATAAATTTTAAGAAAAAAATTAATTTTGATTTTCAGAACCTAAATTAACAGTTTTCCTAGGGGAACGGCTGTTCAATTTTTTCTAGACTCTTAAACACTGAATAAATTTTAAGAAAAATTTATTTTTTGATTTTCAGAACCTAAATTGACAGTTTTCCTAGGGGAACCGCTGTTCAATTTTTTCTAGACTCTTAAACACTGAACAAATTTTAAGAAAATTTCTTTTTTGATTTTCAGAACCTAAATTGACAGTTTTCCTGGGGGAACGGCTGTTCAATTTTTTCTGGACTCTTAAACACTGAACAAATTTTAAGAAAATTTCTTTTTTGATTTTCAGAACCTAAATTAACAGTTTTCCTAGGGGAACGGCTGTTCAATTTTTTCTAGACTCTTAAACACTGAATAAATCTTGAGAAAAATTTTTTTTTTGATTTTCAGAACCTAAATTGACAGTTTTCCTGGGGGAACGGCTGTTCAATTTTTTCTAGACTCTAAACACCGAATAAATTTTGAGAAAATTTCTTTTTTGATTTTCAGAACCTAAATTGACAGTTTTCCTGGGGGAACGGCTGTTCAATTTTTTCTAGACTCTTAAACACTGAATAAATTTTAAGAAAAATTTTTTTTTGATTTTCAGAACCTAAATTGACAGTTTTCCTAGGGGAACGGCTGTTCAATTTTTTCTAGACTCTTAAACACTGAATAAATTTTAAGAAAAAAATTAATTTTGATTTTCAGAACCTAAATTAACAGTTTTCCTAGGGGAACGGCTGTTCAATTTTTTCTAGACTCTTAAACACTGAACAAATTTTAAGAAAATTTCTTTTTTGATTTTCAGAACCTAAATTGACAGTTTTCCTGGGGGAACGGCTGTTCAATTTTTTCTAGACTCTTAAACACTGAATAAATTTTAAGAAAAAAATTAATTTTGATTTTCAGAACCTAAATTAACAGTTTTCCTAGGGGAACGGCTGTTCAATTTTTTCTAGACTCTTGAACACAATAAATTTTAAGAAAAAATTAATTTTGATTTTCAGAACCCCAATTGACAGTTTTCCTAGGGGAACCGCTGTTCAATTTTTTCTGGACTCTAACACTGAATAAATTTTAAGAAAAAATTTAATTTTGATTTTCAGAACCCCAATTGACAGTTTTCCTAGGGGAACCGCTGCTCAATTTTTTCTGGACTCTTAAACACTTTGAATAAATTTTAAGAAAAAATTTAATTTTGATTTTCAGAACCCCAATTGACAGTTTTCCTAGGGGAACCGCTGTTCAATTTTTTCTAGACTCTAAACACTTTGAATAAATTTTAAGAAAAAATTTAATTTTGATTTTCAGAACCTAAATGGACAGTTTTCCTAGGGGAACGGCTGTTCAATTTTTTCTAGACTCTTAAACACTGAATACATTTTAAGAAAAAATTTAATCTTTATTTGCAGAACCTAGATTGACAGTTTTCCTAGGGGAACCGCTGTTCAATTTTTTCTGGACTCTTTAAACACTGAATAGATTTTGAGAAAAAATTTAATTTTGATTTTCAGAACCTAAATTGACAGTTTTCCTAAGGGAACCGCTGTTCAATTTTTTCTAGACTCTAAACACTGAATAAATTTTAAGACTAAATTTAATCTTTATTTGCAGAACCTAAATTGACAGTTTTCCTAGGGGAACCGCTGTTCAATTTTTTCTAGACTCGTTAAACACTGAATAAATTTTAAGAAAAAATTTAATTTTGATTTTCAGAACCTAAATTGACAGTTTTCCTAGGGGAACGGCTGTTCAATTTTTTCTAGACTCTTAAACACTGAATAAATCTTGAGAAAAATTTTTTTTTTGATTTTCAGAACCCAAATTGACAGTTTTCCTGGGGGAACGGCTGTTCAATTTTTTCTAGACTCTTAAACACTGAATAAATTTTAAGAAAATTTCTTTTTTGATTTTCAGAACCTAAATTGACAGTTTTCCTAGGGGAACCGCTGTTCAATTTTTTCTAGACTCTTAAACACTGAATAAATTTTAAGAAAAAAATTAATTTTGATTTTCAGAACCTAAATTAACAGTTTTCCTAGGGGAACGGCTGTTCAATTTTTTCTAGACTCTTAAACACTGAATAAATCTTGAGAAAAATTTTTTTTTTGATTTTCAGAACCCAAATTGACAGTTTTCCTGGGGGAACGGCTGTTCAATTTTTTCTAGACTCTTAAACACTGAATAAATTTTAAGAAAATTTCTTTTTTGATTTTCAGAACCTAAATTGACAGTTTTCCTGGGGGAACGGCTGTTCAATTTTTTCTAGACTCTTAAACACTGAATAAATTTTAAGAAAAAAATTAATTTTGATTTTCAGAACCTAAATTAACAGTTTTCCTAGGGGAACGGCTGTTCAATTTTTTCTAGACTCGAAACACTGAATAAATTTTAAGAAAAATTTTTTTTTGATTTTCAGAACCTAAATTGACAGTTTTCCTGGGGGAACGGCTGTTCAATTTTTTCTAGACTCAACACTGAATAAATTTTAAGAAAAAAATTAATTTTGATTTTCAGAACCTAAATTAACAGTTTTCCTAGGGGAACGGCTGTTCAATTTTTTCTAGACTCTTAAACACTGAATAAATTTTAAGAAAAATTTTTTTTTTGATTTTCAGAACCTAAATTGACAGTTTTCCTAGGGGAACGGCTGTTCAATTTTTTCTAGACTCTTAAACACTGAATAAATTTTAAGAAAAAAATTAATTTTGATTTTCAGAACCTAAATTAACAGTTTTCCTAGGGGAACGGCTGTTCAATTTTTTCTAGACTCTTAAACACTGAATAAATTTTAAGAAAAAAATTAATTTTGATTTTCAGAACCTAAATTAACAGTTTTCCTAGGGGAACGGCTGTTCAATTTTTTCTAGACTCTTAAACACTGAATAAATTTTAAGAAAAAAATTAATTTTGATTTTCAGAACCTAAATTAACAGTTTTCCTAGGGGAACGGCTGTTCAATTTTTTCTAGACTCTTAAACACTTGAACAAATTTTAAGAAAATTTTTTTTTTGATTTTCAGAACCTAAATTGACAGTTTTCCTGGGGGAACGGCTGTTCAATTTTTTCTAGACTCTTAAACACTGAATAAATTTTAAGAAAAATTTTTTTTTTGATTTTCAGAACCTAAATTGACAGTTTTCCTAGGGGAACCGCTGTTCAATTTTTTCTAGACTCTTAAACACTGAACAAATTTTAAGAAAATTTCTTTTTTGATTTTCAGAACCTAAATTGACAGTTTTCCTGGGGGAACGGCTGTTCAATTTTTTCTAGACTCTTAAACACTGAATAAATTTTAAGAAAATTTTTTTTGATTTTCAGAACCTAAATTGACAGTTTTCCTAGGGGAACCGCTGTTCAATTTTTTCTAGACTCTTAAACACTGAACAAATTTTAAGAAAATTTCTTTTTTGATTTTCAGAACCTAAATTGACAGTTTTCCTGGGGGAACGGCTGTTCAATTTTTTCTGGACTCTTAAACACTGAACAAATTTTAAGAAAATTTCTTTTTTGATTTTCAGAACCTAAATTAACAGTTTTCCTAGGGGAACGGCTGTTCAATTTTTTCTAGACTCTTAAACACTGAATAAATCTTGAGAAAATTTTTTTTTTTGATTTTCAGAACCTAAATTGACAGTTTTCCTGGGGGAACGGCTGTTCAATTTTTTCTAGACTCTTAAACACCGAATAAATTTTGAGAAAATTTCTTTTTTGATTTTCAGAACCTAAATTGACAGTTTTCCTGGGGGAACGGCTGTTCAATTTTTTCTAGACTCTTAAACACTGAATAAATTTTAAGAAAATTTTTTTTTTGATTTTCAGAACCTAAATTGACAGTTTTCCTAGGGGAACGGCTGTTCAATTTTTTCTAGACTCTTAAACACTGAATAAATTTTAAGAAAATTTTTTTTGATTTTCAGAACCTAAATTGACAGTTTTCCTGGGGGAACGGCTGTTCAATTTTTTCTAGACTCTTAAACACTGAATAAATTTTAAGAAAAAAATTAATTTTGATTTTCAGAACCTAAATTAACAGTTTTCCTAGGGGAACGGCTGTTCAATTTTTTCTAGACTCTTAAACACTGAATAAATTTTAAGAAAAAAATTAATTTTGATTTTCAGAACCTAAATTAACAGTTTTCCTAGGGGAACGGCTGTTCAATTTTTTCTAGACTCTTAAACACTGAACAAATTTTAAGAAAATTTCTTTTTTGATTTTCAGAACCTAAATTGACAGTTTTCCTGGGGGAACGGCTGTTCAATTTTTTCTAGACTCTAAACACTGAATAAATTTTAAGAAAAAAATTAATTTTGATTTTCAGAACCTAAATTAACAGTTTTCCTAGGGGAACGGCTGTTCAATTTTTTCTAGACTCTTAAACACTGAATAAATTTGAAGAAAAATATTTTTTTTGATTTTCAGAACCTAAATTGACAGTTTTCCTAGGGGAACCGCTGTTCAATTTTTTCTAGACTCTTGAACACAATAAATTTTAAGAAAAAATTAATTTTGATTTTCAGAACCCCCAATTGACAGTTTTCCTAGGGGAACCGCTGTTCAATTTTTTCTGGACTCTAACACTGAATAAATTTTAAGAAAATTTCTTTTTTGATTTTCAGAACCTAAATTGACAGTTTTCCTGGGGGAACGGCTGTTCAATTTTTTCTAGACTCTTAAACACTGAATAAATTTTAAGAAAATTTTTTTTGATTTTCAGAACCTAAATTGACAGTTTTCCTGGGGGAACGGCTGTTCAATTTTTTCTAGACTCTTAAACACTGAATAAATTTTAAGAAAAAAATTAATTTTGATTTTCAGAACCTAAATTAACAGTTTTCCTAGGGGAGCGGCTGTTCAATTTTTTCTAGACTCTTAAACACTGAATAAATTTTAAGAAAAAAATTAATTTTGATTTTCAGAACCTAAATTAACAGTTTTCCTAGGGGAACGGCTGTTCAATTTTTTCTAGACTCTTAAACACTGAACAAATTTTAAGAAAATTTCTTTTTTGATTTTCAGAACCTAAATTGACAGTTTTCCTGGGGGAACGGCTGTTCAATTTTTTCTAGACTCCTAAACACTGAATAAATTTTAAGAAAAAAATTAATTTCGATTTTCAGAACCTAAATTAACAGTTTTCCTAGGGGAACGGCTGTTCAATTTTTTCTAGACTCTTAAACACTGAATAAATTTGAAGAAAAATTTTTTTTTTGATTTTCAGAACCTAAATTGACAGTTTTCCTAGGGGAACCGCTGTTCAATTTTTTCTAGACTCTTGAACACAATAAATTTTAAGAAAAAATTAATTTTGATTTTCAGAACCCCCAATTGACAGTTTTCCTAGGGGAACCGCTGTTCAATTTTTTCTGGACTCTTAAACACTGAATAAATTTTAAGAAAAAAATTAATTTTGATTTTCAGAACCTAAATTAACAGTTTTCCTAGGGGAACGGCTGTTCAATTTTTTCTAGACTCTTAAACACTGAACAAATTTTAAGAAAATTTCTTTTTTGATTTTCAGAACCTAAATTGACAGTTTTCCTGGGGGAACGGCTGTTCAATTTTTTCTAGACTCCTAAACACTGAATAAATTTTAAGAAAAAAATTAATTTTGATTTTCAGAACCTAAATTGACAGTTTTCCTAGGGGAACCGCTGTTCAATTTTTTCTAGACTCTTGAACACAATAAATTTTAAGAAAAAATTAATTTTGATTTTCAGAACCCCAATTGACAGTTTTCCTAGGGGAACCGCTGTTCAATTTTTTCTGGACTCTAACACTGAATAAATTTTAAGAAAAAATTTAATTTTGATTTTCAGAACCCCAATTGACAGTTTTCCTAGGGGAACCGCTGTTCAATTTTTTCTAGACTCGTTAAACACTGAATAAATTTTAAGAAAAAATTTAATTTTGATTTTCAGAACCTAAATTGACAGTTTTCCTAGGGGAACGGCTGTTCAATTTTTTCTAGACTCTTAAACACTGAATAAATCTTGAGAAAAATTTTTTTTTTGATTTTCAGAACCCAAATTGACAGTTTTCCTGGGGGAACGGCTGTTCAATTTTTTCTAGACTCTTAAACACTGAATAAATTTTAAGAAAATTTCTTTTTTGATTTTCAGAACCTAAATTGACAGTTTTCCTAGGGGAACCGCTGTTCAATTTTTTCTAGACTCTTAAACACTGAATAAATTTTAAGAAAAAAATTAATTTTGATTTTCAGAACCTAAATTAACAGTTTTCCTAGGGGAACGGCTGTTCAATTTTTTCTAGACTCTTAAACACTGAATAAATCTTGAGAAAAATTTTTTTTTTGATTTTCAGAACCCAAATTGACAGTTTTCCTGGGGGAACGGCTGTTCAATTTTTTCTAGACTCTTAAACACTGAATAAATTTTAAGAAAATTTCTTTTTTGATTTTCAGAACCTAAATTGACAGTTTTCCTGGGGGAACGGCTGTTCAATTTTTTCTAGACTCTTAAACACTGAATAAATTTTAAGAAAAATTTTTTTTTTGATTTTCAGAACCTAAATTGACAGTTTTCCTAGGGGAACGGCTGTTCAATTTTTTCTAGACTCTTAAACACAATAAATTTTAAGAAAAATTTTTTTTTGATTTTCAGAACCTAAATTGACAGTTTTCCTGGGGGAACGGCTGTTCAATTTTTTCTAGACTCTTAAACACTGAATAAATTTTAAGAAAAGAATTAATTTTGATTTTCAGAACCTAAATTAACAGTTTTCCTAGGGGAACGGCTGTTCAATTTTTTCTAGACTCTTAAACACTGAATAAATTTTAAGAAAAATTTTTTTTTTTATTTTCAGAACCTAAATTGACAGTTTTCCTAGGGGAACGGCTGTTCAATTTTTTCTAGACTCTTAAACACTGAATAAATTTTAAGAAAAAAATTAATTTTGATTTTCAGAACCTAAATTAACAGTTTTCCTAGGGGAACGGCTGTTCAATTTTTTCTAGACTCTTAAACACTGAACAAATTTTAAGAAAATTTCTTTTTTGATTTTCAGAACCTAAATTGACAGTTTTCCTGGGGGAACGGCTGTTCAATTTTTTCTAGACTCTTAAACACTGAATAAATTTTAAGAAAAAAATTAATTTTGATTTTCAGAACCTAAATTAACAGTTTTCCTAGGGGAACGGCTGTTCAATTTTTTCTAGACTCTTGAACACTGAATAAATTTTAAGAAAAATTTTTTTTTTGATTTTCAGAACCTAAATTGACAGTTTTCCTAGGGGAACCGCTGTTCAATTTTTTCTAGACTCTTAAACACTGAACAAATTTTAAGAAAATTTCTTTTTTGATTTTCAGAACCTAAATTGACAGTTTTCCTGGGGGAACGGCTGTTCAATTTTTTCTGGACTCTTAAACACTGAACAAATTTTAAGAAAATTTCTTTTTTGATTTTCAGAACCTAAATTAACAGTTTTCCTAGGGGAACGGCTGTTCAATTTTTTCTAGACTCTTAAACACTGAATAAATCTTGAGAAAAATTTTTTTTTTGATTTTCAGAACCTAAATTGACAGTTTTCCTGGGGGAACGGCTGTTCAATTTTTTCTAGACTCTTAAACACTGAATAAATTTTAAGAAAATTTTTTTTTTTGATTTTCAGAACCTAAATTGACAGTTTTCCTAGGGGAACGGCTGTTCAATTTTTTCTAGACTCTTAAACACTGAATAAATTTTAAGAAAATTTTTTTTGATTTTCAGAACCTAAATTGACAGTTTTCCTGGGGGAACGGCTGTTCAATTTTTTCTAGACTCTTAAACACTGAATAAATTTTAAGAAAAAAATTAATTTTGATTTTCAGAACCTAAATTAACAGTTTTCCTAGGGGAACGGCTGTTCAATTTTTTCTAGACTCTTAAACACTGAACAAATTTTAAGAAAATTTCTTTTTTGATTTTCAGAACCTAAATTGACAGTATTCCTGGGGGAACGGCTGTTCAATTTTTTCTAGACTCTTAAACACTGAATAAATTTTAAGAAAAAAATTAATTTTGATTTTCAGAACCTAAATTAACAGTTTTCCTAGGGGAACGGCTGTTCAATTTTTTCTAGACTCTTAAACACTGAATAAATTTGAAGAAAAATTTTTTTTTTGATTTTCAGAACCTAAATTGACAGTTTTCCTAGGGGAACCGCTGTTCAATTTTTTCTAGACTCTTGAACACAATAAATTTTAAGAAAAAATTAATTTTGATTTTCAGAACCCCCAATTGACAGTTTTCCTAGGGGAACCGCTGTTCAATTTTTTCTGGACTCTAACACTGAATAAATTTTGAGAAAATTTCTTTTTTGATTTTCAGAACCTAAATTGACAGTTTTCCTGGGGGAACGGCTGTTCAATTTTTTCTAGACTCTTAAACACTGAATAAATTTTAAGAAAATTTTTTTTGATTTTCAGAACCTAAATTGACAGTTTTCCTGGGGGAACGGCTGTTCAATTTTTTCTAGACTCTTAAACACTGAATAAATTTTAAGAAAAAAATTAATTTTGATTTTCAGAACCTAAATTAACAGTTTTCCTAGGGGAGCGGCTGTTCAATTTTTTCTAGACTCTTAAACACTGAATAAATTTTAAGAAAAAAATTAATTTTGATTTTCAGAACCTAAATTAACAGTTTTCCTAGGGGAACGGCTGTTCAATTTTTTCTAGACTCGAAACACTTGAACAAATTTTAAGAAAATTTTTTTTTTGATTTTCAGAACCTAAATTGACAGTTTTCCTGGGGGAACGGCTGTTCAATTTTTTCTAGACTCTTAAACACTGAATAAATTTTAAGAAAAATTTTTTTTTTGATTTTCAGAACCTAAATTGACAGTTTTCCTAGGGGAACCGCTGTTCAATTTTTTCTAGACTCTTAAACACTGAACAAATTTTAAGAAAATTTCTTTTTTGATTTTCAGAACCTAAATTGACAGTTTTCCTGGGGGAACGGCTGTTCAATTTTTTCTAGACTCTTAAACACTGAACAAATTTTAAGAAAATTTCTTTTTTGATTTTCAGAACCTAAATTGACAGTTTTCCTGGGGGAACGGCTGTTCAATTTTTTCTAGACTCCTAAACACTGAATAAATTTTAAGAAAAAAATTAATTTTGATTTTCAGAACCTAAATTGACAGTTTTCCTAGGGGAACCGCTGTTCAATTTTTTCTAGACTCTTGAACACAATAAATTTTAAGAAAAAATTAATTTTGATTTTCAGAACCCCAATTGACAGTTTTCCTAGGGGAACCGCTGTTCAATTTTTTCTGGACTCTAACACTGAATAAATTTTAAGAAAAAATTTAATTTTGATTTTCAGAACCCCAATTGACAGTTTTCCTAGGGGAACCGCTGCTCAATTTTTTCTGGACTCTTAAACACTTTGAATAAATTTTAAGAAAAAATTTAATTTTGATTTTCAGAACCCCAATTGACAGTTTTCCTAGGGGAACCGCTGTTCAATTTTTTCTAGACTCTAAACACTTTGAATAAATTTTAAGAAAAAATTTAATTTTGATTTTCAGAACCTAAATGGACAGTTTTCCTAGGGGAACGGCTGTTCAATTTTTTCTAGACTCTTAAACACTGAATACATTTTAAGAAAAAATTTAATCTTTATTTGCAGAACCTAGATTGACAGTTTTCCTAGGGGAACCGCTGTTCAATTTTTTCTGGACTCTTTAAACACTGAATAGATTTTGAGAAAAAATTTAATTTTGATTTTCAGAACCTAAATTGACAGTTTTCCTAAGGGAACCGCTGTTCAATTTTTTCTAGACTCTAAACACTGAATAAATTTTAAGACTAAATTTAATCTTTATTTGCAGAACCTAAATTGACAGTTTTCCTAGGGGAACCGCTGTTCAATTTTTTCGAGACTCGTTAAACACTGAATAAATTTTAAGAAAAAATTTAATTTTGATTTTCAGAACCTAAATTGACAGTTTTCCTAGGGGAACGGCTGTTCAATTTTTTCTAGACTCTTAAACACTGAATAAATCTTGAGAAAAATTTTTTTTTTGATTTTCAGAACCCAAATTGACAGTTTTCCTGGGGGAACGGCTGTTCAATTTTTTCTAGACTCTTAAACACTGAATAAATTTTAAGAAAATTTCTTTTTTGATTTTCAGAACCTAAATTGACAGTTTTCCTGGGGGAACGGCTGTTCAATTTTTTCTAGACTCTTAAACACTGAATAAATTTTAAGAAAAATTTTTTTTTTGATTTTCAGAACCTAAATTGACAGTTTTCCTAGGGGAACCGCTGTTCAATTTTTTCTAGACTCTTAAACACTGAACAAATTTTAAGAAAATTTCTTTTTTGATTTTCAGAACCTAAATTGACAGTTTTCCTGGGGGAACGGCTGTTCAATTTTTTCTAGACTCTTAAACACTGAATAAATTTTAAGAAAAAAATTAATTTTGATTTTCAGAACCTAAATTAACAGTTTTCCTAGGGGAACGGCTGTTCAATTTTTTCTAGACTCTTGAACACTGAATAAATTTTAAGAAAAATTTTTTTTTTGATTTTCAGAACCTAAATTGACAGTTTTCCTAGGGGAACCGCTGTTCAATTTTTTCTAGACTCTTAAACACTGAATAAATTTTAAGAAAAAAATTAATTTTGATTTTCAGAACCTAAATTAACAGTTTTCCTAGGGGAGCGGCTGTTCAATTTTTTCTAGACTCTTAAACACTGAATAAATTTTAAGAAAAAAATTAATTTTGATTTTCAGAACCTAAATTAACAGTTTTCCTAGGGGAACGGCTGTTCAATTTTTTCTAGACTCTTAAACACTGAACAAATTTTAAGAAAATTTCTTTTTTGATTTTCAGAACCTAAATTGACAGTTTTCCTGGGGGAACGGCTGTTCAATTTTTTCTAGACTCCTAAACACTGAATAAATTTTAAGAAAAAAAATTAATTTTGATTTTCAGAACCTAAATTAACAGTTTTCCTAGGGGAACGGCTGTTCAATTTTTTCTAGACTCTTAAACACTGAACAAATTTTAAGAAAATTTCTTTTTTGATTTTCAGAACCTAAATTGACAGTTTTCCTAGGGGAACCGCTGTTCAATTTTTTCTAGACTCTTGAACACAATAAATTTTAAGAAAAAATTAATTTTGATTTTCAGAACCCCAATTGACAGTTTTCCTAGGGGAACCGCTGTTCAATTTTTTCTGGACTCTAACACTGAATAAATTTTAAGAAAAAATTTAATTTTGATTTTCAGAACCCCAATTGACAGTTTTCCTAGGGGAACCGCTGCTCAATTTTTTCTGGACTATTAAACACTTTGAATAAATTTTAAGAAAAAATTTAATTTTGATTTTCAGAACCCCAATTGACAGTTTTCCTAGGGGAACCGCTGTTCAATTTTTTCTAGACTCTAAACACTTTGAATAAATTTTAAGAAAAAATTTAATTTTGATTTTCAGAACCTAAATGGACAGTTTTCCTAGGGGAACGGCTGTTCAATTTTTTCTAGACTCTTAAACACTGAATAAATTTTAAGAAAATTTTTTTTTTTGATTTTCAGAACCTAAATTGACAGTTTTCCTAGGGGAACCGCTGTTCAATTTTTTCTAGACTCTTGAACACAATAAATTTTAAGAAAAAATTAATTTTGATTTTCAGAACCCCAATTGACAGTTTTCCTAGGGGAACCGCTGTTCAATTTTTTCTGGACTCAAACACTGAATAAATTTTAAGAAAAAATTTAATTTTGATTTTCAGAACCCCAATTGACAGTTTTCCTAGGGGAACCGCTGCTCAATTTTTTCTGGACTCTTAAACACTTTGAATAAATTTTAAGAAAAAATTTAATTTTGATTTTCAGAACCCCAATTGACAGTTTTCCTAGGGGAACCGCTGTTCAATTTTTTCTAGACTCTAAACACTTTGAATAAATTTTAAGAAAAAATTTAATTTTGATTTTCAGAACCTAAATGGACAGTTTTCCTAGGGGAACGGCTGTTCAATTTTTTCTAGACTCTTTAAACACTGAATAGATTTTGAGAAAAAATTTAATTTTGATTTTCAGAACCTAAATTGACAGTTTTCCTAGGGGAACGGCTGTTCAATTTTTTCTAGACTCTTAAACACAATAAATTTTAAGAAAAAATTAATTTTGATTTTCAGAACCCCAATTGACAGTTTTCCTAGGGGAACCGCTGTTCAATTTTTTCTGGACTCAAACACTGAATAAATTTTAAGAAAAAATTTAATTTTGATTTTCAGAACCCCAATTGACAGTTTTCCTAGGGGAACCGCTGCTCAATTTTTTCTGGACTCTTAAACACTTTGAATAAATTTTAAGAAAAAATTTAATTTTGATTTTCAGAACCCCAATTGACAGTTTTCCTAGGGGAACCGCTGTTCAATTTTTTCTAGACTCTAAACACTTTGAATAAATTTTAAGAAAAAATTTAATTTTGATTTTCAGAACCTAAATGGACAGTTTTCCTAGGGGAACGGCTGTTCAATTTTTTCTAGACTCTTTAAACACTGAATAGATTTTGAGAAAAAATTTAATTTTGATTTTCAGAACCTAAATTGACAGTTTTCCTAGGGGAACGGCTGTTCAATTTTTTCTAGACTCTAAACACTGAATAAATTTTAAGACTAAATTTAATCTTTATTTGCAGAACCTAAATTGACAGTTTTCCTAGGGGAACCGCTGTTCAATTTTTTCTAGACTCGTTAAACACTGAATAAATTTTAAGAAAAAATTTAATTTTGATTTTCAGAACCTAAATTGACAGTTTTCCTAGGGGAACGGCTGTTCAATTTTTTCTAGACTCTTAAACACTGAATAAATCTTGAGAAAAATTTTTTTTTTGATTTTCAGAACCCAAATTGACAGTTTTCCTGGGGGAACGGCTGTTCAATTTTTTCTAGACTCTTAAACACTGAATAAATTTTAAGAAAATTTCTTTTTTGATTTTCAGAACCTAAATTGACAGTTTTCCTGGGGGAACGGCTGTTCAATTTTTTCTAGACTCTTAAACACTGAATAAATTTTAAGAAAAAAATTAATTTTGATTTTCAGAACCTAAATTAACAGTTTTCCTAGGGGAACGGCTGTTAAATTTTTTCTAGACTCGAAACACTGAATAAATTTTAAGAAAAATTTTTTTTTGATTTTCAGAACCTAAATTGACAGTTTTCCTGGGGGAACGGCTGTTCAATTTTTTCTAGACTCTTAAACACTGAATAAATTTTAAGAAAAAAATTAATTTTGATTTTCAGAACCTAAATTAACAGTTTTCCTAGGGGAACGGCTGTTCAATTTTTTCTAGACTCGAAACACTTGAACAAATTTTAAGAAAATTTTTTTTTTGATTTTCAGAACCTAAATTGACAGTTTTCCTGGGGGAACGGCTGTTCAATTTTTTCTAGACTCTTAAACACTGAATAAATTTTAAGAAAAATTTTTTTTTTGATTTTCAGAACCTAAATTGACAGTTTTCCTAGGGGAACCGCTGTTCAATTTTTTCTAGACTCTTAAACACTGAACAAATTTTAAGAAAATTTCTTTTTTGATTTTCAGAACCTAAATTGACAGTTTTCCTGGGGGAACGGCTGTTCAATTTTTTCTAGACTCTTAAACACTGAATAAATTTTAAGAAAAAAATTAATTTTGATTTTCAGAACCTAAATTAACAGTTTTCCTAGGGGAACGGCTGTTCAATTTTTTCTAGACTCTTGAACACTGAATAAATTTTAAGAAAAATTTTTTTTTTGATTTTCAGAACCTAAATTGACAGTTTTCCTAGGGGAACCGCTGTTCAATTTTTTCTAGACTCTTAAACACTGAACAAATTTTAAGAAAATTTCTTTTTTGATTTTCAGAACCTAAATTGACAGTTTTCCTGGGGGAATGGCTGTTCAATTTTTTCTGGACTCTTAAACACTGAACAAATTTTAAGAAAATTTCTTTTTTGATTTTCAGAACCTAAATTAACAGTTTTCCTAGGGGAACGGCTGTTCAATTTTTTCTAGACTCTTAAACACTGAATAAATCTTGAGAAAAATTTTTTTTTTGATTTTCAGAACCTAAATTGACAGTTTTCCTGGGGGAACGGCTGTTCAATTTTTTCTAGACTCTTAAACACTGAATAAATTTTAAGAAAATTTTTTTTTTGATTTTCAGAACCTAAATTAACAGTTTTCCTAGGGGAACGGCTGTTCAATTTTTTCTAGACTCTTAAACACTGAATAAATTTTAAGAAAAAAATTAATTTTGATTTTCAGAACCTAAATTAACAGTTTTCCTAGGGGAACGGCTGTTCAATTTTTTCTAGACTCTTAAACACTGAATAAATTTTAAGAAAAAAATTAATTTTGATTTTCAGAACCTAAATTAACAGTTTTCCTAGGGGAACGGCTGTTCAATTTTTTCTAGACTCTTAAACACTGAATAAATTTTAAGAAAAAAATTAATTTTGATTTTCAGAACCTAAATTAACAGTTTTCCTAGGGGAACGGCTGTTCAATTTTTTCTAGACTCTTAAACACTGAACAAATTTTAAGAAAATTTCTTTTTTGATTTTCAGAACCTAAATTGACAGTTTTCCTGGGGGAACGGCTGTTCAATTTTTTCTAGACTCTTAAACACTGAATAAATTTTAAGAAAAAAATTAATTTTGATTTTCAGAACCTAAATTAACAGTTTTCCTAGGGGAACGGCTGTTCAATTTTTTCTAGACTCTTAAACACTGAATAAATTTGAAGAAAAATTTTTTTTTTGATTTTCAGAACCTAAATTGACAGTTTTCCTAGGGGAACCGCTGTTCAATTTTTTCTAGACTCTTGAACACAATAAATTTTAAGAAAAAATTAATTTTGATTTTCAGAACCCCCAATTGACAGTTTTCCTAGGGGAACCGCTGTTCAATTTTTTCTGGACTCTTAACACTGAATAAATTTTAAGAAAATTTCTTTTTTGATTTTCAGAACCTAAATTGACAGTTTTCCTGGGGGAACGGCTGTTCAATTTTTTCTAGACTCTTAAACACTGAATAAATTTTAAGAAAATTTTTTTTGATTTTCAGAACCTAAATTGACAGTTTTCCTGGGGGAACGGCTGTTCAATTTTTTCTAGACTCTTAAACACTGAATAAATTTTAAGAAAAAAATTAATTTTGATTTTCAGAACCTAAATTAACAGTTTTCCTAGGGGAGCGGCTGTTCAATTTTTTCTAGACTCTTAAACACTGAATAAATTTTAAGAAAAAAATTAATTTTGATTTTCAGAACCTAAATTAACAGTTTTCCTAGGGGAACGGCTGTTCAATTTTTTCTAGACTCTTAAACACTGAACAAATTTTAAGAAAATTTCTTTTTTGATTTTCAGAACCTAAATTGACAGTTTTCCTGGGGGAACGGCTGTTCAATTTTTTCTAGACTCCTAAACACTGAATAAATTTTAAGAAAAAATTAATTTTGATTTTCAGAACCCCCAATTGACAGTTTTCCTAGGGGAACCGCTGTTCAATTTTTTCTGGACTCTAACACTGAATAAATTTTAAGAAAATTTCTTTTTTGATTTTCAGAACCTAAATTGACAGTTTTCCTGGGGGAACGGCTGTTCAATTTTTTCTAGACTCTTAAACACTGAATAAATTTTAAGAAATTTTTTTTTGATTTTCAGAACCTAAATTGACAGTTTTCCTGGGGGAACGGCTGTTCAATTTTTTCTAGACTCTTAAACACTGAATAAATTTTAAGAAAAAAATTAATTTTGATTTTCAGAACCTAAATTAACAGTTTTCCTAGGGGAACGGCTGTTCAATTTTTTCTAGACTCTTAAACACTGAACAAATTTTAAGAAAATTTCTTTTTTGATTTTCAGAACCTAAATTGACAGTTTTCCTGGGGGAACGGCTGTTCAATTTTTTCTAGACTCCTAAACACTGAATAAATTTTAAGAAAAAAATTAATTTTGATTTTCAGAACCTAAATTGACAGTTTTCCTAGGGGAACCGCTGTTCAATTTTTTCTAGACTCTTGAACACAATAAATTTTAAGAAAAAATTAATTTTGATTTTCAGAACCCCAATTGACAGTTTTCCTAGGGGAACCGCTGTTCAATTTTTTCTGGACTCTAACACTGAATAAATTTTAAGAAAAAATTTAATTTTGATTTTCAGAACCCCAATTGACAGTTTTCCTAGGGGAACCGCTGTTCAATTTTTTCTAGACTCGTTAAACACTGAATAAATTTTAAGAAAAAATTTAATTTTGATTTTCAGAACCTAAATTGACAGTTTTCCTAGGGGAACGGCTGTTCAATTTTTTCTAGACTCTTAAACACTGAATAAATCTTGAGAAAAATTTTTTTTTTGATTTTCAGAACCCAAATTGACAGTTTTCCTGGGGGAACGGCTGTTCAATTTTTTCTAGACTCTTAAACACTGAATAAATTTTAAGAAAATTTCTTTTTTGATTTTCAGAACCTAAATTGACAGTTTTCCTAGGGGAACCGCTGTTCAATTTTTTCTAGACTCTTAAACACTGAATAAATTTTAAGAAAAAAATTAATTTTGATTTTCAGAACCTAATTTAACAGTTTTCCTAGGGGAACGGCTGTTCAATTTTTTCTAGACTCTTAAACACTGAATAAATCTTGAGAAAAATTTTTTTTTTGATTTTCAGAACCCAAATTGACAGTTTTCCTGGGGGAACGGCTGTTCAATTTTTTCTAGACTCTTAAACACTGAATAAATTTTAAGAAAATTTCTTTTTTGATTTTCAGAACCTAAATTGACAGTTTTCCTGGGGGAACGGCTGTTCAATTTTTTCTAGACTCTTAAACACTGAATAAATTTTAAGAAAAAAATTAATTTTGATTTTCAGAACCTAAATTAACAGTTTTCCTAGGGGAACGGCTGTTCAATTTTTTCTAGACTCGGAAACACTGAATAAATTTTAAGAAAAATTTTTTTTTGATTTTCAGAACCTAAATTGACAGTTTTCCTGGGGGAACGGCTGTTCAATTTTTTCTAGACTCTTAAACACTGAATAAATTTTAAGAAAAAAATTAATTTTGATTTTCAGAACCTAAATTAACAGTTTTCCTAGGGGAACGGCTGTTCAATTTTTTCTAGACTCTTAAACACTGAATAAATTTTAAGAAAAATTTTTTTTTTGATTTTCAGAACCTAAATTGACAGTTTTCCTAGGGGAACGGCTGTTCAATTTTTTCTAGACTCTTAAACACAATAAATTTTAAGAAAAATTTTTTTTTGATTTTCAGAACCTAAATTGACAGTTTTCCTGGGGGAACGGCTGTTCAATTTTTTCTAGACTCTTAAACACTGAATAAATTTTAAGAAAAAAATTAATTTTGATTTTCAGAACCTAAATTAACAGTTTTCCTAGGGGAACGGCTGTTCAATTTTTTCTAGACTCTTAAACACTGAATAAATTTTAAGAAAAAAATTAATTTTGATTTTCAGAACCTAAATTAACAGTTTTCCTAGGGGAACGGCTGTTCAATTTTTTCTAGACTCTTAAACACTGAATAAATTTTAAGAAAAATTTTTTTTTTGATTTTCAGAACCTAAATTGACAGTTTTCCTAGGGGAACGGCTGTTCAATTTTTTCTAGACTCTTAAACACAATAAATTTTAAGAAAAATTTTTTTTTGATTTTCAGAACCTAAATTGACAGTTTTCCTGGGGGAACGGCTGTTCAATTTTTTCTAGACTCTTAAACACTGAATAAATTTTAAGAAAAAAATTAATTTTGATTTTCAGAACCTAAATTAACAGTTTTCCTAGGGGAACGGCTGTTCAATTTTTTCTAGACTCTTAAACACTGAATAAATTTTAAGAAAAAAATTAATTTTGATTTTCAGAACCTAAATTAACAGTTTTCCTAGGGGAACGGCTGTTCAATTTTTTCTAGACTCTTAAACACTGAATAAATTTTAAGAAAAAAATTAATTTTGATTTTCAGAACCTAAATTAACAGTTTTCCTAGGGGAACGGCTGTTCAATTTTTTCTAGACTCTTAAACACTGAACAAATTTTAAGAAAATTTTTTTTTTGATTTTCAGAACCTAAATTGACAGTTTTCCTGGGGGAACGGCTGTTCAATTTTTTCTAGACTCTTAAACACTGAATAAATTTTAAGAAAAAAATTAATTTTGATTTTCAGAACCTAAATTAACAGTTTTCCTAGGGGAACGGCTGTTCAATTTTTTCTAGACTCTTAAACACTTGAACAAATTTTAAGAAATTTTTTTTTTTGATTTTCAGAACCTAAATTGACAGTTTTCCTGGGGGAACGGCTGTTCAATATTTTCTAGACTCTTAAACACTGAATAAATTTTAAGCAAAATTTTTTTTTTGATTTTCAGAACCTAAATTGACAGTTTTCCTAGGGGAACCGCTGTTCAATTTTTTCTAGACTCTTAAACACTGAACAAATTTTAAGAAAATTTCTTTTTTGATTTTCAGAACCTAAATTGACAGTTTTCCTGGGGGAACGGCTGTTCAATTTTTTCTAGACTCTTAAACACTGAATAAATTTTAAGAAAAAAATTAATTTTGATTTTCAGAACCTAAATTAACAGTTTTCCTAGGGGAACGGCTGTTCAATTTTTTCTAGACTCTTGAACACTGAATAAATTTTAAGAAAAATTTTTTTTTTGATTTTCAGAACCTAAATTGACAGTTTTCCTAGGGGAACCGCTGTTCAATTTTTTCTAGACTCTTAAACACTGAACAAATTTTAAGAAAATTTCTTTTTTGATTTTCAGAACCTAAATTAACAGTTTTCCTAGGGGAACGGCTGTTCAATTTTTTCTAGACTCTTAAACACTGAATAAATCTTGAGAAAAATTTTTTTTTTGATTTTCAGAACCTAAATTGACAGTTTTCCTAGGGGAACGGCTGTTCAATTTTTTCTAGACTCTTAAACACTGAATAAATTTTAAGAAAATTTTTTTTTTGATTTTCAGAACCTAAATTGACAGTTTTCCTAGGGGAACGGCTGTTCAATTTTTTCTAGACTCTTAAACACTGAATAAATTTTAAGAAAATTTTTTTTGATTTTCAGAACCTAAATTGACAGTTTTCCTGGGGGAACGGCTGTTCAATTTTTTCTAGACTCTTAAACACTGAATAAATTTTAAGAAAAAAATTAATTTTGATTTTCAGAACCTAAATTAACAGTTTTCCTAGGGGAACGGCTGTTCAATTTTTTCTAGACTCTTAAACACTGAATAAATTTTAAGAAAAAAATTAATTTTGATTTTCAGAACCTAAATTAACAGTTTTCCTAGGGGAACGGCTGTTCAATTTTTTCTAGACTCTTAAACACTGAACAAATTTTAAGAAAATTTCTTTTTTGATTTTCAGAACCTAAATTGACAGTTTTCCTGGGGGAACGGCTGTTCAATTTTTTCTAGACTCTTAAACACTGAATAAATTTTAAGAAAAAAATTAATTTTGATTTTCAGAACCTAAATTAACAGTTTTCCTAGGGGAACGGCTGTTCAATTTTTTCTAGACTCTTAAACACTGAATAAATTTGAAGAAAAATTTTTTTTTTGATTTTCAGAACCTAAATTGACAGTTTTCCTAGGGGAACCGCTGTTCAATTTTTTCTAGACTCTTGAACACAATAAATTTTAAGAAAAAATTAATTTTGATTTTCAGAACCCCCAATTGACAGTTTTCCTAGGGGAACCGCTGTTCAATTTTTTCTGGACTCTAACACTGAATAAATTTTGAGAAAATTTCTTTTTTGATTTTCAGAACCTAAATTGACAGTTTTCCTGGGGGAACGGCTGTTCAATTTTTTCTAGACTCTTAAACACTGAATAAATTTTAAGAAAATTTTTTTTGATTTTCAGAACCTAAATTGACAGTTTTCCTGGGGGAACGGCTGTTCAATTTTTTCTAGACTCTTAAACACTGAATAAATTTTAAGAAAAAAATTAATTTTGATTTTCAGAACCTAAATTAACAGTTTTCCTAGGGGAGCGGCTGTTCAATTTTTTCTAGACTCTTAAACACTGAATAAATTTTAAGAAAAAAATTAATTTTGATTTTCAGAACCTAAATTAACAGTTTTCCTAGGGGAACGGCTGTTCAATTTTTTCTAGACTCTTAAACACTGAACAAATTTTAAGAAAATTTCTTTTTTGATTTTCAGAACCTAAATTGACAGTTTTCCTGGGGGAACGGCTGTTCAATTTTTTCTAGACTCCTAAACACTGAATAAATTTTAAGAAAAAAATTAATTTTGATTTTCAGAACCTAAATTGACAGTTTTCCTAGGGGAACCGCTGTTCAATTTTTTCTAGACTCTTGAACACAATAAATTTTAAGAAAAAATTAATTTTGATTTTCAGAACCCCAATTGACAGTTTTCCTAGGGGAACCGCTGTTCAATTTTTTCTGGACTCTTAAACACTTTGAATAAATTTTAAGAAAAAATTTAATTTTGATTTTCAGAACCCCAATTGACAGTTTTCCTAGGGGAACCGCTGTTCAATTTTTTCTAGACTCTAAACACTTTGAATAAATTTTAAGAAAAAATTTAATTTTGATTTTCAGAACCTAAATGGACAGTTTTCCTAGGGGAACGGCTGTTCAATTTTTTCTAGACTCTTAAACACTGAATAAATTTTAAGAAAAATTTTTTTTTTGATTTTCAGAACCTAAATTGACAGTTTTCCTAGGGGAACCGCTGTTCAATTTTTTCTAGACTCTTGAACACAATAAATTTTAAGAAAAAATTAATTTTGATTTTCAGAACCCCAATTGACAGTTTTCCTAGGGGAACCGCTGTTCAATTTTTTCTGGACTCTAACACTGAATAAATTTTAAGAAAAAATTTAATTTTGATTTTCAGAACCCCAATTGACAGTTTTCCTAGGGGAACCGCTGCTCAATTTTTTCTGGACTCTTAAACACTTTGAATAAATTTTAAGAAAAAATTTAATTTTGATTT
This sequence comes from Lochmaea crataegi, assembly GCA_947563755.1. NCBI lineage: Eukaryota > Metazoa > Arthropoda > Insecta > Coleoptera > Chrysomelidae > Lochmaea > Lochmaea crataegi. The sequence goes on from OX387422.1 coordinate 136,102,875, forward strand.
TCAGAACCCCAATTGACAGTTTTCCTAGGGGAACCGCTGTTCAATTTTTTCTAGACTCTAAACACTTTGAATAAATTTTAAGAAAAAATTTAATTTTGATTTTCAGAACCTAAATGGACAGTTTTCCTAGGGGAACGGCTGTTCAATTTTTTCTAGACTCTTAAACACTGAATACATTTTAAGAAAAAATTTAATCTTTATTTGCAGAACCTAGATTGACAGTTTTCCTAGGGGAACCGCTGTTCAATTTTTTCTGGACTCTTTAAACACTGAATAGATTTTGAGAAAAAATTTAATTTTGATTTTCAGAACCTAAATTGACAGTTTTCCTAAGGGAACCGCTGTTCAATTTTTTCTAGACTCTAAACACTGAATAAATTTTAAGACTAAATTTAATCTTTATTTGCAGAACCTAAATTGACAGTTTTCCTAGGGGAACCGCTGTTCAATTTTTTCTAGACTCGTTAAACACTGAATAAATTTTAAGAAAAAATTTAATTTTGATTTTCAGAACCTAAATTGACAGTTTTCCTAGGGGAACGGCTGTTCAATTTTTTCTAGACTCTTAAACACTGAATAAATCTTGAGAAAAATTTTTTTTTTGATTTTCAGAACCCAAATTGACAGTTTTCCTGGGGGAACGGCTGTTCAATTTTTTCTAGACTCTTAAACACTGAATAAATTTTAAGAAAATTTCTTTTTTGATTTTCAGAACCTAAATTGACAGTTTTCCTGGGGGAACGGCTGTTCAATTTTTTCTAGACTCTTAAACACTGAATAAATTTTAAGAAAAAAATTAATTTTGATTTTCAGAACCTAAATTAACAGTTTTCCTAGGGGAACGGCTGTTCAATTTTTTCTAGACTCGAAACACTGAATAAATTTTAAGAAAAATTTTTTTTTGATTTTCAGAACCTAAATTGACAGTTTTCCTGGGGGAACGGCTGTTCAATTTTTTCTAGACTCTTAAACACTGAATAAATTTTAAGAAAAAAATTAATTTTGATTTTCAGAACCTAAATTAACAGTTTTCCTAGGGGAACGGCTGTTCAATTTTTTCTAGACTCGAAACACTTGAACAAATTTTAAGAAAATTTTTTTTTTGATTTTCAGAACCTAAATTGACAGTTTTCCTGGGGGAACGGCTGTTCAATTTTTTCTAGACTCTTAAACACTGAATAAATTTTAAGAAAAATTTTTTTTTTGATTTTCAGAACCTAAATTGACAGTTTTCCTAGGGGAACCGCTGTTCAATTTTTTCTAGACTCTTAAACACTGAACAAATTTTAAGAAAATTTCTTTTTTGATTTTCAGAACCTAAATTGACAGTTTTCCTGGGGGAACGGCTGTTCAATTTTTTCTAGACTCTTAAACACTGAATAAATTTTAAGAAAAAAATTAATTTTGATTTTCAGAACCTAAATTAACAGTTTTCCTAGGGGAACGGCTGTTCAATTTTTTCTAGACTCTTGAACACTGAATAAATTTTAAGAAAAATTTTTTTTTTGATTTTCAGAACCTAAATTGACAGTTTTCCTAGGGGAACCGCTGTTCAATTTTTTCTAGACTCTTAAACACTGAACAAATTTTAAGAAAATTTCTTTTTTGATTTTCAGAACCTAAATTGACAGTTTTCCTGGGGGAACGGCTGTTCAATTTTTTCTGGACTCTTAAACACTGAACAAATTTTAAGAAAATTTCTTTTTTGATTTTCAGAACCTAAATTAACAGTTTTCCTAGGGGAACGGCTGTTCAATTTTTTCTAGACTCTTAAACACTGAATAAATCTTGAGAAAAATTTTTTTTTTGATTTTCAGAACCTAAATTGACAGTTTTCCTGGGGGAACGGCTGTTCAATTTTTTCTAGACTCTTAAACACTGAATAAATTTTAAGAAAATTTTTTTTTTGATTTTCAGAACCTAAATTGACAGTTTTCCTAGGGGAACGGCTGTTCAATTTTTTCTAGACTCTTAAACACTGAATAAATTTTAAGAAAATTTTTTTTGATTTTCAGAACCTAAATTGACAGTTTTCCTGGGGGAACGGCTGTTCAATTTTTTCTAGACTCTTAAACACTGAATAAATTTTAAGAAAAAAATTAATTTTGATTTTCAGAACCTAAATTAACAGTTTTCCTAGGGGAACGGCTGTTCAATTTTTTCTAGACTCTTAAACACTGAATAAATTTTAAGAAAAAAATTAATTTTGATTTTCAGAACCTAAATTAACAGTTTTCCTAGGGGAACGGCTGTTCAATTTTTTCTAGACTCTTAAACACTGAACAAATTTTAAGAAAATTTCTTTTTTGATTTTCAGAACCTAAATTGACAGTTTTCCTGGGGGAACGGCTGTTCAATTTTTTCTAGACTCCTAAACACTGAATAAATTTTAAGAAAAAAATTAATTTTGATTTTCAGAACCTAAATTAACAGTTTTCCTAGGGGAACGGCTGTTCAATTTTTTCTAGACTCTTAAACACTGAACAAATTTTAAGAAAATTTCTTTTTTGATTTTCAGAACCTAAATTGACAGTTTTCCTGGGGGAACGGCTGTTCAATTTTTTCTAGACTCTTAAACACTGAATAAATTTTAAGAAAAAAATTAATTTTGATTTTCAGAACCTAAATTAACAGTTTTCCTAGGGGAACGGCTGTTCAATTTTTTCTAGACTCTTAAACACTGAATAAATTTGAAGAAAAATTTTTTTTTTGATTTTCAGAACCTAAATTGACAGTTTTCCTAGGGGAACCGCTGTTCAATTTTTTCTAGACTCTTGAACACAATAAATTTTAAGAAAAAATTAATTTTGATTTTCAGAACCCCCAATTGACAGTTTTCCTAGGGGAACCGCTGTTCAATTTTTTCTGGACTCTAACACTGAATAAATTTTAAGAAAATTTCTTTTTTGATTTTCAGAACCTAAATTGACAGTTTTCCTGGGGGAACGGCTGTTCAATTTTTTCTAGACTCTTAAACACTGAATAAATTTTAAGAAAATTTTTTTTGATTTTCAGAACCTAAATTGACAGTTTTCCTCGGGGAACGGCTGTTCAATTTTTTCTAGACTCTTAAACACTGAATAAATTTTAAGAAAAAAATTAATTTTGATTTTCAGAACCTAAATTAACAGTTTTCCTAGGGGAGCGGCTGTTCAATTTTTTCTAGACTCTTAAACACTGAATAAATTTTAAGAAAAAAATTAATTTTGATTTTCAGAACCCCAATTGACAGTTTTCCTAGGGGAACCGCTGTTCAATTTTTTCTAGACTCTAAACACTTTGAATAAATTTTAAGAAAAAATTTAATTTTGATTTTCAGAACCTAAATGGACAGTTTTCCTAGGGGAACGGCTGTTCAATTTTTTCTAGACTCTTAAACACTGAATACATTTTAAGAAAAAATTTAATCTTTATTTGCAGAACCTAGATTGACAGTTTTCCTAGGGGAACCGCTGTTCAATTTTTTCTGGACTCTTTAAACACTGAATAGATTTTGAGAAAAAATTTAATTTTGATTTTCAGAACCTAAATTGACAGTTTTCCTAAGGGAACCGCTGTTCAATTTTTTCTAGACTCTAAACACTGAATAAATTTTAAGACTAAATTTAATCTTTATTTGCAGAACCTAAATTGACAGTTTTCCTAGGGGAACCGCTGTTCAATTTTTTCTAGACTCGTTAAACACTGAATAAATTTTAAGAAAAAATTTAATTTTGATTTTCAGAACCTAAATTGACAGTTTTCCTAGGGGAACGGCTGTTCAATTTTTTCTAGACTCTTAAACACTGAATAAATCTTGAGAAAAATTTTTTTTTTGATTTTCAGAACCCAAATTGACAGTTTTCCTGGGGGAACGGCTGTTCAATTTTTTCTAGACTCTTAAACACTGAATAAATTTTAAGAAAATTTCTTTTTTGATTTTCAGAACCTAAATTGACAGTTTTCCTGGGGGAACGGCTGTTCAATTTTTTCTAGACTCTTAAACACTGAATAAATTTTAAGAAAAAAATTAATTTTGATTTTCAGAACCTAAATTAACAGTTTTCCTAGGGGAACGGCTGTTCAATTTTTTCTAGACTCGAAACACTGAATAAATTTTAAGAAAAATTTTTTTTTGATTTTCAGAACCTAAATTGACAGTTTTCCTGGGGGAACGGCTGTTCAATTTTTTCTAGACTCTTAAACACTGAATAAATTTTAAGAAAAAAATTAATTTTGATTTTCAGAACCTAAATTAACAGTTTTCCTAGGGGAACGGCTGTTCAATTTTTTCTAGACTCGAAACACTTGAACAAATTTTAAGAAAATTTTTTTTTTGATTTTCAGAACCTAAATTGACAGTTTTCCTGGGGGAACGGCTGTTCAATTTTTTCTAGACTCTTAAACACTGAATAAATTTTAAGAAAATTTTTTTTTTTGATTTTCAGAACCTAAATTGACAGTTTTCCTAGGGGAACCGCTGTTCAATTTTTTCTAGACTCTTAAACACTGAACAAATTTTAAGAAAATTTCTTTTTTGATTTTCAGAACCTAAATTGACAGTTTTCCTGGGGGAACGGCTGTTCAATTTTTTCTAGACTCTTAAACACTGAATAAATTTTAAGAAAAAAATTAATTTTGATTTTCAGAACCTAAATTAACAGTTTTCCTAGGGGAACGGCTGTTCAATTTTTTCTAGACTCTTGAACACTGAATAAATTTTAAGAAAAATTTTTTTTTTGATTTTCAGAACCTAAATTGACAGTTTTCCTAGGGGAACCGCTGTTCAATTTTTTCTAGACTCTTAAACACTGAATAAATTTTGAGAAAAAAATTAATTTTGATTTTCAGAACCTAAATTAACAGTTTTCCTAGGGGAGCGGCTGTTCAATTTTTTCTAGACTCTTAAACACTGAATAAATTTTAAGAAAAAAATTAATTTTGATTTTCAGAACCTAAATTAACAGTTTTCCTAGGGGAACGGCTGTTCAATTTTTTCTAGACTCTTAAACACTGAACAAATTTTAAGAAAATTTCTTTTTTGATTTTCAGAACCTAAATTGACAGTTTTCCTGGGGGAACGGCTGTTCAATTTTTTCTAGACTCCTAAACACTGAATAAATTTTAAGAAAAAATTAATTTTGATTTTCAGAACCCCAATTGACAGTTTTCCTAGGGGAACCGCTGTTCAATTTTTTCTGGACTCTTAAACGCTGAATAAATTTTAAGAAAAAAATTAATTTTGATTTTCAGAACCTAAATTAACAGTTTTCCTAGGGGAACGGCTGTTCAATTTTTTCTAGACTCTTAAACACTTGAACAAATTTTAAGAAAATTTTTTTTTTGATTTTCAGAACCTAAATTGACAGTTTTCCTGGGGGAACGGCTGTTCAATTTTTTCTAGACTCTTAAACACTGAATAAATTTTAAGAAAAATTTTTTTTTTGATTTTCAGAACCTAAATTGACAGTTTTCCTAGGGGAACCGCTGTTCAATTTTTTCTAGACTCTTAAACACTGAACAAATTTTAAGAAAATTTCTTTTTTGATTTTCAGAACCTAAATTGACAGTTTTCCTGGGGGAACGGCTGTTCAATTTTTTCTAGACTCTTAAACACTGAATAAATTTTAAGAAAAAAATTAATTTTGATTTTCAGAACCTAAATTAACAGTTTTCCTAGGGGAACGGCTGTTCAATTTTTTCTAGACTCTTGAACACTGAATAAATTTTAAGAAAAATTTTTTTTTTGATTTTCAGAACCTAAATTGACAGTTTTCCTAGGGGAACCGCTGTTCAATTTTTTCTAGACTCTTAAACACTGAACAAATTTTAAGAAAATTTCTTTTTTGATTTTCAGAACCTAAATTGACAGTTTTCCTGGGGGAACGGCTGTTCAATTTTTTCTGGACTCTTAAACACTGAACAAATTTTAAGAAAATTTCTTTTTTGATTTTCAGAACCTAAATTAACAGTTTTCCTAGGGGAACGGCTGTTCAATTTTTTCTAGACTCTTAAACACTGAATAAATCTTGAGAAAAATTTTTTTTTTGATTTTCAGAACCTAAGCTGACAGTTTTCCTGGGGGAACGGCTGTTCAATTTTTTCTAGACTCTTAAACACTGAATAAATTTTAAGAAAATTTTTTTTTTGATTTTCAGAACCTAAATTGACAGTTTTCCTAGGGGAACGGCTGTTCAATTTTTTCTAGACTCTTAAACACTGAATAAATTTTAAGAAAATTTTTTTTGATTTTCAGAACCTAAATTGACAGTTTTCCTGGGGGAACGGCTGTTCAATTTTTTCTAGACTCTTAAACACTGAATAAATTTTAAGAAAAAATTTAATTTTGATTTTCAGAACCCCAATTGACAGTTTTCCTAGGGGAACCGCTGCTCAATTTTTTCTGGACTCTTAAACACTTTGAATAAATTTTAAGAAAAAATTTAATTTTGATTTTCAGAACCCCAATTGACAGTTTTCCTAGGGGAACCGCTGTTCAATTTTTTCTAGACTCTAAACACTTTGAATAAATTTTAAGAAAAAATTTAATTTTGATTTTCAGAACCTAAATGGACAGTTTTCCTAGGGGAACGGCTGTTCAATTTTTTCTAGACTCTTAAACACTGAATAAATTTTAAGAAAATTTTTTTTTTTGATTTTCAGAACCTAAATTGACAGTTTTCCTAGGGGAACCGCTGTTCAATTTTTTCTAGACTCTTGAACACAATAAATTTTAAGAAAAAATTAATTTTGATTTTCAGAACCCCAATTGACAGTTTTCCTAGGGGAACCGCTGTTCAATTTTTTCTGGACTCTAACACTGAATAAATTTTAAGAAAAAATTTAATTTTGATTTTCAGAACCCCAATTGACAGTTTTCCTAGGGGAACCGCTGCTCAATTTTTTCTGGACTCTTAAACACTGAATAAATTTTAAGAAAAAATTTAATTTTGATTTTCAGAACCCCAATTGACAGTTTTCCTAGGGGAACCGCTGTTCAATTTTTTCTAGACTCTAAACACTTTGAATAAATTTTAAGAAAAAATTTAATTTTGATTTTCAGAACCTAAATGGACAGTTTTCCTAGGGGAACGGCTGTTCAATTTTTTCTAGACTCTTAAACACTGAATACATTTTAAGAAAAAATTTAATCTTTATTTGCAGAACCTAGATTGACAGTTTTCCTAGGGGAACCGCTGTTCAATTTTTTCTGGACTCTTTAAACACTGAATAGATTTTGAGAAAAAATTTAATTTTGATTTTCAGAACCTAAATTGACAGTTTTCCTAAGGGAACCGCTGTTCAATTTTTTCTAGACTCTAAACACTGAATAAATTTTAAGACTAAATTTAATCTTTATTTGCAGAACCTAAATTGACAGTTTTCCTAGGGGAACCGCTGTTCAATTTTTTCTAGACTCGTTAAACACTGAATAAATTTTAAGAAAAAATTTAATTTTGATTTTCAGAACCTAAATTGACAGTTTTCCTAGGGGAACGGCTGTTCAATTTTTTCTAGACTCTTAAACACTGAATAAATCTTGAGAAAAATTTTTTTTTTGATTTTCAGAACCCAAATTGACAGTTTTCCTGGGGGAACGGCTGTTCAATTTTTTCTAGACTCTTAAACACTGAATAAATTTTAAGAAAATTTCTTTTTTGATTTTCAGAACCTAAATTGACAGTTTTCCTGGGGGAACGGCTGTTCAATTTTTTCTAGACTCTTAAACACTGAATAAATTTTAAGAAAAAAATTAATTTTGATTTTCAGAACCTAAATTAACAGTTTTCCTAGGGGAACGGCTGTTCAATTTTTTCTAGACTCGAAACACTGAATAAATTTTAAGAAAAATTTTTTTTTGATTTTCAGAACCTAAATTGACAGTTTTCCTGGGGGAACGGCTGTTCAATTTTTTCTAGACTCTTAAACACTGAATAAATTTTAAGAAAAAAATTAATTTTGATTTTCAGAACCTAAATTAACAGTTTTCCTAGGGGAACGGCTGTTCAATTTTTTCTAGACTCGAAACACTTGAACAAATTTTAAGAAAATTTTTTTTTTGATTTTCAGAACCTAAATTGACAGTTTTCCTGGGGGAACGGCTGTTCAATTTTTTCTAGACTCTTAAACACTGAATAAATTTTAAGAAAAATTTTTTTTTTGATTTTCAGAACCTAAATTGACAGTTTTCCTAGGGGAACCGCTGTTCAATTTTTTCTAGACTCTTAAACACAACAAATTTTAGGAAAATTTCTTTTTTGATTTTCAGAACCTAAATTGACAGTTTTCCTGGGGGAACGGCTGTTCAATTTTTTCTAGACTCTTAAACACTGAATAAATTTTAAGAAAAAAATTAATTTTGATTTTCAGAACCTAAATTAACAGTTTTCCTAGGGGAACGGCTGTTCAATTTTTTCTAGACTCTTGAACACTGAATAAATTTTGAGAAAAATTTTTTTTTTGATTTTCAGAACCTAAATTGACAGTTTTCCTAGGGGAACCGCTGTTCAATTTTTTCTAGACTCTTAAACACTGAACAAATTTTAAGAAAATTTCTTTTTTGATTTTCAGAACCTAAATTGACAGTTTTCCTGGGGGAACGGCTGTTCAATTTTTTCTGGACTCTTAAACACTGAACAAATTTTAAGAAAATTTCTTTTTTGATTTTCAGAACCTAAATTAACAGTTTTCCTAGGGGAACGGCTGTTCAATTTTTTCTAGACTCTTAAACACTGAATAAATCTTGAGAAAAATTTTTTTTTTGATTTTCAGAACCTAAATTGACAGTTTTCCTGGGGGAACGGCTGTTCAATTTTTTCTAGACTCTTAAACACTGAATAAATTTTAAGAAAATTTTTTTTTTGATTTTCAGAACCTAAATTGACAGTTTTCCTAGGGGAACGGCTGTTCAATTTTTTCTAGACTCTTAAACACTGAATAAATTTTGAGAAAATTTTTTTTGATTTTCAGAACCTAAATTGACAGTTTTCCTGGGGGAACGGCTGTTCAATTTTTTCTAGACTCTTAAACACTGAATAAATTTTAAGAAAAAAATTAATTTTGATTTTCAGAACCTAAATTAACAGTTTTCCTAGGGGAACGGCTGTTCAATTTTTTCTAGACTCTTAAACACTGAATAAATTTTAAGAAAAAAATTAATTTTGATTTTCAGAACCTAAATTAACAGTTTTCCTAGGGGAACGGCTGTTCAATTTTTTCTAGACTCTTAAACACTGAACAAATTTTAAGAAAATTTCTTTTTTGATTTTCAGAACCTAAATTGACAGTTTTCCTGGGGGAACGGCTGTTCAATTTTTTCTAGACTCTTAAACACTGAATAAATTTTAAGAAAAAAATTAATTTTGATTTTCAGAACCTAAATTAACAGTTTTCCTAGGGGAACGGCTGTTCAATTTTTTCTAGACTCTTAAACACTGAATAAATTTGAAGAAAAATTTTTTTTTTGATTTTCAGAACCTAAATTGACAGTTTTCCTAGGGGAACCGCTGTTCAATTTTTTCTAGACTCTTGGACACAATAAATTTTAAGAAAAAATTAATTTTGATTTTCAGAACCCCCAATTGACAGTTTTCCTAGGGGAACCGCTGTTCAATTTTTTCTGGACTCTAACACTGAATAAATTTTAAGAAAATTTCTTTTTTGATTTTCAGAACCTAAATTGACAGTTTTCCTGGGGGAACGGCTGTTCAATTTTTTCTAGACTCTTAAACACTGAATAAATTTTAAGAAAATTTTTTTTGATTTTCAGAACCTAAATTGACAGTTTTCCTGGGGGAACGGCTGTTCAATTTTTTCTAGACTCTTAAACACTGAATAAATTTTAAGAAAAAAATTAATTTTGATTTTCAGAACCTAAATTAACAGTTTTCCTAGGGGAGCGGCTGTTCAATTTTTTCTAGACTCTTAAACACTGAATAAATTTTAAGAAAAAAATTAATTTTGATTTTCAGAACCTAAATTAACAGTTTTCCTAGGGGAACGGCTGTTCAATTTTTTCTAGACTCTTAAACACTGAACAAATTTTAAGAAAATTTCTTTTTTGATTTTCAGAACCTAAATTGACAGTTTTCCTGGGGGAACGGCTGTTCAATTTTTTCTAGACTCCTAAACACTGAATAAATTTTAAGAAAAAAATTAATTTTGATTTTCAGAACCTAAATTGACAGTTTTCCTAGGGGAACCGCTGTTCAATTTTTTCTAGACTCTTGAACACAATAAATTTTAAGAAAAAATTAATTTTGATTTTCAGAACCCCAATTGACAGTTTTCCTAGGGGAACCGCTGTTCAATTTTTTCTGGACTCTAACACTGAATAAATTTTAAGAAAAAATTTAATTTTGATTTTCAGAACCCCAATTGACAGTTTTCCTAGGGGAACCGCTGCTCAATTTTTTCTGGACTCTTAAACACTTTGAATAAATTTTAAGAAAAAATTTAATTTTGATTTTCAGAACCCCAATTGACAGTTTTCCTAGGGGAACCGCTGTTCAATTTTTTCTAGACTCTAAACACTTTGAATAAATTTTAAGAAAAAATTTAATTTTGATTTTCAGAACCTAAATGGACAGTTTTCCTAGGGGAACGGCTGTTCAATTTTTTCTAGACTCTTAAACACTGAATACATTTTAAGAAAAAATTTAATCTTTATTTGCAGAACCTAGATTGACAGTTTTCCTAGGGGAACCGCTGTTCAATTTTTTCTGGACTCTTTAAACACTGAATAGATTTTGAGAAAAAATTTAATTTTGATTTTCAGAACCTAAATTGACAGTTTTCCTAAGGGAACCGCTGTTCAATTTTTTCTAGACTCTAAACACTGAATAAATTTTAAGACTAAATTTAATCTTTATTTGCAGAACCTAAATTGACAGTTTTCCTAGGGGAACCGCTGTTCAATTTTTTCTAGACTCGTTAAACACTGAATAAATTTTAAGAAAAAATTTAATTTTGATTTTCAGAACCTAAATTGACAGTTTTCCTAGGGGAACGGCTGTTCAATTTTTTCTAGACTCTTAAACACTGAATAAATCTTGAGAAAAATTTTTTTTTTGATTTTCAGAACCCAAATTGACAGTTTTCCTGGGGGAACGGCTGTTCAATTTTTTCTAGACTCTTAAACACTGAATAAATTTTAAGAAAATTTCTTTTTTGATTTTCAGAACCTAAATTGACAGTTTTCCTGGGGGAACGGCTGTTCAATTTTTTCTAGACTCTTAAACACTGAATAAATTTTAAGAAAAAAATTAATTTTGATTTTCAGAACCTAAATTAACAGTTTTCCTAGGGGAACGGCTGTTCAATTTTTTCTAGACTCGAAACACTGAATAAATTTTAAGAAAAATTTTTTTTTGATTTTCAGAACCTAAATTGACAGTTTTCGTGGGGGAACGGCTGTTCAATTTTTTCTAGACTCTTAAACACTGAATAAATTTTAAGAAAAAAATTAATTTTGATTTTCAGAACCTAAATTAACAGTTTTCCTAGGGGAACGGCTGTTCAATTTTTTCTAGACTCTTAAACACTGAATAAATTTTAAGAAAAATTTTTTTTTGATTTTCAGAACCTAAATTGACAGTTTTCCTAGGGGAACGGCTGTTCAATTTTTTCTAGACTCTTAAACACAATAAATTTTAAGAAAAATTTTTTTTGATTTTCAGAACCTAAATTGACAGTTTTCCTGGGGGAACGGCTGTTCAATTTTTTCTAGACTCTTAAACACTGAATAAATTTTAAGAAAAAAATTAATTTTGATTTTCAGAACCTAAATTAACAGTTTTCCTAGGGGAACGGCTGTTCAATTTTTTCTAGACTCTTAAACACTGAATAAATTTTAAGAAAAAAATTAATTTTGATTTTCAGAACCTAAATTAACAGTTTTCCTAGGGGAACGGCTGTTCAATTTTTTCTAGACTCTTAAACACTGAATAAATTTTAAGAAAAATTTTTTTTTTTATTTTCAGAACCTAAATTGACAGTTTTCCTAGGGGAACCGCTGTTCAATTTTTTCTAGACTCTTGAACACAATAAATTTTAAGAAAAAATTAATTTTGATTTTCAGAACCCCAATTGACAGTTTTCCTAGGGGAACCGCTGTTCAATTTTTTCTGGACTCTAACACTGAATAAATTTCAAGAAAAAATTTAATTTTGATTTTCAGAACCCCAATTGACAGTTTTCCTAGGGGAACCGCTGCTCAATTTTTTCTGGACTCTTAAACACTTTGAATAAATTTTAAGAAAAAATTTAATTTTGATTTTCAGAACCCCAATTGACAGTTTTCCTAGGGGAACCGCTGTTCAATTTTTTCTAGACTCTAAACACTTTGAATAAATTTTAAGAAAAAATTTAATTTTGATTTTCAGAACCTAAATGGACAGTTTTCCTAGGGGAACGGCTGTTCAATTTTTTCTAGACTCTTAAACACTGAATACATTTTAAGAAAAAATTTAATCTTTATTTGCAGAACCTAGATTGACAGTTTTCCTAGGGGAACCGCTGTTCAATTTTTTCTGGACTCTTTAAACACTGAATAGATTTTGAGAAAAAATTTAATTTTGATTTTCAGAACCTAAATTGACAGTTTTCCTAAGGGAACCGCTGTTCAATTTTTTCTAGACTCTAAACACTGAATAAATTTTAAGACTAAATTTAATCTTTATTTGCAGAACCTAAATTGACAGTTTTCCTAGGGGAACCGCTGTTCAATTTATTCTAGACTCTTAAACACTGAATAAATCTTGAGAAAAATTTTTTTTTTGATTTTCAGAACCCAAATTGACAGTTTTCCTGTTTTCTAGACTCTTAAACACTGAACAAATTTTAAGAAAATTTTTTTTTTGATTTTCAGAACCCAAATTGACAGTTTTCCTGGGGGAACGGCTGTTCAATTTTTTCTAGACTCTTAAACACTGAATAAATTTTAAGAAAATTTCTTTTTTGATTTTCAGAACCTAAATTGACAGTTTTCCTAGGGGAACCGCTGTTCAATTTTTTCTAGACTCTTAAACACTGAATAAATTTTAAGAAAAAAATTAATTTTGATTTTCAGAACCTAAATTAACAGTTTTCCTAGGGGAACGGCTGTTCAATTTTTTCTAGACTCTTAAACACTGAACAAATTTTAAGAAATTTTTTTTTTTGATTTTCAGAACCTAAATTGACAGTTTTCCTGGGGGAACGGCTGTTCAATTTTTTCTAGACTCTTAAACACTGAATAAATTTTAAGAAAAAAATTAATTTTGATTTTCAGAACCTAAATTGACAGTTTTCCTGGGGGAACGGCTGTTCAATTTTTTCTGGACTCTTAAACACTGAACAAATTTTAAGAAAATTTCTTTTTTGATTTTCAGAACCTAAATTAACAGTTTTCCTAGGGGAACGGCTGTTCAATTTTTTCTAGACTCTTAAACACTGAATAAATCTTGAGAAAAATTTTTTTTTTGATTTTCAGAACCTAAATTGACAGTTTTCCTGGGGGAACGGCTGTTCAATTTTTTCTAGACTCTTAAACACCGAATAAATTTTGAGAAAATTTCTTTTTTGATTTTCAGAACCTAAATTGACAGTTTTCCTGGGGGAACGGCTGTTCAATTTTTTCTAGACTCTTAAACACTGAATAAATTTTAAGAAAAATTTTTTTTTGATTTTCAGAACCTAAATTGACAGTTTTCCTAGGGGAACGGCTGTTCAATTTTTTCTAGACTCTTAAACACTGAATAAATTTTAAGAAAATTTTTTTTGATTTTCAGAACCTAAATTGACAGTTTTCCTGGGGGAACGGCTGTTCAATTTTTTCTAGACTCTTAAACACTGAATAAATTTTAAGAAAAAAATTAATTTTGATTTTCAGAACCTAAATTAACAGTTTTCCTAGGGGAACGGCTGTTCAATTTTTTCTAGACTCTTAAACACTGAATAAATTTTAAGAAAAAAATTAATTTTGATTTTCAGAACCTAAATTAACAGTTTTCCTAGGGGAACGGCTGTTCAATTTTTTCTAGACTCTTAAACACTGAACAAATTTTAAGAAAATTTCTTTTTTGATTTTCAGAACCTAAATTGACAGTTTTCCTGGGGGAACGGCTGTTCAATTTTTTCTAGACTCTTAAACACTGAATAAATTTTAAGAAAAAAATTAATTTTGATTTTCAGAACCTAAATTAACAGTTTTCCTAGGGGAACGGCTGTTCAATTTTTTCTAGACTCTTAAACACTGAATAAATTTTAAGAAAATTTCTTTTTTGATTTTCAGAACCTAAATTGACAGTTTTCCTGGGGGAACGGCTGTTCAATTTTTTCTGGACTCTTAAACACTGAACAAATTTTAAGAAAATTTCTTTTTTGATTTTCAGAACCTAAATTAACAGTTTTCCTAGGGGAACGGCTGTTCAATTTTTTCTAGACTCTTAAACACTGAATAAATCTTGAGAAAAATTTTTTTTTTGATTTTCAGAACCTAAATTGACAGTTTTCCTGGGGGAACGGCTGTTCAATTTTTTCTAGACTCTTAAACACCGAATAAATTTTGAGAAAATTTCTTTTTTGATTTTCAGAACCTAAATTGACAGTTTTCCTGGGGGAACGGCTGTTCAATTTTTTCTAGACTCTTAAACACTGAATAAATTTTAAGAAAAAAATTAATTTTGATTTTCAGAACCTAAATTAACAGTTTTCCTAGGGGAACGGCTGTTCAATTTTTTCTAGACTCTTAAACACTGAACAAATTTTAAGAAAATTTCTTTTTTGATTTTCAGAACCTAAATTGACAGTTTTCCTGGGGGAACGGCTGTTCAATTTTTTCTAGACTCTTAAACACTGAATAAATTTTAAGAAAAAAATTAATTTTGATTTTCAGAACCTAAATTAACAGTTTTCCTAGGGGAACGGCTGTTCAATTTTTTCTAGACTCTTAAACACTGAATAAATTTTAAGAAAAAAATTAATTTTGATTTTCAGAACCTAAATTAACAGTTTTCCTAGGGGAACGGCTGTTCAATTTTTTCTAGACTCTTAAACACTGAACAAATTTTAAGAAAATTTCTTTTTTGATTTTCAGAACCTAAATTGACAGTTTTCCTGGGGGAACGGCTGTTCAATTTTTTCTAGACTCTTAAACACTGAATAAATTTTAAGAAAAAAATTAATTTTGATTTTCAGAACCTAAATTAACAGTTTTCCTAGGGGAACGGCTGTTCAATTTTTTCTAGACTCTTAAACACTGAATAAATTTTAAGAAAATTTTTTTTTTTGATTTTCAGAACCTAAATTGACAGTTTTCCTAGGGGAACCGCTGTTCAATTTTTTCTAGACTCTTGAACACAATAAATTTTAAGAAAAAATTAATTTTGATTTTCAGAACCCCAATTGACAGTTTTCCTAGGGGAACCGCTGTTCAATTTTTTCTGGACTCTTAAACACTTTGAATAAATTTTAAGAAAAAATTTAATTTTGATTTTCAGAACCCCAATTGACAGTTTTCCTAGGGGAACCGCTGTTCAATTTTTTCTAGACTCTTAAACACTTTGAATAAATTTTAAGAAAAAATTTAATTTTGATTTTCAGAACCTAAATGGACAGTTTTCCTAGGGGAACGGCTGTTCAATTTTTTCTAGACTCTTAAACACTGAATACATTTTAAGAAAAAATTTAATCTTTATTTGCAGAACCTAGATTGACAGTTTTCCTAGGGGAACCGCTGTTCAATTTTTTCTGGACTCTTTAAACACTGAATAGATTTTGAGAAAAAATTTAATTTTGATTTTCAGAACCTAGATTGACAGTTTTCCTAAGGGAACCGCTGTTCAATTTTTTCTAGACTCTAAACACTGAATAAATTTTAAGACTAAATTTAATCTTTATTTGCAGAACCTAAATTGACAGTTTTCCTAGGGGAACCGCTGTTCAATTTTTTCTAGACTCGTTAAACACTGAATAAATTTTAAGAAAAAATTTAATTTTGATTTTCAGAACCTAAATTGACAGTTTTCCTAGGGGAACGGCTGTTCAATTTTTTCTAGACTCTTAAACACTGAATAAATCTTGAGAAAAATTTTTTTTTTGATTTTCAGAACCCAAATTGACAGTTTTCCTGGGGGAACGGCTGTTCAATTTTTTCTAGACTCTTAAACACTGAATAAATTTTAAGAAAATTTCTTTTTTGATTTTCAGAACCTAAATTGACAGTTTTCCTAGGGGAACCGCTGTTCAATTTTTTCTAGACTCTTAAACACTGAATAAATTTTAAGAAAAAAATTAATTTTGATTTTCAGAACCTAAATTAACAGTTTTCCTAGGGGAACGGCTGTTCAATTTTTTCTAGACTCTTAAACACTGAATAAATCTTGAGAAAAATTTTTTTTTTGATTTTCAGAACCCAAATTGACAGTTTTCCTGGGGGAACGGCTGTTCAATTTTTTCTAGACTCTTAAACACTGAATAAATTTTAAGAAAATTTCTTTTTTGATTTTCAGAACCTAAATTGACAGTTTTCCTGGGGGAACGGCTGTTCAATTTTTTCTAGACTCTTAAACACTGAATAAATTTTAAGAAAAAAATTAATTTTGATTTTCAGAACCTAAATGGACAGTTTTCCTAGGGGAACGGCTGTTCAATTTTTTCTAGACTCTTAAACACTGAATACATTTTAAGAAAAAATTTAATCTTTATTTGCAGAACCTAGATTGACAGTTTTCCTAGGGGAACCGCTGTTCAATTTTTTCTGGACTCTTTAAACACTGAATAGATTTTAAGAAAAAAATTAATTTTGATTTTCAGAACCTAAATTAACAGTTTTCCTAGGGGAACGGCTGTTCAATTTTTTCTAGACTCTTAAACACTGAATAAATCTTGAGAAAAATTTTTTTTTTGATTTTCAGAACCCAAATTGACAGTTTTCCTGGGGGAACGGCTGTTCAATTTTTTCTAGACTCTTAAACACTGAATAAATTTTAAGAAAATTTCTTTTTTGATTTTCAGAACCTAAATTGACAGTTTTCCTGGGGGAACGGCTGTTCAATTTTTTCTAGACTCTTAAACACTGAATAAATTTTAAGAAAAAAATTAATTTTGATTTTCAGAACCTAAATTAACAGTTTTCCTAGGGGAACGGCTGTTCAATTTTTTCTAGACTCGAAACACTGAATAAATTTTAAGAAAAAAATTAATTTTGATTTTCAGAACCTAAATTAACAGTTTTCCTAGGGGAACGGCTGTTCAATTTTTTCTAGACTCTTAAACACTGAATAAATTTTAAGAAAAATTTTTTTTTTGATTTTCAGAACCTAAATTGACAGTTTTCCTAGGGGAACGGCTGTTCAATTTTTTCTAGACTCTTAAACACTGAATAAATTTTAAGAAAAAAATTAATTTTGATTTTCAGAACCTAAATTAACAGTTTTCCTAGGGGAACGGCTGTTCAATTTTTTCTAGACTCTTAAACACTGAATAAATTTTAAGAAAAATTTTTTTTTTGATTTTCAGAACCTAAATTGACAGTTTTCCTAGGGGAACGGCTGTTCAATTTTTTCTAGACTCTTAAACACAATAAATTTTAAGAAAAATTTTTTTTTGATTTTCAGAACCTAAATTGACAGTTTTCCTGGGGGAACGGCTGTTCAATTTTTTCTAGACTCGTAAACACTGAATAAATTTTAAGAAAAAAATTAATTTTGATTTTCAGAACCTAAATTAACAGTTTTCCTAGGGGAACGGCTGTTCAATTTTTTCTAGACTCTTAAACACTGAATAAATTTTAAGAAAAAAATTTATTTTGATTTTCAGAACCTAAATTAACAGTTTTCCTAGGGGAACGGCTGTTCAATTTTTTCTAGACTCTTAAACACTGAATAAATTTTAAGAAAAAAATTAATTTTGATTTTCAGAACCTAAATTAACAGTTTTCCTAGGGGAACGGCTGTTCAATTTTTTCTAGACTCTTAAACACTGAACAAATTTTAAGAAAATTTTTTTTTTGATTTTCAGAACCTAAATTGACAGTTTTCCTGGGGGAACGGCTGTTCAATTTTTTCTAGACTCTTAAACACTGAATAAATTTTAAGAAAAAA
The DNA here is from genome assembly GCA_947563755.1 of Lochmaea crataegi. Classification (NCBI taxonomy): domain Eukaryota; kingdom Metazoa; phylum Arthropoda; class Insecta; order Coleoptera; family Chrysomelidae; genus Lochmaea; species Lochmaea crataegi. The sequence continues at coordinate 136,120,937 of OX387422.1, forward strand.
ATTAATTTCGATTTTCAGAACCTAAATTAACAGTTTTCCTAGGGGAACGGCTGTTCAATTTTTTCTAGACTCTTAAACACTGAACAAATTTTAAGAAAATTTTTTTTTTGATTTTCAGAACCTAAATTGACAGTTTTCCTGGGGGAACGGCTGTTCAATTTTTTCTAGACTCTTAAACACTGAATAAATTTTAAGAAAAAAATTAATTTTGATTTTCAGAACGTAAATTAACAGTTTTCCTAGGGGAACGGCTGTTCAATTTTTTCTAGACTCTCAAACACTGAATAAATTTTAAGAAAATTTCTTTTGATTTTCAGAACCTAAATTGACAGTTTTCCTTGGGGAACGGCTGTTCAATTTTTTCTAGACTCTTAAACACTGAATAAATTTTAAGAAAAATTTTTTTTTTGATTTTCAGAACCTAAATTGACAGTTTTCCTAGGGGAACCGCTGTTCAATTTTTTCTAGACTCTTAAACACTGAACAAATTTTAAGAAAATTTCTTTTTTGATTTTCAGAACCTAAATTGACAGTTTTCCTGGGGGAACGGCTGTTCAATTTTTTCTGGACTCTTAAACACTGAACAAATTTTAAGAAAATTTCTTTTTTGATTTTCAGAACCTAAATTAACAGTTTTCCTAGGGGAACGGCTGTTCAATTTTTTCTAGACTCTTAAACACTGAATAAATCTTGAGAAAAATTTTTTTTTTGATTTTCAGAACCTAAATTGACAGTTTTCCTGGGGGAACGGCTGTTCAATTTTTTCTAGACTCTTAAACACCGAATAAATTTTGAGAAAATTTCTTTTTTGATTTTCAGAACCTAAATTGACAGTTTTCCTGGGGGAACGGCTGTTCAATTTTTTCTAGACTCTTTAAACACTGAATAAATTTTAAGAAAAATTTTTTTTTGATTTTCAGAACCTAAATTGACAGTTTTCCTAGGGGAACGGCTGTTCAATTTTTTCTAGACTCTTAAACACTGAATAAATTTTAAGAAAATTTTTTTGGATTTTCAGAACCTAAATTGACAGTTTTCCTGGGGGAACGGCTGTTCAATTTTTTCTAGACTCTTAAACACCGAATAAATTTTGAGAAAATTTCTTTTTTGATTTTCAGAACCTAAATTGACAGTTTTCCTGGGGGAACGGCTGTTCAATTTTTTCTAGACTCTTAAACACTGAATAAATTTTAAGAAAAATTTTTTTTTGATTTTCAGAACCTAAATTGACAGTTTTCCTAGGGGAACGGCTGTTCAATTTTTTCTAGACTCTTAAACACTGAATAAATTTTAAGAAAATTTTTTTTGATTTTCAGAACCTAAATTGACAGTTTTCCTGGGGGAACGGCTGTTCAATTTTTTCTAGACTCTTAAACACTGAATAAATTTTAAGAAAAAAATTAATTTTGATTTTCAGAACCTAAATTAACAGTTTTCCTAGGGGAACGGCTGTTCAATTTTTTCTAGACTCTTAAACACTGAATAAATTTTAAGAAAAAAATTAATTTTGATTTTCAGAACCTAAATTAACAGTTTTCCTAGGGGAACGGCTGTTAAATTTTTTCTAGACTCTTAAACACTGAACAAATTTTAAGAAAATTTCTTTTTTGATTTTCAGAACCTAAATTGACAGTTTTCCTGGGGGAACGGCTGTTCAATGTTTTCTAGACTCTTAAACACTGAATAAATTTTAAGAAAAAAATTAATTTTGATTTTCAGAACCTAAATTAACAGTTTTCCTAGGGGAACGGCTGTTCAATTTTTTCTAGACTCTTAAACACTGAATAAATTTTAAGAAAAAAATTAATTTTGATTTTCAGAACCTAAATTAACAGTTTTCCTAGGGGAACGGCTGTTCAATTTTTTCTAGACTCTTAAACACTGAATAAATCTTGAGAAAAATTTTTTTTTTGATTTTCAGAACCTAAATTGACAGTTTTCCTGGGGGAACGGCTGTTCAATTTTTTCTAGACTCTTAAACACCGAATAAATTTTGAGAAAATTTCTTTTTTGATTTTCAGAACCTAAATTGACAGTTTTCCTGGGGGAACGGCTGTTCAATTTTTTCTAGACTCTTAAACACTGAATAAATTTTAAGAAAAAAATTAATTTTGATTTTCAGAACCTAAATTAACAGTTTTCCTAGGGGAACGGCTGTTCAATTTTTTCTAGACTCTTAAACACTGAATAAATTTTAAGAAAAAAATTAATTTTGATTTTCAGAACCTAAATTAACAGTTTTCCTAGGGGAACGGCTGTTCAATTTTTTCTAGACTCTTAAACACTGAACAAATTTTAAGAAAATTTCTTTTTTGATTTTCAGAACCTAAATTGACAGTTTTCCTGGGGGAACGGCTGTTCAATTTTTTCTAGACTCTTAAACACTGAATAAATTTTAAGAAAAAAATTAATTTTGATTTTCAGAACCTAAATTAACAGTTTTCCTAGGGGAACGGCTGTTCAATTTTTTCTAGACTCTTAAACACTGAATAAATTTTAAGAAAATTTTTTTTTTTGATTTTCAGAACCTAAATTGACAGTTTTCCTAGGGGAACCGCTGTTCAATTTTTTCTAGACTCTTGAACACAATAAATTTGAAGAAAAAATTAATTTTGATTTTCAGAACCCCAATTGACAGTTTTCCTAGGGGAACCGCTGTTCAATTTTTTCTGGACTCTAACACTGAATAAATTTTAAGAAAAAATTTAATTTTGATTTTCAGAACCCCAATTGACAGTTTTCCTAGGGGAACCGCTGCTCAATTTTTTCTAGACTCTTAAACACTGAATACATTTTAAGAAAAAATTTAATCTTTATTTGCAGAACCTAGATTGACAGTTTTCCTAGGGGAACCGCTGTTCAATTTTTTCTGGACTCTTTAAACACTGAATAGATTTTGAGAAAAAATTTAATTTTGATTTTCAGAACCTAGATTGACAGTTTTCCTAAGGGAACCGCTGTTCAATTTTTTCTAGACTCTTAAACACTTTGAATAAATTTTAAGAAAAAATTTAATTTTGATTTTCAGAACCCCAATTGACAGTTTTCCTAGGGGAACCGCTGTTCAATTTTTTCTAGACTCTAAACACTTTGAATAAATTTTAAGAAAAAATTTAATTTTGATTTTCAGAACCTAAATGGACAGTTTTCCTAGGGGAACGGCTGTTCAATTTTTTCTAGACTCTTAAACACTGAATACATTTTAAGAAAAAATTTAATCTTTATTTGCAGAACCTAGATTGACAGTTTTCCTAGGGGAACCGCTGTTCAATTTTTTCTGGACTCTTTAAACACTGAATAGATTTTGAGAAAAAATTTAATTTTGATTTTCAGAACCTAGATTGACAGTTTTCCTAAGGGAACCGCTGTTCAATTTTTTCTAGACTCTAAACACTGAATAAATTTTAAGACTAAATTTAATCTTTATTTGCAGAACCTAAATTGACAGTTTTCCTAGGGGAACCGCTGTTCAATTTTTTCTAGACTCGTTAAACACTGAATAAATTTTAAGAAAAAATTTAATTTTGATTTTCAGAACCTAAATTGACAGTTTTCCTAGGGGAACGGCTGTTCAATTTTTTCTAGACTCTTAAACACTGAATAAATCTTGAGAAAAATTTTTTTTTTGATTTTCAGAACCCAAATTGACAGTTTTCCTGGGGGAACGGCTGTTCAATTTTTTCTAGACTCTTAAACACTGAATAAATTTTAAGAAAATTTCTTTTTTGATTTTCAGAACCTAAATTGACAGTTTTCCTAGGGGAACCGCTGTTCAATTTTTTCTAGACTCTTAAACACTGAATAAATTTTAAGAAAAAAATTAATTTTGATTTTCAGAACCTAAATTAACAGTTTTCCTAGGGGAACGGCTGTTCAATTTTTTCTAGACTCTTAAACACTGAATAAATCTTGAGAAAAATTTTTTTTTTGATTTTCAGAACCCAAATTGACAGTTTTCCTGGGGGAACGGCTGTTCAATTTTTTCTAGACTCTTAAACACTGAATAAATTTTAAGAAAATTTCTTTTTTGATTTTCAGAACCTAAATTGACAGTTTTCCTGGGGGAACGGCTGTTCAATTTTTTCTAGACTCTTAAACACTGAATAAATTTTAAGAAAAAAATTAATTTTGATTTTCAGAACCTAAATGGACAGTTTTCCTAGGGGAACGGCTGTTCAATTTTTTCTAGACTCTTAAACACTGAATACATTTTAAGAAAAAATTTAATCTTTATTTGCAGAACCTAGATTGACAGTTTTCCTAGGGGAACCGCTGTTCAATTTTTTCTGGACTCTTTAAACACTGAATAGATTTTAAGAAAAAAATTAATTTTGATTTTCAGAACCTAAATTAACAGTTTTCCTAGGGGAACGGCTGTTCAATTTTTTCTAGACTCTTAAACACTGAATAAATCTTGAGAAAAATTTTTTTTTTGATTTTCAGAACCCAAATTGACAGTTTTCCTGGGGGAACGGCTGTTCAATTTTTTCTAGACTCTTAAACACTGAATAAATTTTAAGAAAATTTCTTTTTTGATTTTCAGAACCTAAATTGACAGTTTTCCTGGGGGAACGGCTGTTCAATTTTTTCTAGACTCTTAAACACTGAATAAATTTTAAGAAAAAAATTAATTTTGATTTTCAGAACCTAAATTAACAGTTTTCCTAGGGGAACGGCTGTTCAATTTTTTCTAGACTCGAAACACTGAATAAATTTTAAGAAAAATTTTTTTTTGATTTTCAGAACCTAAATTGACAGTTTTCCTGGGGGAACGGCTGTTCAATTTTTTCTAGACTCTTAAACACTGAATAAATTTTAAGAAAAAAATTAATTTTGATTTTCAGAACCTAAATTAACAGTTTTCCTAGGGGAACGGCTGTTCAATTTTTTCTAGACTCTTAAACACTGAATAAATTTTAAGAAAAATTTTTTTTTTGATTTTCAGAACCTAAATTGACAGTTTTCCTAGGGGAACGGCTGTTCAATTTTTTCTAGACTCTTAAACACAATAAATTTTAAGAAAAATTTTTTTTTGATTTTCAGAACCTAAATTGACAGTTTTCCTGGGGGAACGGCTGTTCAATTTTTTCTAGACTCGTAAACACTGAATAAATTTTAAGAAAAAAATTAATTTTGATTTTCAGAACCTAAATTAACAGTTTTCCTAGGGGAACGGCTGTTCAATTTTTTCTAGACTCTTAAACACTGAATAAATTTTAAGAAAAAAATTAATTTTGATTTTCAGAACCTAAATTAACAGTTTTCCTAGGGGAACGGCTGTTCAATTTTTTCTAGACTCTTAAACACTGAATAAATTTTAAGAAAAAAATTAATTTTGATTTTCAGAACCTAAATTAACAGTTTTCCTAGGGGAACGGCTGTTCAATTTTTTCTAGACTCTTAAACACTGAACAAATTTTAAGAAAATTTTTTTTTTGATTTTCAGAACCTAAATTGACAGTTTTCCTGGGGGAACGGCTGTTCAATTTTTTCTAGACTCTTAAACACTGAATAAATTTTAAGAAAAAAATTAATTTTGATTTTCAGAACCTAAATTAACAGTTTTCCTAGGGGAACGGCTGTTCAATTTTTTCTAGACTCTTAAACACTGAACAAATTTTAAGAAAATTTTTTTTTTGATTTTCAGAACCTAAATTGACAGTTTTCCTGGGGGAACGGCTGTTCAATTTTTTCTAGACTCTTAAACACTGAATAAATTTTAAGAAAAAAATTAATTTTGATTTTCAGAACGTAAATTAACAGTTTTCCTAGGGGAACGGCTGTTCAATTTTTTCTAGACTCTTAAACACTGAATAAATTTTAAGAAAATTTCTTTTGATTTTCAGAACCTAAATTGACAGTTTTCCTGGGGGAACGGCTGTTCAATTTTTTCTAGACTCTTAAACACTGAATAAATTTTAAGAAAAATTTTTTTTTTGATTTTCAGAACCTAAATTGACAGTTTTCCTAGGGGAACCGCTGTTCAATTTTTTCTAGACTCTTAAACACTGAACAAATTTTAAGAAAATTTCTTTTTTGATTTTCAGAACCTAAATTGACAGTTTTCCTGGGGGAACGGCTGTTCAATTTTTTCTGGACTCTTAAACACTGAACAAATTTTAAGAAAATTTCTTTTTTGATTTTCAGAACCTAAATTAACAGTTTTCCTAGGGGAACGGCTGTTCAATTTTTTCTAGACTCTTAAACACTGAATAAATCTTGAGAAAAATTTTTTTTTTGATTTTCAGAACCTAAATTGACAGTTTTCCTGGGGGAACGGCTGTTCAATTTTTTCTAGACTCTTAAACACCGAATAAATTTTGAGAAAATTTCTTTTTTGATTTTTAGAACCTAAATTGACAGTTTTCCTGGGGGAACGGCTGTTCAATTTTTTCTAGACTCTTAAACACTGAATAAATTTTAAGAAAAATTTTTTTTTGATTTTCAGAACCTAAATTGACAGTTTTCCTAGGGGAACGGCTGTTCAATTTTTTCTAGACTCTTAAACACTGAATAAATTTTAAGAAAATTTTTTTTGATTTTCAGAACCTAAATTGACAGTTTTCCTGGGGGAACGGCTGTTCAATTTTTTCTAGACTCTTAAACACTGAATAAATTTTAAGAAAAAAATTAATTTTGATTTTCAGAACCTAAATTAACAGTTTTCCTAGGGGAACGGCTGTTCAATTTTTTCTAGACTCTTAAACACTGAATAAATTTTAAGAAAAAAATTAATTTTGATTTTCAGAACCTAAATTAACAGTTTTCCTAGGGGAACGGCTGTTCAATTTTTTCTAGACTCTTAAACACTGGATAAATTTTAAGAAAAATTTTTTTTTTGATTTTCAGAACCTAAATTGACAGTTTTGCTAGGGGAACCGCTGTTCAATTTTTTCTAGACTCTTGAACACAATAAATTTTAAGAAAAAATTAATTTTGATTTTCAGAACCCCAATTGACAGTTTTCCTAGGGGAACCGCTGTTCAATTTTTTCTGGACTCTTAAACACTTTGAATAAATTTTAAGAAAAAATTTAATTTTGATTTTCAGAACCCCAATTGACAGTTTTCCTGGGGGAACGGCTGTTCAATTTTTTCTAGACTCTTAAACACTGAATAAATTTTAGAAAAAAATTAATTTTGATTTTCAGAACCTAAATTAACAGTTTTCCTAGGGGAACGGCTGTTCAATTTTTTCTAGACTCTTAAACACTGAATAAATTTTAAGAAAATTTTTTTTTTTGATTTTCAGAACCTAAATTGACAGTTTTCCCAGGGGAACGGCTGTTCAATTTTTTCTAGACTCTTAAACACTGAATAAATTTTAAGAAAAAATTTAATTTTGATTTTCAGAACCCCAATTGACAGTTTTCCTAGGGGAACCGCTGTTCAATTTTTTCTAGACTCTAAACACTTTGAATACATTTTAAGAAAAAATTTAATCTTTATTTGCAGAACCTAGATTGACAGTTTTCCTAGGGGAACCGCTGTTCAATTTTTTCTGGACTCTTTAAACACTGAATAAATTAAGAAAAAATTTAATTTTGATTTTCAGAACCTAAATTGACAGTTTTCCTAAGGGAACCGCTGTTCAATTTTTTCTAGACTCTAAACACTGAATAAATTTTGAGACTAAATTTAATCTTTATTTGCAGAACCTAAATTGACAGTTTTCCTAGGGGAACCGCTGTTCAATTTTTTCTAGACTCGTTAAACACTGAATAAATTTTAAGACAAAATTTAATCTTTATTTGCAGAACCTAAATTGACAGTTTTCCTAGGGGAACCGCTGTTCAATTTTTTCTAGACTCTAAACACTTTGAATAAATTTTAAGAAAAAATTTAATTTTGATTTCCAGACCCTAAATTGACAGTTTTCCTAGGGGGACCGCTGTCCAATTTTTTCTAGACGTTAAACACTGAATAATTTTGAGGAAAATAAATAATTTCAGAAGCGCAACTTTTCTTAGCTCTCAACACATAAGATTGTTATAAAAGCATTTATCAATTGCTTCAATATTAGCCCCACTAGAACATTGTTGCTGCAAACGATTCATCAATCAAAGCATACCCCACGTGGTGATCGTCATCAATACACTTGTAGTTCCAAAAATCTCAGTTTCATGACAAAGAAAAAGTCGAAACAAACAGTAAATATGGACGATATAAAAAGAAACCGCGCAACATGTAAGGCGCAAATAACTAGAATAAAAAATTGGGCTGAAGCCAATTCAAATTGCACTGACAAAAATCAAATAATAATCCGCTTAGAACAAAGCAAAAAGTACTTTGATAATTACTGCCTAGCAAAAGATCGCGTTGAGGAGGTCGAAGATGACACCACAGACAGAGAGCTGACAGAGACATCGTATTTTGACATTTATGCAAAATTAGAATTAATCCCTTCTTGACGCTCTAGAATTCAACCCGCCTAATCAAAATAACGTGCAAGAAATGCCTTCGTCGCAAACATTGGCGCCTAAATCCATATCACGGTTGAAATTACCAGAAATAAAAATACCAGTGTTCTCTGGCAACTCTCTGGAATACACAACGTTTATAAATCTGTTTAAAGCGTTAATTATAGAAAGCTCCAACATGAGCTCAGAATCCGAAAAATTGTTTTACCTAAGGTCGCATTTGTCAGGGGATGCTTTGAAACTAATAGTCATTGCCAATTACTGAAAGCAATTTGCAAGTATCACTAGATCTGCTGGAAAAAAGATATAACAACACCAGACAAATCGTAGCAAATCACTTTCAGCAATTACTTTCTACCTCAGATTTCACAAAATGTACGGTCGTGAATTTGAGAGCCTTTATAGCATCAACACAGTCAACGTACGAGTCTTTACAAACACTAACACAAACACCACAACAATTGTTAGATGCACTCTTAACACAAATAATATCACAAAAACTGGACTACCAGTCAAAAAGAGCGTTCGAAGAGCAGGCAACTCAAAATACGTAAAGTACCCTGAACGAACTGTTCAACTTTTTGCACCAACGCTGTGCCGTTGTTGAAACCATCAACTCAGCCCAATCAAAAACTGAACCTTATAAGCACGCAAACGTTCCTTCTAACCAGTTCAAGTCGCACAAAGTATCTATTCATTCTTCTCAAAATGAGTCTATCCAACAACCAGACAATGTAGGTCGGAAACCGCCGCCAAACACTTCAGGTTGCTCGTACTGCCGAGATCATTCCCATCGAATTTATAATTGCCCCTCATTTTCTTCAATGTCTGTAAAAGACAGGAAATCATTCGTCCAAGCAAACAGACTGTGCCTAAATTGCCTAGGAACCAAACACACGGTCAGTGTTTGCTTGTCAAAAGCTAATTGCTCCTTATGTAATAGACGACATCACTCTTTGATCCATGATCAAGGCCAACCAAAACCCTCGTCTCAACCCCCCACTAGTCAACCAGCTGCCGCACCAAACTTCCTTCCGGACGTACATATTCCTCCCCCGCATTATCTGCCCAACAACTCTCAAGCGCAATGTCTCATCCCCAGGAGACCCGTATGACAGCTGACAACCAAAGGCGGCATTGTCTGCTACGTCCACATCCCAAAAGTACGTTCTCCTAGCAACAGCCCAGATATTAGTTATCACTACTAACAAGGTCCCAGTTATGGCGAGGGTGCTTCTGGACAGCGGCAGTCAAACCTCCTTTGTCACCAGATATTTCATACACCGAGCAGGACTAACCCCTTATCAGTGCAGTTTACAAGTGTCTGGTATATGCAAAAACAATACCCCATTTACAAGTATGGTGGACATCAAATTCACCTCGGTGCAGACCCCTTCTCCCAATTTTGTAATGAAATGCGTTGTAGTTGACAATGTCACATTGATGCTTCCACAAATTCCTCTGTGCAGAGAGCATCTACAAATCCCTCAGCGTTTCAATGAACAGCTGGCAGACATTTCTTTTGACACTCCCTCCAATATAGACATTCTGTTTGGTGCCGACTTGTACTACGAATTGATCCAACCCGGCCTATACAAGCTTGGGTCAGGAAAACCCGCATTAGTTAACACGCACCTAGGATGGATCATATCTGGAAACATTCCGCCAAGCGGAGTGTCACAAACCAAAAGCTATCACACCACATCACACCTTTGTTTACGGGATTCCTACAAGGAAACTGATTTCATCCCTCATCAACACGCAGTATCTCGCTCTTTAGTTGAAGCTACTCCGGCTTCAGTATATCGCATTTTTGTGGAAAATACTCCGGCTTCAGTATCTCACTCTTTTGTGGAAGCTACTCCGGCTTCGGTATCTCGCTCTTTGGTAGAAGCTACTCCGGCTTCATTATCTCGCTCTTTTGTGGAAGCTACCCCGGCTTCATTATCTCGCTCTTTTGAGGAAGCTATCCCGGCTTCATTATCTCGCTCTTTTGTGGAAGCTACTCCGGCTTTAGTATCTCACTCTTTGGTTGAAGCTACCCCGGCTTCAGTATCTCACTCTTTTGTGGAAGCTACTCCGGCTTCGGTATCTCGCTCTTTGGTGGAAGCTACTACGGCTTCATTATCTCGCTCTTTTGTGGAAGCTACTCCGGCTTCGGTATCTCGGTCTTTGGTGGAAGCTACTCCGGCTTCATTATCTCGCTCTTTTGTGGAAGCTACCCCGGCTTCATTATCTCGCTCTTTTGTGGAAGCTACCCCGGCTTCATTATCTCACTCTTTTGTGGAAGCTACTCCGGCTTCAGTATCTCGCATTTTTGTGGAAGCTACCCCGGCTTCAATATCTCACTCTTTTGTGGAAGCTACTCCGGCTTCAGTATCTCGCATTTTTGTGGAAGCTACCCCGGCTTCAATATCTCACTCTTTTGTGGAAGCTACTCCGGCTTCAGTATCTCGCATTTTTGTGGAAGTTACTCCGGCTTCAGTATCTCACTCTTTTGTGGAAGCTACTCCGGCTTCAGTATCTCACTCTTTTGTGGAAGCTACTCCGGCTTCGGTATCTCGCTCTTTGGTGGAAGCTACTCCGGCTTCATTATTTCGCTCTTTTGTGGAAGCTACCCCGGCTTCATTATCTCGCTCTTTTGTGGAAGCTATCCCGGCTTCATTATCTCGCTCTTTTGTGGAAGCTACTCCGGCTTCAGTATCTCACTCTTTGGTTGAAGCTACTCCGGCTTCAGTATCTCACTCTTTTGTGGAAGTTACTCCGGCTTCAGTATCTCACTCTTTTGTGGAAGCTACTCCGGCTTCAGTATCTCACTCTTTTGTGGAAGCTACTCCGGCTTCGGTATCTCGCTCTTTGGTGGAAGCTACTCCGGCTTCATTATTTCGCTCTTTTGTGGAAGCTACCCCGGCTTCATTATCTCGCTCTTTTGTGGAAGCTATCCCGGCTTCATTATCTCGCTCTTTTGTGGAAGCTACTCCGGCTTCAGTATCTCACTCTTTGGTTGAAGCTACTCCGGCTTCAGTATCTCACTCTTTTGTGGAAGCTACTCCGGCTTCAGTATCTCGCTCTTTTGTGGAAGCTAACCCGGCTTCATTATCTCGCTCTTTTGTGAAAGCTATTCCAGCTTCAATATCTCGCACTTGTGTTGAAGCTACTCCGGCTTCAGTATCTCGCTCTTTGGTTGAAGCTACTCCAGCTTCAGTATCTCACTCTTTTGTGAAAGCTATTCCAGCTTCAATATTTCGCTCTTGTGTTGAAGCTATTCCGGCTTCAGTATCTCACTCTTTGGTTGAAGCTACTCCGGCTTCAGTATCTCACTCTTTTGTGGAAGCTATTCCAGCTTCAATATCTCGCTCTTAGGTTGAAGCTACTCCGGCTTCAGTATCTCGCTCTTTGGTTAAAGTTACTCCGCTTAAGCTAAACGTCCAACGTCAATGTTGCGCTCACAGGTGCAACAAGTCCTTTACCACTTGTCACTTGAATGCTTTCAATAACCCACTAAACGTCAACAACAAGGATAACATTAACATTCTCTTACCACCAACCATACGGATTCGAGAACGCTCCATCGAAGATCTGATTGAAAAATTCTGGATTCAGGAGGAAGTTGAAACTCGCCCTTTAATGTCAGACGACGACTTATTAGCTGAAGAAATTTTTAAAAACACAACGATTAGACTCCCTTGCGGAAAATTTCAGGTGAATCTCCTATTACGATCCAACACCGCTCACCGGACATTAGGCGATTCCTTTCAAATTGCTAAAAACAGATTTTACTCTATTGAGAAAAAGTTCTCTAAAGACTCCAATCTTTTTCACGAATACAAAAAATTTATAGACGAGTACCTTCATTTGGGACACGCACGGTTAATTCCCTTAACCCTCGCTACTGAACGATTGGAACACAAGTATTTTGTTCCCCATTTATTTATCATACGAGATCACAGCCTATCGATCAAACTCAGAGTGGTTTTTGATTTTTCATGTACTACTACATCCAAGATTTCTCTAAATGACATACTTTTGACCGTACCCCGCCTCCAACCAGAATTGTTCGACATCCTTTGTCGCTTTCGATTTTTTCAATACGTCCTCACAGCCGACATACATAAAATGTACCGGCAATTGGTTATGAATCCCGATCACAACTTCCTCCAAAACATATTGTGGAGAAACTCCCCCTCTGAACCTTTGCAATGCATTGAGTTGACCTCCGTTAGTTTTGGCCAAAAAAGCGCTCCCTTTGTAGCATGTAGAACACTAAATGAAATCGCTTAATTGAATCCTCAACTTTCCCTTGCATCAAACGCCCTTCTCAACCAAACATACGTCGACGACATTCTAGCCGGGGCGAACACTATAGAAGACCTGCAACTCTTATATACAGAGTTGAATGAATGCCTCAACCCTTACGGTTTTAGTCTTCACAAATTCTACTCAAACTCTAATTTAAAAGATTTTAACTCCAACCATACCGTCAAAGATATGAACCTAGAAAACAGCCCGTGTAAGATATTGGGGCTGGAGTGGAGTCCCTTAACTGACCAGTTTCGGATTTCTGTCCCTTCTAGTGTTCCTACTTACAATATCACAAAAAGAATCATCTTATCAACCATCTCTAGCTGCTACGACCCTCTAGGTTTGGTCAACCCTTTGCTCGTTCGCGGCAAATTAATCATGCAACAAACTTGGATCCAAAAATTGGAATGGGACGAACCTATTAAAGATCCAACTTTGCTCAGTGGATGGGCAGAATTCTGTCACACACTCACTAAACTGAAATCACTCGAAATTCCTCGTTGTTTGCTACTTCACAAGAAAATCCATGGCTTTAGCGATGCGAGTGCTACAGCTTATGGCGGAAACGTCTATCTTCGCTCAGCATACACAGACAAATCAGTGCACTGTATTCTGTTATCATCGAAATCTAGGGTTGCCCCCATTAGCTCCATCCTCACAATACCCAAACTAGAGTTAAACGCCATGGTTTTACTAGGCACACTCGTTAAACGAATATCACTCATTTTAAATAACCAATTTCTTTTCAAATCAGTCAATCTCTGGTCCGACTCTCAGATAGCCTTGTCATGGGTTAAGGGGCACCCGTCAAAATGGTCAGTGTATGTCAGCAACCGGGTGTCACAAATTCAGGGGATGACAAAAACTTTCAATTGGCGGCACATTCGATCCGCTTTTAACCCCGCAGACTTATTGTCCCGAGGGCATCTGCACCCAGACCAATACGAATATTGGTTTCATGGACCAAGTTTCCTTCACGATTATGACACAAATCTTGATTCACTCGACACCTTCTCAGTTGTTCGAACACCTCCCGAAGCTAAGAAAATAACTTTAACCACGGCAGTATCTGTTCCTGATTTTTGGTCAACTTTGTTTGACAGATTTAACTCACTTACGAAACTTGTCAGGACACTCTCCTATCTACTTCGATTTATTCACAATAGTCGCTCGCCGGGATTAAGAACCTCAGGCCCACTGACAACCACGGAACTGAACCATGCATTAGATGTAATTCTTCGCAGCACACAGAAACTTTATTTCCAAAAGGAGATACATGCGCTGACTACGCAATCACCCATAACCAATAAACAAATTTTATCACTTCACCCTTTCATGGACCCCCTAGGTATGATCCGGGTTGGAGGCCGTCTATCTCAAGCACACCTTCCTTACTCACACAAACACCCTATTCTCCTGCCAAAGAAATGCAAGGTTACCTCGCTACTGTTGTCCAGAGAGCACATTAGGTTGGGCCATAGTGGTCCTCAGAATGTCCTGTCCAATACCCGCCTACGACACTGGCCGCTAGATGGACTGAGAGAAATAAAACGCATAATAGCCAGGTGCAAAACCTGTCACCGTTTCAACGCTCAATAAGCGACACAAAACATTGTCCAGTTCCTCTACGTTTACCCCCCCCCCCCCAAATGTTTAAATTCCAATATTAAATTTAAACAGAAAAATATTATTTCTCTTTCCACCTCAATACCAACCATTTTGCTACCCCTTTCTTCAGTTACACTTTCTCACATTCCAACTATTTATTCCCACCCTTCAAATAATAACGCACGCCCCTGTCGCATACCTCAAGTGTGAAATAAAAAACACTTTTCGACGCGGACCAAATAGTCAAAACATACTTCATCCCTCTCTATTCTTCAAGTACCACTCGTACTTCTCTCCACTTTCTGGGAATATACCTCAGAGCTAAAGAGGCCCTGAATATTCCAACCAGGTGCGGCATAAGGATATCCATTCCCCACTGAAGTGGGGCTGGTCTCATACCGTAAGGTCCTGGTGACTTGAAAGGGGAGAAGCCCGAAATGGCCCACCTTATCTTGTCCGGGGTGGACTGTTTTCTGTGGCCCACCCTGTATAGTGTATAAAAGCCAATAATTATATAACAGTTTTACAAATGATTGGTTACGGAGGTAAAACCTGAACACAACAGGAAGTAACTCGCCTATTTCATGAGATATTTCCTGATTTACCGCCTATATCTCAAGGAACAATTAGTAAAATAGAGAAGCAGTTTCGCGAGTTTGGTCATGTAAGGCAGATGAAAAACCAGCAGCCAATTCAATGAGTGATTAAATCAAATTTGTGCAGATCTAATCCCACCATATTGTTTTTTTTTTTGATATTTTGTAATTCCAATATTGGTGTTTGTCTTTGGTATGCTAAGTTCTGCTGCTTGTTCTATATTGTCGAGCCACTGCATATAAGTAGGATTATCTGATATATGTATTTGAGTAAGATTGTCTTGAACTACTGACCAATCTGCTTTTTTTAAATTCCATTTATACTTTGGATTATGTGTGGTTTCTACTCCCTCATTGTTTACCTTTATAAGAATTGGAATATGATCACTAGTGGTATCTTCTAAGGTGGTCCATGTGCAAGTTAAAGCTGATTCACCTGTTATCAATGTGATGTCTGAGCAGTTTAAAAATATCATTTTGTGATTCCCTGAACAATTTATTGAGACACACACTAAAAATATTTTCTACAGAGTGAATCAACCCAACTTTCAGACATGATTTTTACAAACATCAATATTTGGATCCAATTACTAGGTTTGAAGAGCCGACGTGTAGTTTACGGATGTTTATAAATAACACAAATCTTAACATGACAAGTTCATGCTGGAATTTCCTTTCCCTAGTGGTAGTTTTCAAAAATTTTGGGTTGGCAACTTGGAGCAAAGTCCCCCGTTGAAAATGTCATACAAAAAAATTGTTGAATTTAAGACACCATGTCAAAAATAACTTTGCTTATGATATATTTACAAGTGGAACTAAGGAGTTTATTTCCTATGTTTTTCAGGTGCGTGGAATTTCAATCAAATAACAAGAAGAGGAGCGTTAAAGACGTGATAACTATGTACCTACCAGAAGTTTCTGCATTGGATCATGACATCATTGAAGTTGGAGAAAATGTTGAAAATGTTGGATTTCAATAATATCAGTGGTCTCCAACTCACACAACCCACAACCAACAAGTACATTCAATAGACGTTCTTAAGATTTTAGAAAGTAATTGACTATTTAAAATAAGTACAAAGTGTCTGTAGATGTGATTTTTATTTTTTCTTGACAGTTATTCTTATAATATAGAAATTACCGGTACAAAGATTTTGTTAAAGTGCCTGGGCTGGTCGTTAATTCAAGTACACTCCAAAGTAAATATAATCCTGTATGATCAACAACAACTATAGATGTCTTCAAAATATTCACCTATTTTTTATTATTCCTATTTTCACTGATTGTTTGGGTTGTGCTCATATCAGATATACTTAATTTGTTTGATGTATGTATTAATCAGAATTATTTTACTTTTGATAATAAGGTATATATTCAAAATGAAGGTTTACCAATGGGAAGCCCTATATCACCAATTTTAGCAAACATTTTTATGGACAATTTAGAAAATAAACATCTTTGAATGTAACATTTCAAAAAATATATTATTTTGGTATAGGTATGTAGATGACATATTAGCTTGTTTTGTAGGTAGTGAACGACAATTAGATATATTGTTCAATCATATTAATAATTTACATCCAAAAATTAAATTTAGATTAGAAGTTGAAGAAAATAACTCAATCAATTTTCTTGATATTAAAATTCAAAGAGTCAATAATATACTTGATTTTTCAATTTACAGAAAACCAACACATACTGATGTGACTATACCATATAGTTCCAATCATCCCATATGTCACAAAAATTACCAGCATATAATTCAATGATACATAGAGCATTTTCAGTTCCTATGAACAAATATAATTTTGATAGAGAAATTAATATAATTAAACAAATAGCCACATCCAACGGTTATCCATTACATATAATAAATGAATTAATTAATAAAAAAGAGGAAAAAGTGGCATTACAATTAATATTTCCTGAAAATACTAGGGAAATACAAAATTACAAAACCATCAAATATGCTGGTAATATTTCTAATAATATTTCAAAGATAATATCTTGTTCAACAAATACAGCAATTTCTTTTAAAACAGAAAACAATGTGAGTAAAAAATTGTTAAATGTAAAAACAAAAATACCCCCATTAAAAAAGTCTGGAATATATAAACTTAAATGTCCAGAATGTAATGCTGTCTATATTGGTCAAACAATTCGAAATTTCGAAATTAGATACAATGAACACTCACGAGCATACAGATTAAAACAGTCAGATAAATCACATTACGCAAAACACCTTCTTGACACAAAACATTCATTAACACCTAACACAGAACTAGAAGTACTGCATATTTGTGATAAGAAACAAGAACTAGATTTCCTTGAAGAACTAGAAATAAGAAGACACTTAAGAGACCCACAATATGAAGTTGTCAATGAACAGATAAATCTAGGGAGCTCTCCACTATTGAATTGTCTTCTTAAGTAACAATTGTAAAGATCAGCAGATATAGTTTTCCTTGGTTTCCTATATCATTGCACAGTTATACTGATCTTAAATGGGAAAAAGATATCCAGGATATCCCCATAGGGCTAATAATACCTAAGCTTTAATATTTGTAAAATCATATCTTCTTCTTTTCTCTATTCATATATATTAAGTCAATCACAAGATAATACACTTACTATTTGGTCTAGCCAAAATATTAAACATCAAGTAGGTATCACATAAAATGTAACTTCTGTCATTCTGACGATGATATGTCAATATCGAAATAATTATCAATATCCTTAAATAATTTTCATAATTTTTCAATTAAATAGTGGAATTAATTAGAAACAGTTAGTTTCATTTATAACATTAATATGAGTAGATTCCACAAAGTAAGGGTCCAAACAGTAAATTCAATTAGTAAATTTTATTAATTTTTTAAATCCTATATTACTGCAACTCATAAACTTTGCCAGTAGCGCCTCCAATTTGGCTTTGAGTACCTATATTTATTACATTTGCTAATTTTGTATCGAATATGTTTGTACATGGTATCCAGTTCCAAATAATAGCTTACTGGTATGGATAAAATGTTTCCTTCTGGAACTACTCTGGGTTTGAAGAAGATTTGAAGCATATTTTTATCGAATATCATATAAATCAGTACGGATATCAAGATGATTCCGCATGCAGCACCTATCATAGATAGATGGCGTTTGCTTGGAAATTCTGCAATTGAGTAATTATAATTAGTGTAGGTACAGTTCCTAAAACTAAGATCACAAAAACGCGACTATATAATATAGTAGATAAAGTTAGTAGCTACTCATGGAAATTTGAAAATAATTGGCTTTTTTACTGAACTTTTTCATCTGCGACAATAATAATATTTACAAACCTAAAGTCACGTCATAATGGAGGACCTAATAGACATTTGACAGTGGCGGTCTTCCCCGCCAC
Source organism: Lochmaea crataegi (assembly GCA_947563755.1). Lineage (NCBI taxonomy): Eukaryota > Metazoa > Arthropoda > Insecta > Coleoptera > Chrysomelidae > Lochmaea > Lochmaea crataegi. The sequence goes on from OX387422.1 coordinate 136,139,259, forward strand.
TGCTTGAAGCGTACATTTCAATATAAACGTACTGTTCAGTTTGATAGCAAAGCAACAAAATATCTAACCTTTGTAGTTCACCTACCTTTAAGGAAACAAGTTTTCTCATCTAAATACATCGAATCTATGTCACTGCCTTTGTCATATATATAAGTTTCAGCATAATTCTTGTCCTTCAAATATTGTGACGATTCTTCTCCAGAAACTGACATCTGTTGTTCGGACACAAATTTTAAGTTGAGATCTTCATCCGTGACACTTAGTAAATTTCTAGAAAAGGAAAAAGTCATTTATGGCAAGGAAATAATGTGTATTCGCATTATAAGCAGTAGCCAAATTTCTTAATCCACAATTGATTAACCTGGAATTATTTGAACTCAATCTCAGTAGTTCTCATACCAAATATTTCCTGAATTTCACTTACTCGCTTTCGGAATGTCGAATGTCTTCATATCCAATGCAGAAATTACGCACTAGCGATTTTCTAGGAGATTTTTTTGTTCTTCTGTGAAAAATATAAAACATAATAATTGTTAATGAAGCTCCTGTAAGTAGTGCCATTTTGAAATATTCATTTTGATAATATTAAGGGGGTTTGTAGTAAATTGCGCCATAATTTTCGTCAAAGACTGTACCCGTGGAAATACTACTCGTATAGTAGATGTATATATACTATTTCTCATATCTGTAGATATAGACACAAATACTATGAACAATTTCCACAAGTTGCACATTTTCATAAACGTGACCGTTCACTTAGAAGAAACAACCACTTCTCGGGTATATGATCTACAAGATTTAACCAACCATTCTGGTTTGCAATTAAAATGGACAATATCACTTGTAGACCAGTTTCGGCGTATTTGCGACTCATCAGTACAAGGTAGATATTCTCCGTCTGACAGCTCTGTAATCTTAATCCCAGACTAAAGACCATGCTGAAATCACAATCAATACATATACTCCAATAAAGGAAAGGTTAAAGTTGTGATAACAGCGACATCTTCACCTCCAACCACAAACCAAAATTCTAATTGACACAATTGTCTGTTTGTACTATCAATAGATTATTACAGTTTCCTGTAAAATTGTTGTTTCTGTGGGCGAAGACTACTTAGTTAAGAGGTGTGAATAGTCGATATGAAATTAGATGACACAAAGTGCTTCATAAATTCTTACTAATGCAAATGTGTATTTAAGGACATCAACGCCAGAGAAGTAGATAGTAAATTTTAAAAATAAGATAAATAAGACATTGTCCTTACAGATGTTAAATAATTGATAAACTTACGGTCTCTTTTTTTTTCGTCCACGTTAAATTTTCTTAAATTTTCTAAATCATCAAAATTAAAATTTCCCAAATCTACGAAGTCTTCATCCACTAAAATGTATGGACATTAGCCTAGACATGAAAGGTGATAAAATGTTTTTATCACCTGCAATCTTCGGGCTTTTACTTTCCATATTGAAAAAATAATAAATAATGTACAGAGTCGATTAATTACATTTGATTTGGATAATATATTTCAAAAAAATAGAAAATTTAAAATTGTGCATCAGACATAAAATTCTGACAAAATAAAACTGTCAACAGAAACATTTACATACTTGATTGCTTTTTGGATTTAGATAATTAATAATATGATCATAGAGATACTACAGAGAGAGGCAGCAATCCAGCTAGGAACCCATCAGCGTATAAGGGAGAGATGGACAGACAGAGGTCCAGGACCCCAATTCTTGAACGTTCGCAACACTCAAGGTTACTCGCTTCCTAACTAATTCGTTCAAATACTATTCTTAAGCGCTCTCTGCTTTGCGCATTCGCTTGATAGTGTACGTTATGCAGCGAGCACAATTTTGTACGTGATAACCATAGATAATAATTATATCTATACTGAAAGTGATAAGTGATAGAGAGCGTATAAGAGTAGTTAATGGAAAATTTCCGGGTTCCGCGCAATCCTTCGAATCCATTCACGACAATGAATTATTTTCCCCGCCTTTGCCCCACTATTTAGAATTTCTGTCTTGATTAAAACAGATCATTGATTAATTTATCGAGAAGGGCAAGGAAAATCATTGATGGAGCAATTTTTTTAACACTGTATAGCTTCTTCAATGATTTTCCTCTATAAAAAGTATAACTGTAGAACCGCCAAAACCACGAGGAAATTCGGTGGTACAACTCGACGGAAGGATTATACCTGCCTGATATCTTGTGGTACAACTCGGCGATCCCGGTTAGATGTTCTTCTCGTTTGTGAATAAAGTTATTTTGGTGAATGGGGCCGTGCTTTAATTAAATTAGAGACATATTACTTTACACAATATTTAAATGTTTCTTAAAAATCCAGTACATCCAATTCAAAATTGTTGCTGAAGCTAAAAAAGACTATAAGAGATTAGTATTATCAATACATTTCTTTAGAACTGAGGAGTGCCTATATACATATCTTTATCGACTTTTACCTCCATGAGGGACAAAAATATCCAAAAGCCATCACAGTCCTTCAAGGGACTGGTATTGACCAACGGAAAACTGTCAAACGCAAGCTCATTTTTTATTCAACACACACAGTATATTAAAAAAGACATATTTTATTTATACTGACTAAAATAATAGTGTAACGCCTATGGTCAAGAATGTATTGCTTTTTTAGGCCATCAAAAGTTCTATACCGTTATAGTGAAAACCACATTGGTTTTTGTACAAAATTTATCATTAATCTGAGATTTAAAGCACGACAATAAGAGTAAAAAAAAACATTATATTAATCATAGTAAATTCGCTGCTCATATTATAAAGTTGAGCCTTTAGTAAACCATTAATTTTATTTCATTTTAGTCCGGTCAATCTAGACATAAAAATAGTGGTCAAATAACAAAAACTCCCGGAAAGCTGAAATTTCGTGGAGAGCTTGGATTCACCATAAGAAAGGAAGTTTCAAAAGTCCCCATCAATCCCATGTGCACTACAAAAGTTAGTCGGACTCAAAGTTCAAAATTTGAGGTTTGTTGGATTTTTTTTCGAAAACGGTAAGCTTTATCGGAAAATTACTCCAAACCAAAGTTGTAGATCTTAAAATTATCTACAAAAGTGGCCTTAATGTTTTTTTTCTCAGAATCACCATTTCTGAGATATCGCGATTGTAAGAGTCACGTTGTACATGATATGCACATATACAGATTGCGAAAAATCTTATCTCGACATACGATTTACACAAGTACGACAAGGATAATATAAACAACACTACTTGAAAGAGAGAGAATTGTTCGCACACGCCCATCTAGATGGGCGTGGGATGGGCAAGAAAGATGGCCGATAAAAGTTTCTGAGATCAATAAAGACCTTTAAAGGACCCGTAATAACAAACAATCGAGAGTAAATGTCTATTATTAAGAAATATATGAGTAGTTTCCCGACACTCGAAAAAAAAGTTATTTATGATACAAGTGCGTGAAGTGATACTTTTGCGCACTCGTTGCGAAAAAAGGCACTAGCTACGCTCGTGCCTTTCATTTTCGCAACGAGTGCGCAAAAGGACTTCACGCATGAGTATCATACAATGTTTTATCTACTACCACATTAAAAATACTTTCCCTTAATTATATATTACATAACCTCTGTTTTTAATAATTGTGAGTTATGTATTCTCACAATACATTCACATATGAGAAGATAAGATAAGATGTGTTGTGTTCATGGACTTCCAGGAATTGTGTGGACACTGCAGTTTACATATTATCATTTCTTTGTATAAAAATTAAAATAAAATAGTTAGTTATTGTAGTAGCTTCAAAAGCAACACATACCCATCTCACATTGTACTTTTCATTCAAAAATAAATGTTGCTCTCGCTATCGATCCGAAAATAATTTGTGTTTGAATTATTGCCTACCTTTATCATAAGAAATTCATCATCTGGTGCTCCATTTATAAAATCCAAAATCTGTTCCCTTGTGAAAATTTTTGATTTTTTTGGTTTATGGCTCTCTGATTGTCGTTTTATGAAGGTAATAAGTTTATGAAATTTACTTATATCAATGTTTAAATTTATGGTAGTTTTTCACATTGAATAATGGGACCATAACGTTGATGATTTCCATTGACTTTTCCGAGAAATATGCAATAAGAACATTTTCCGTCTAATTTTTAATTTTTTTAGTGTTACACCAACCAAAAAAAAGGTGAGCGGTCGTCGGACAGCCGACAGAAGCTTGCTTCTTATGCACAATAAAATGAATCAATGAATTATTGACCATTTTTGACAATTATTGACTAATTTTGACAATTATTGATCGTTTTTGACAATTTTTCAAAAATTTTGACCATTTTTCCAAATTTTAACGATTATTGACCATTTTTCCAAATTTTAACAAATATTGACCATTTTTGACAATTATTGATCATTTTTGACAATTTTTGACCATTTTTTCAAATTTTAACAATTTTTGACCATTTTTGACAATTATTGATCAATTTTGACAGTATTATTGATCATTTTTGACAATTTTTCCAAAATTTTGACCATTTTAGACCATTTTTCCAAATTTTAACAATTATTGACCATTTTTGACAGGTTCTGACAATTATTGACCATTTTTGATAATTTCAACAATTATTGACCATTTTTGACAGTTTCTGACAATTATTGACAATTTTTCAAAAATTTTGACCGTTTTTCAAAAATTTTGACAATTTTCAACAATTATTGACCATTTTTGACAGTTTTTTATAATTATTAACCATTTTTTCAAAATTTTGACATTTTTTGACCATTTTCCCAAATTTTAACAATTATTGACCATTTTTGACAGTTTCTGACAATTATTGACAATTTTTCAAAAAATTTGACCATTTTTCAAAAATTTTGACAATTTTCAACAATTATTGACCACTTTTGACAGTTTTTTATAATTATTAACCATTTTTTCAAAATTTTGACATTTTTTGACTATTTTCCCAAATTTTAACAATTATTGACCATTTTTGACAGTTTCTGACAATTATTGACAATTTTTCAAAAAATTTGACCATTTTTCAAAAATTTTGACAATTTTGAACAATTGACCATTTCTGACAGTTTTTTATAATTATTGACAGGGTAACTTAATAAATATACAAATAAAAAAGAGAGTTATAAGTAATGATTATCCCATTTAAAAAGCATTGTACTTTTTCGCACTCTTTTGGGTGTTATAATAAAACTTCTATTTAAAAAGCATTTTTCTTTTTCGCACGCTTTAGACGTATGTATAAAATGTAATTTCACGTATTTATATGAGTTTGTAAATGCTTAATTTTAATGGTGGTCGTAGATAAAAGTTATTACAAAATATTTGACCCATTTTATAAATATGATGGAAATATAAAAATGGGCCTTGAATCATCGGATATGATAGCTTTTGATTTCCCCTTTCATCTGAATTTTGAATCTTAAGAAAATATGCATTTTTACCCGAGTTAGGGATGGCGATTCTTTCTAAAAAAGATCGATTTCTAAATCGATTCGAATCGTAACCTGATGAATCGATACATAAAAAAATCGAGGTCTAAAAGATCGATTTCAAAAAAATCGATTTTTTTCAAGTTTGTATTTTTTACAATGTCAATATAAATCGATCTTTTTTATTGAAAAACAACAAGAAAGGTACCTCTAAATAAACAATCTCTTTTCGGGATCTCTTATCAATAAAAATGGGGATTTTTTTTAAGTCCAGGGAATTCGATAATAATAACAATTATTTTTTTATTACCATATTATTACCACAAAGTATCGGATTAGGAATGTGTGAGATTAATGGAAAATAATAATCAATAAAATAAAAATCGATTTTTCTTCATTCAAAATTAATGGATTTGTCTAAAAAATCAAGTTTAATAAAAAATGAATCGATTTCTGCGAAAAGATCGTTGATTTTTTTTTGATTGTTTTAAAAATTGACATGCTTTTCGTATATATTCCGATAATAAACCTAAGAGATTTATTCGTTAACGATATTTATCGGATTGAAAAAAAATCAAATAAAATTTGGAAAAATGGTCAATAATTGTTGAAAAACTGTCAAAATTGGTTAATAATTGTTGACAAATGGTCAATAATTTTTAAAAAATGATCAATAATTGTTGAAAAATTTGGAAAAATGGTCAGTAATTGTTGAAAAACTGTAAAAATTGGTCAATAATTGTAAAAAATGGTCAATAATTTTTAAAAAATGATAAATAATTGTTAAAAAATTTGGAAAAATGGACAATAATTGCTGCAATCAATCAAAATTGGTTAATAATTGTTGAAAAATGGTCAATAATTTAAAAAAAATGATCAATAATTGTTGAAAAATTTGGAAAAATGGTCTGTAATTGTTGCAAAACTGTCCAAATTTGTCAATAATTGTTGAAAAATGGTCAATAATTAAAAAAAAAAGATCAATAATTGTTGAAAAATTTGGAAAAATGGTCAGTAATTGTTGAAAAACTGTCAAAATTGGTCAATAATTGTAAAAAATGGTCAATAATTTTTAAAAAATGATAAATAATTGTTAAAAAATTTGGAAAAATGGACAATAATTGCTGCAATACAGTCAAAATTGGTCAATAATTGTTGAAAAATGGTCAATAATTAAAAAAAAATGATCAATAATTGTTCAAAAATTTGGAAAAATGGACAATAATTGTTGCAATACTGTCAAAATTGGTCAATAATTTTAAAAAAATGATCAGTAATTGTCAAAATTGGTCAATAATGGCTAAAAACTGTCAATAATTGTTAAAAAATTGTCAATTATTGTCAAAAACTGCTGAAAATTGTCAATAATTGTCAAAAATTTTGAAAAGTGATCGATAATTATCGAAAATTTAAAAAAAAAAATTAAAATGGTCAATAATTGTCTATTATTGTCAAAAACTGTTGAAAAGTGTCAATAATTGTTAAAATTTTGAAAAATGGTCAGTAATCTTTGCAAAACTGTCAAAATTGGTCAATAAAAAAAAGGTCAATAATTGTTGAAAAACTGTCAAAATTGGTCAATAATTGTAAAAAATGGTCAATAATTTCAAAAAAATTGTCAAAAATTGTCAAAAAGTTTAAAAAAATGGTAAATAATTGTTGAAAAACTGTCAAAATTGTTACTAATTTTTTAAAAATGTCAGTAATTGTTGAAAAACTGTCAAAATTGGTCAATAATTTTTTAAAAATGATCAGTAATTGTTGAAAAACTGTAAAATTGGTCAATAATTGTCAATTAATTGTTAAAAATGGACGATTTTTGTCAAAAACTGTCAATAATTGTTAAAAAATGAATTTACTGTTTGGAACCTTACTTTGTGGAATCTACTCATATTACTTTTTTAAATGAAACTAAGTGTTTCTAATTAATTCCACTAGTTAATGAAAAATTTATGAAAACTCTAAGATATTGATAATAATTAATGTTAAAAAATGGTCAATAATCGTCAAAAGGTGTCAAAATTTTGAAAAATAGTCAATAAATAATACGAGAGCCGTTTTTGAAAATCCACTCCTTAAACATACGTAATTTATACAAAATCGATTAATATTACTCGAAAAATCGATTATAACAAAATAATAATTGATTTATATAAAAATCGTTTAATTTTTCAAACATCCCTACTTATAGAGTTCTATAAGCTTTTTTGAAAAAAAAGCAACAGTGCCTTTCGAGTCTACTGGGATCCGAGCGCGTCCGCTCATCACTACTTGCGATGTTGCCGGGGCAATTGAAAAAAAAGCCGCTCCACCAAAAACACAAAAAAAATCGAAAGACGATTTTCAAGGGTGAAATATCGATTCACTGAATCGATTCAATACAACATATCGATTTATTCGGTCCGAGGAATCGATTATTCGATTAATCGACTTCAGATCGCCATCCCTACCCGAGATATTGAATAATTTGTTCGCCCGGCCATGAGTAAGTGCAAAGAACCCGCTTTTTCTACTCCGGAGCAGACTTGAGGGTCATTATCTCGAAAACGATCGAGTTTTTGGCAAAAATCAAGAGGACCATTTTTGTAGATAATGACATGATCTTCATTACTAGTCCAACCCTACCCTTCACGGAAAATTCATGGACCGGCAGGTATAATCGCTTCTGGGACTCTTTATTTACTGGACTAAAAAAACGAAAGTATCCTAAAAATATTAACGGTTCTATTTTACCTACATAGAATTTAAATTTAAAACTGAGGAGCTCTACTTGTTTTTCCTGTGCCAACTCTGTCGTACATTTAATTTGAGATTGAGCTGGAAGAGTTAACGTATATATTTCCCACACTGATTTTCATTTACCATATCATTTAATGATTAAAAATTATATCTCCGCACACGCCTGGGGCGTAAAACTACAACTGCTGTATCATTAATAAATATCCAGGCGTCCTAACAATATGCTAAGCAGTGTAATCTACAATCCTCTATTATTGGATCTCACTGTATTGTACTTGGAATTCTCAGTTTGCAGCTTTAGGCAATAAATCAGAAGCGATGATGTGACACAATTTATTTAAACTCGCCGTGAAATTAACAATGGTAAAATTATAATTGCTCATATAAATAGAAAACAATGACGAAGATGACGTTCTCTAGATAATATGACCGCACCCTGTCTTTTTGCTTAAATAGAACAAGTTAAAACAATTTTGAACAGGAAGAACTTCGAAAGTCTAATTCATAGTTTAGCGGTACTTACTTGAATTGATTATGGGTTACATGCCGTGTTAGAATTGCAGGGATTTATATACTTCGTCCTAAATATTCCACCAGAAGTTAGTTAATATAGTTGCGAGTGTGAAAAATTAACAGTAGTATTAAATTTGTTGGATTATTTTACCACGAAGAAAGATAAGAATTAGACCGTGCGCAATGGGAGAGCGAGGGATTTACACTCGCTTTTCCAGTGCAAAATGGCATTACCATGAAAATAAATATTCTATCTACCTACTCCATTTAAAACGGTTAAAATTCAAAGATGTTTCGGGTCAAATGGTTTACAACGGCACTCATAAATTCGATCATCAATTACCCACTGACGGGGGCAACCGCATTTTATTGTAGCATCTGTACTTGTTGTTGGTCTTGACAGCTACCCTCGAAAGCTGAAATCTCAAGGTCATTTGTGGAACGAATAGCCATAACAATTGCACCATGCAGCTCAGTCACTGTTTGTAACTTATTTCATGTGGTTGTGATGACAAGAACGCTGAAAATAATAATGTGTTGATAGGATACGGGAAAAGGGGGTAAAACCGGGTAGTGAGGTGATGGGACAGAAGCAGTTTTGCCCTGGTTTTGCCTCGTACACATTTTTTTACTTTCGATAGTCAACCTTGTGCTTTCTTACTATTTTTAGAACAAAATGGTACGCAATTATCAGAGGAAATCAGACCGTCAAAGCTGGTCACAGGAGAGCATGCTACAAGCCATTAACGCTATCCATACCGGTACAATGGGGTATAAAAGATCCGCAGTTACGAAAAAGCGTTCGTCACGCAACAGTGTTGCCATATTTCTGAAAAGGCTAGTGAACTCGTGAAACGTGTAATGTTACGAAAAGGCGAATAAGGGTTCGTCACGCAACAGTGTTGCCAGATTTCTGAATAATCCACTAATCCAATGAAATTTAAATTGAAGATTGCTTCTTATTGCACGACATAGGACTTTTGGGAAGGCTAGTGAACTCGTGAAACGTGTGATGTTACGAAAAAGCGTTCGTCACGCGATAACTCCTTCTAGCGACTGTGCACAATATATCTTGCCGCATTGAGCTCGCACACCCATAGGTGTGAAAAATTGTCAAAAATTGTCAAAATTTTGAAAAAATGTTTAATAATTGCCAAAAATTTTGAAAAATGGTCAAAAACTGTCAAAATTTTGAAAAAATGGTTAATAATTGCCAAATATTTTCAAAAATTGTCAAAAATGGTCAATAATTGTCAAAAATTTGGAAAAATGTTTAAAAGTTTTGAAAAATTGTCAAAAATGGTCAATAACTGTCAAAACTGTCAAAATTGGTCAATAATTGTCATAAATGGTCAATAATTGTTGAAATTTGGAAAAATGGTCAAAATTTTTGAAAAATTGTCAAAAATGATGAATAATTGTCAAAACTGTCAAAATTGGTCAATAATTGTCAAAAATGGTCAATAATTGTTGAAATTTGAAAAAAGAGTCAAAATTTTGAGAAAATAGTCAATAATCGCCAAATATGTTGAAATTTTTAAAAAATTATCAAAAATGGTCAATAATTGTCAAAGAGGGTCAATAATTGTCAAAACCAATCAAAATTCGTCAAAAATTGTCAAAAATGGTCCAAAAGGATCAATAATTATTAAAATTTTGAAAATTGTCTAAATTTCGGAAAAATGGTCAATAATTGCCAAAAATTTGGAAAAATGATCAAAAATGGTCAAAAGCTGTCAAAATTTTGAAAAAATGGTTAATAATTGCCAAATATTTTCAAAAATTGTCAATAATTGTCAAAAATTTGGAAAAATGTTTAAAATTTTTGAAAAATTGTCAAAAATTGTCAAAAATGGTCAATAATTGTCAAAACTGTCAAAATTGGTCAATAATTGTCATAAATGGTCAATAATTGTTAAAATTTGGAAAAATGGTCAAAATTTTTGAAAAATTGTCAAAAATGATGAATAATTGTCAAAACTGTCAAAATTGGTCAATAATTGTCAAAAATGGTCAATAATTGTTTGAAATTTGAAAAAAGAGTCAAAATTTTGAGAAAATAGTCAATAATTGCCAAATATGTTAAAATTTTTGAAAAATTATCAAAAATGGTCAATAATTGTCAAAGAGGGTCAATAATTGTCAAAACCAATCAAAATTCGTCAAAAATTGTCAAAAATGGACCAAAAGGATCAATAATTATTGAAATTTTGAAAAATTGTCTAAATTTCGGAAAAATGGTCAATAATTGCCAAATATGTTAAAATTTTTGAAAAATTGTCAAAAAGGTCAATAATTGTCAAAGACGGTCAATAATTGTCAAAATTCGTCAAAAATGGTCAATAATTGTTAAAATTTTTGAAAAATTGTCAAATTTTTTAAATATGGTTAAAAATGGTCAATAATGGTCAAAATTTGTGAAAAATGGTCATTCTATTGTGCATAAGAAGCAAGCTTCTGTCGGCGGTCCGACGACCGGTCACCTTTTTTTTTACTTTAACAATGATTATCAAATGGCTAGATTGGTTAAAGATTTTTTTACAACGGCATCAGACATTATCACTGCGAACTCCAGAGGCTACCTCTGCTGCTCGGGCAATTGGGTTCAACGAAGTATCTGTAGGAAAGTTTTTCGACCTTTTGACAATTGTGATCGATAAGTATAACTTTCGAAACAGTTTCACAGTTCTTGGACGGTCATGACACATATACAAAAAATCTAGAGTTGATAGATCTCGCCAGACAACACGGTGTTATATTTCTGTGCCTCCAGCCCCATTGCACTCACCGACTGCAGCCTCTGGATGTCAGTTTTATGGCATCATTGAGTACGTTCTATTGCCAGGAAGTCAAAACGTGGCTAAGAGCAAACCCTGGCAGAGTTGTCACCCAGCTTGGAATCGGCAGATTGGTTGGTCAAGCTTACCTAAAGCTGCAACTGTCCAAACCGCTATTTCTGGATTTTCTAAAACGAGAATCTATCCTAATAACCGTCACGTATTTGGAGAAGCTGACTTTGTAGCTGTTCAGACAACAGAGCGAAAGCCTACAGACCTAGCAGAAGCTAATGGTGTTAGCCATAGAAAGCAGCTGGGCCTTCCTTGAGAACATCTATAGAGACGTCACCAAGCCCTAACTTCTCTAGTCCAATACCAAGGGAAACTGCACCTGAAAAAAATCAACCGAAGGCTAGAGTGAAATTCTTGGTGAAGTCCGTACATTTTGCTGTGTCTCCTAAGGAGATAATGCCTGCTCCTCATAGTAACAGGAAATTCTCGAACACAAATAGACGTCGAGGTGAGACTGCAATTTTGACCGATTCACCATATAAGAAGGAACTAGAGGATAAATCTGTTAAGATTCAAGGAGTAAAGAGACAGATTGATTCTAAAGAGGAGGTAAAGCTCAACCAAAAAAAAATTAAGAAAAAAACAAAAAAATCGACAGAGGATACGAGCTCGGAAGAGGAAGATAAGGAAAAGGAAGATGATACTAATACACTATGTGTCTTTTGTGAAGAAGACTATAATACATGTCAGCTAGAGGTGATGGATGGGTAAAGTGTATTTTGTGCGAGAGCTGGGCACATGAAGGCTGTACTAGTTGGCTGGATGAGGATTTGGATGAGTTCCAATGCAACAGCTGCCTCAGAACTCTTTAATTAAAATTGTTTTTAAATACCCGGTTTTACCTCACTTGTTATCCCCGGGGATGGGGCACAACCGTAATCAGCAATATTTATTAATATGCCCTTGTCTTTGTCAATAAAGATTATTTTATTATAAAGCATTGGTTTATTCTGTAGGTAAGGTTTGTAGCATTCAGTTTCAAAAATATCGATTGTATATTGATATTATTTAGTAATATGGAATTTTTTTACCTTGGCAACCCGGTTCTACCCCTCATTCCCCTACAAAGAATGCACATTATTGAAATTGTTTTTATTTGTTTTTGTAAATGTCAAAAAATTATTGGTAAAGTATCGAATTATCGATATCCGACCTTTAAGTTTTTACCTAAAGAAAACTTCAACTTTGACATCTCTTGTCCTTTTTTAATAAGCATTGTTGACTTGACGATGCAAATATTGTAATTTGTGAAATTGGTTGAGAAATATTGTTTTTTATTGATTTTATCCGATTATTTCCTTCCTATTAATTTTGACCAATCGCTATCAAGAATTGGTATGTTAAATATAAATTTTAAGTGGAAAAATTACTTAACAACTGTCAATTTAGCTGTCAGCAGTTTTTCCGGAAAAAAAATTCGTGCAAGTTTGACATTTAAAATGAGTTTGAAGTAATTACCTTTCCTAGCTTGAAAGTTATATTGTTCTTATTATTTTAATTAAAAAAAATGTTGTATTAAAATAAAATGTTTATTTAACTCAGGAAATAATCTTATCAAATATCCCTCGTGCATCTAATTTTTCCTATGGAAAAATTGGAACACTCGTTTTATCAAATAGCATGTTAAAACAAATTACTTAGAAACTCGTTTTTCCGAATTTTTCCGGAAAAATTAAATGCACTAGGGATATTACCCCCGATAATTATGGAAAGATTCCACGTGTATTTAACCATATTTTAAAAAAAATTTGGTCGAATACATGATTAATTGTATTTTCTATTTGTACAAATTTACAAATGTTAAAGGTTATAATAAAAAAATTTTATCTCGAATGTTTTCAAGTGGTTTATTGAACTATTTATTTTTATATATTCTTAATATCAAAAATTTGCCTTCAGCACATTGATATTAACCAAAAGTTAATTTAAAAACAAAATTTATATTGGTAATAATTATATAGGTTTATGGCTAAAGTTATTTTTAAAACCAATAGTAAATATGAAAATTATTTTTGATTAAATATTCCGATGAAGTTAAGAACTGTGTTTTAATTTAATAAGTAAGAGGCAGTTTCAAGGTTATATAGTGTGACTCCAAAAGTTATGTTATAAATGAAGAAAAAGCAGCAAATATTAATTTGTAGCATTTTTATTTTTGGTGGAATGTACTGAGGTGTTAAAATAACCTTAACAGATAACATCTACGAAGAGTAGAATACGAAATGAAATAGTTTCTATTTTGTGAAAGGTATGATTCGATAAAAAATGTGCCGAAGTATTGCCAATTATTGTTATCGAATTATTCGTAGTACGTGAGAGTTTTAAATTTAGAAAATTATTATGCTGCAATCACCGAAAATAAAATGCATCGCGTATATAATTTTTTTAAATAATAGAGACCTAATTTAACATTTACCTCTACAATTATTAAAATGACAAAATTACAGGAAGGATCCATTTTGTCTACTGAAATATGAATTTTTATTATATTTGAATTTGAACAAATGCAGTTTGTGGAAGATTTTGTAAGAAAAAATTTAAGAAGCTTAGGACGATCCGCCCTAGGAAAATGGAATGAGGAATAAATTTATTTTAGATCTTCTGATCACTCGTTGGGAATAGATTTCCTTCCAGCACTTGAAACAACAAAGGAAGAGTTTGGAGTAGATTGCCTGACCTGAATGATAAGCTTTAGAGGAAAATGTTTATTTACTACGCACTAATTGCCGGTGGATATTATTTTTGGAATTTTCCTAAAATTTCTTTATTGAGAAGTTTCAGAGTTGGTTAATTCGAACGAAAAAAGGCACGTTTTTGTGAATTTTTTGTGACGACACAGTTAAAATCCCTTTATTAAAACCAATAGTACATTAAAGTATGACATTTGAAGAATATTGTATAAAATTTTCACGAATAAATATTAAAAAACACGGAAATGGCAGCAATTATTCGGACGTGTTTCGGAAAAAAGTAGAATTGCGGTGTCCCTCATAACTTGGTGCTGGATCATCTGGAATCAAAAAATCAAAGTTCATTCTTTAGATAATAGCTTTCCCCAGGTAACGCTGGGAGGGTTTTTCGTAATTTTAATTTTTCACCTTTTTGGGACACTTTTTTGGGAAAAACGATTTTTTGAGAAAAAAATCGGCTAATTTGTTGTATGTATGTAGATTGGGGTGACATTCACTGAGACCTAAAAGATCTATTGTGTCCCCTTACTTCTACTTAGTTCCTGAGGAAAGTCTCGGAGACTAGTAGCTCCTTCAGTCCTATTTCCCGGAGGAATTTTAGGATATCTGCAGGCTTTAACTTAGGTAAATGTCCCTCTTCTATCCAGTAATCTCCGAGGTGTTGTGCTCTAGGATTCTGAATTGCTGTGCAGTTCGCAAGTATGTGGATGGAGGTTTCTTCTTCCATACCACAGAATCTACATTCTTCTTCCTCCACTATTTTGAGCTTTTTCAAGTGCCCATTCAGGCGACAATGTCCCGTAAGGATGCCTGTTAAAACTCTTAGTGCAGTTTTACTTTGACTTATGCATTCATTTGATCTCAACAGGTTGTAATCACCCACAAGAATCTTTGATTGCCTAAGTCCTACTAGATCTTTCCAATGGTCAGATCTTCTCTTCTCTTCGGCTTTGCCTATTTCTTTGCTGATACCGCAAAAGGGTTCCGGCCCCCAAAAGGGTGTTCCAGTCCCCCTCTTTGCTAGTTCATCTGCTATTTCATTTCCTTCTATTCCAGTGTGTCCTGGAATCCACAGTAAGATGACTATATTGTTCCCACCTAGTTCATTGAGTTTGCCTAGGCATTCCCACACCATTTTGGAACTGATAACACAAGAGCTCAGTGCTCTAATGGCTGCTTGACTATCCGACATTATGATAATCCTTTGCCTTCTATATCCTTTATCAATATTGAACTGGGCACACTTTCTTATGGCGTGAATTTCCGCTTGAAAGATACTCGGGGTTTTTCCCAAGCTTTCAGAGTGTTTGGTTCCTGGCCCGTACACTCCTATCCCAGTTCCTTCTATTGCTTTTGAGCCATCCGTGTACCATTGAATGGCATTCTTTCCAAGTCTGGTAATGGTATTTGGATCCCATTCCTTCTTGTTGCTTAATTCCGTATCGAATTTCTTTGAAAAATTATACTTTTTCATCATACCATCTTGTGGCATGTCCCAGGTTTTTTGATTTCTAAGAAGTAAGGAGGTGGTTTTTTTTTAATGATTCCCTCTCTACTTAGTCTGTATCTTGTTCTTTCTGCAACACTTTCCACCACCATATGTAGTGGTGTGAGGTTGAGAATAACTTCCATGGCTGCCGTTGGGCATGTTCTCATTGCTCCTGTAATGCACATACAGGCTAGTCTTTGAATTTTTGAGAGGTTTTCTCTCGTTGTCAATAGGCTAGTTCTACTACTCCACGCAATGGCTCCATAAGTGATAATTGGTCTCACTATGGCAGTGTACATCCAGCTCAGGATTTTTGGGTTTCACCCCCAATTTCTCCCTGCCAGATTCCTGCACACCATTAGAGCCATTTTTGCTTTGTATATAATCTCCTTTTCGTGTTTGTTCCACAGGAGTTTACTGTCTAGAGTCAAACCTAGATACTTGACTTCCTGTCTCCATTCAACCTCGCTCCCATTAAGTTTAATGGTTTTGAGGTTGAGCTTTCTTTTCTTAGTGAAGGCTATTAAGATGGTTTTGGTGGGGTTGATGTTGAGTCCCACTTGCCTACACCAGCTATTTGTATAGTTCAGACCCTTTTGTACGATGTCACAAAGGGTATTTTCGAATTTTCCCCTGGCTGTTATGACAATATCATCAGCATATCCTTGGCAGGATATTCCGAGGTCAGTCAAACCACACAGGAGTTCATCAACCGTCAGGCTCCACATTAATCGGGATGCTACTCCTCCCTGTGGACATCCTCTGGTTGTACAGATGGAGACAATGTCTTTGCTCGTCCTCGTCTCTGCTACTCTAGTGGTGAGCAGTTCCGACATCCATTTGGATGTTGTGCTGTCTACACCTCTTCTATTTGGCTAATTTGGCTAATTTGTTACTGTAAAATAAAAATTATTAACAAATTTGAAAAAACTCTCCAGCGTTACCTCGTAAATTATGTACAGAAATAGTGTTCAAAATTTCTAAAGGATAAGTGTTGTAGTAGTTTTGAAGTTATGAGGGGTACCGACTTTGAAAACGTGAGTTGTGGGGAAAACGCTAAAAAATCTGATATAAAACGTTCATAAGCAAATTTTATCGGCTTACCTCACACTGAATCATCAATGCCAGGTCCATGATATCTAAAACTCCTTTTTGCTCACGACCAATCCTGTCTTCTTTAGTTTGTCTCTAAGCTTCCTGCTCTGCTCGGCTTATACGTATGGAATCAGTTGATCGCGCCCAGTCATGAACACTTGATCCACTACTGATTCCCATGTCTTGCATGAAGGTTAGTAAAGCAAAGAGCCTTCATTGAAGACACTGGCTGCCACATAAGCTGCAATTTCAACGTTGACAGAGGTTCCACTCAAGTGATTTGGTGAGATTTTCCAAATAAGTTGGTTCAAACTCTCATTGTTGTTCTGTGTGAAGCATCCGACACATCCCTCCAGGAGGGCATCTTAGATCAGATCTTCATAGATAGGCTTGAGTGTTTGAACGAATCCAATGCATTAGCAGCTGCAGATTTTTGCCATTCGCAACAGGAGTCCGTGCTCGGGGATTCTCGTCCGTCGAACTGTAGTTAAAGAACGTTGCCCAGATAGCATTTTTCATATTTTCCATGGAATCAGAGTAACGTGTCTAATAGCCAAACCGTAGTATTCCGTCAGTTTACCAATTATTTTGGCCGCATGCTTCCCTTTACCAGACAGACTCTTTCTTTTGATCTTCTTTCCAGCCTTAGTTTCAGTATCTACAACGGCATTTTTGACTATTTCACGTAGACGAGTGCCCATTTTTTCACTATTGAAAAATCATCATCATAAGGTTTAGAATTCATTAACCCGAAGTAAGCTTTAGAGTCACTAGTAACTTCGTCAATTTTGCTTCAATTGACTTGACATTTTGACAAAATATACTTAAAATATGCATTCAAATAAAAAAATTTAAAAAATGCAAGAAAAATATAAATACAAACTTGAATACTCAACAAATTGAAAATACAGTGAAACCAAATATATTCGTTTTGTACATTTTTAATTAAAATAATAATTACATTGTTTATAAGTTTATAAGTATTCGATTGTTATGATTCCGCATAAATCAATTAAGATAACTTTATATTTCGTAGGTTGAGTAATATTAAGATATATTATTTATATTTATGAAATAAGAGGTCAACCAACTTACATAAGTTGTTAAATCAGATTGCAGATTTCTAGCAGAGAAAATCCAAGTTTAGTCCTTCCATTTCATTAATATAATTCAAAATTTTGAACAGGGTTAACAGGATGCAGTCTATGGTTATGTACAGGTCCCCGGAGGAACCAAAAGGCCCCGATATGTGGATCAATAAATATAAGGCACTTTGTGTGGGATCACTAGCAATAACTAAAAATATTCGTGGTTTATTTTACACCTATAGGCACTAAACACGTTACTTGTGATGGAGTAAATATAAAGAGCATTTACAATGCACAAATTTACTTTTTCAGCATGAAGATTATTTTATTATAACCACCTACAAATATAGTAAATTTTATACCCATTTAGAATAAGACCATCCTTATTTATTATTAATAAATCGGTTGAAACAAAAAATTACCAACAAAAATGAACGTCGTAACTAATTTATTAGATGTCACGTTTTTGAAGTTACGTCAAATTTTGAATTCATGTTAATGTCAGATGGTTCAAGAAGCCGCATACGTTAAGTTACTAAAACGGCTGGTACCTCTAAATAGGTATTAATTTTACTATACTAACAAGCTCTGCTATAAACAATAATAAATCATTCGAAATATTTTTATGGACACAAAACACACGACATTTGACCGTCGTCATCTGTCATTGGAGTTCCATACAGCGCCATTTATCAAGACGGTGGAACGGCTGAACTAATGCAGAAAGTTTTTCGTTTTGTGTGCAATAAATCTCCAAAAATACAATGATTTGAGATTTCATATTTTCAGAATGGAATTCTCTAGGCTTTCTTTTGGGAATCAGATTTTGGCGTTCAAATTGGTGACCACAAATTGAACTGTCAAAATCACACCATCACTTGATGGCTAATATCTTTTTTATATATATAATCCATATACCCCTCTACCTAGGATAGGTGTAGGGCGTTAGGTTTCCATTATTCTTCCTCGTGGACGAACTTCCTCCATTTATTTTTGTCTTTCGCCAATTTGATTGCTTCTCTTCTATAGATCCCCCTTCGTTCTAACATTTTATTGATGGTGTCATCCCATGTTATAACTGGTCTGCCCCTTTTCCTTTTTGTGGGTCGTTTTGCCTCCCATATCTGTTTTACCGGTCTCTCGTTGTTCATCCTTATTAGGAGTCCGTACCATCTTAACTGATTGGTTTCGATTGTCTTTGAAATTGGTTTTACACCTAGTTTTTCTCTGATATGGTCGTTCCTTATTCTGTCTTTCCTCGTCACTCCTAAAATTCTTCGCAGGTACTTCATTTCCATGGTTTGTATTCTCGATTTTAGCTTTTTTGTCAGTACCCAGCTCTCTGACCCATAAGTTAGTATTGGTACAAATTCTGAGTTGTATATGTTTATTTTGGTCTTCCATGATATTTCTTTTCTCCCGATGAAACTATTTTTAATGGAGTGGTGCAATTTTGAGGTGTTTCCAATTCGTTTGTTGATTTCTATTTCCTGTGTTCCGTTATCATTTATGTACACTCCTAGATATTTAAAATTCTCCACTCTTTCTATCTTATTATCATCTACTGTTTTTTCTCCTTTGCTACTGATCATTATTTTTGTGTTCTCTTTATTGATTTTTAAGTTTCAAGATTTTAGTTTTTCTTCCCATATCTGCAAATTGTTTTTTATTTCTGTTTCATTCTTTGCACATATAACTAGATCATCGGCGAATAGGCACTCTTGTAGATATATTGGTTTTAATTATCTATGCCCAATGTAGAGCTTGTTCGTTTTATTTCTCGTTTCCTTTGTAACATCGTCCATCACCAGGTTAAATAATGTCGTGCTTAGTACCTCTCCTTGTTTCAGTCCAGCATCTACTGTAAACTCTTCTGATTCCATGTTATCAGTCCTTACATACATCCTATTCTTCTTATGTTGGCTCATTATAGCTCTTGTTAGGGATTCTGTTACACCTCTTTTTTCCAGAATTTCTAGTACTGTTTTCCTTGACACACTATCAAAAGCTTTCTCGAGGTCTATGAAGATCTGATATAATTCAGAATTTGCTTCCTTGATTTTTCCGATGGCTTGTTTTATTGTAAAAATGTGATCGTTAATGCTTCGTCCTTTCCTGAACCCACTTTGCGTTTCTTCTATTTCTTTTGTTAGTCGTTGTTGTAGGATTTTTTCATATACCTTTGAGGGCACGCTGAGTAGAGTTATTCCTCGATAGTTTTTGCAATCTCGCTTGTCTCCTTTTTTAAATATAGGTAGAATAATTCCCACCTCCCAATCCTTGGGTATTGTCCCATCTTGCCAGGCCCTGTTGCATATGTGTGTTAAAAGTTCCATGCCAGTTTTTCCCATATTCTTTAACATCTCCGCTGTGACCTTATCGTGCCCTGCTGCCTTGCCATTTTTTAGCGTTGCAGTTGCTTCTCTGATTTCGCTCTCAGTTATCTCATCTCCATTTCTTTCTATTTCAGCTTGGTCTATCTCCTCGCTTTCTGCTGTTGTTTCGTTTGTGGTCAAGAGATTTGCGCAGTACATTCTCCATCTATCCATTATATCTTTTGCGTCTGTTAGCACTTCTCCTCTGTTATTTGTAATCTGCTTAACTTCTTGGAAAACCTTCTCGCTTCTTAGATTTTTCAGCGTTTTGTAAAATAGTTTTTGATTTGACTTGTAGTCCTTTTCCATTTTTGTTCCGAATTCTTCCCAAGTTTTCCTCTTTTCTTCTTTTATAACAATATAAAACTTGACCTAAATACCTGATCCCCAAGACAAAGGTCCAAATTATATTGAGTTGAAATTTCAACACTTAATTTTACTGCGTTCTTTAGAATTATTGTGTACAAAATCACCTAAATTTTGTTGCAAGTCAGGGGTGCCAACTGTTATCAGGTGTCTAAAATGTGAGGCCCCTCTTAAGTTCTGTCCGACACAAAACTTGTCGTCGTCCACTCTATTGTACGGGAATTTTCAAAATTGGGGATGAAGTAATCGATCGGCCTGCTTGTAACTCATTCAATAGAATTTTTCTAATATATCTACACCTTATTTTGACCTTCATGTGGGAGTTTGAAGGTCGGCTCCTACTTATTAGTTTTTCTAAAATAAAAATTCATTCAAACAAACAAAAGTGAGTCGATAGCAGCTGAGTTATGTTTTTTTTGTAAACAAGTCCGAATCAATTGGTCAGTACGTCAGTTTGTTGCAAATTCAGCTGTCGAAAATTTATAAAAATTGGCAAGGAGGTGTATCAATTACGTGAGGTGTTCGGGGGCGATGATCGATCCGAATCTTACCAAATCTCACTTGGGGCAGAGGAGGGGTCTTGGCAAATATAACGTAATTTTTTTCTAGGAGAAAACGATGTAAAATTGCGTCAAAGTTAAGTTACATTAAAATAAAAAACGTGTATTTATGATCTAATTTTATCACTGTGATTTTAGATTACGGTAATATTCCCAAATACTAGTATTTGCTAGTCTTAAATTAAAGTAATCAAGTAAACTGTTTTTTTAATAAATCCAACTCTTTTACACCCAAAACACAAATTTTGAAAAATCCTACGTAACATTAGGGGAGGGGGTCGAGAAAATTCTTACTACTTCTCACCAAGGGGGGAGAGGGGTTCATATATATATATATATATATATATATATATATATATAGGCCAAACATTCCGTGTCGGAATAGGGCCTGCTTCATGTCAACTTGAAGATCTTAGATTCTATGTTTGCGGTGAATCACTCCGCATTGATTAGCATACTGGATATAAAATGTGTTTTTCCGTTAAAATAAGTTAAGTCTCTTCGCGCTATTTATTGTTTTGTTCCACAGCACCCTGTCCTTAATAGTCTTCCTCTGGTCATTGAGGTTTAGTCTTTTCACATCTTCGTATACCTGCTCTAACCATCTGAGTTTTGGTCTTCCTCTTGGACGGTCTATTGTAGGGGCCCAGTTTGTAACTTTATTTAATACGTTTTCTGGGTCTCTTCTTTGGATGTGTCCGTACCATCTGAGCCGCTGTGATTTTATAAATGTGATTATATCTTCTCCGGTTAGTATGTTTTTAAGCTCCAAATTCGTTAATTGTCGGTAATTCTCCATCTGTAATCTTTTTTGGTCCCATTATTCTTAGCTGCTCTTCGTTCCTTTTGGCTAGGCACATGATTTCTGCCCCATAGGTTACTACTGGTCTAATAGCTGCTTTGTAAAGGTTTATTTTCGTTTTTCTGCTAAGATGTTTATCCTTTAAGATTTGTTGGTATTTCCAAAAAGCTCTGTTCCCTGCTTGTATTCTTTGCGTTACTTCAATACTTCAGTTTTGTTGTTAATAATGATCCCCAGGTATTTAAAATTGTCTACTTTTTGATAAGTTTTGTCTCCTATCGTGATTTTGTTTAAATTGCAGTTTCCACTTCTGGAGCTTATTAAGTATTTGGTTTTATCTTGATTGATGTGCAGACCTCTTTTACGAGCTTCGTTTTCTAGCTTTAGTGTTATTTCTTCTAGGGCTTTTTTAGTTCTTGCGATTAGGGCTATATCATCCGCGTAGGCTATGAGTTGTACCAAGCTTTGTGCTATGGTCTTTTGGGCTCCTAAGACATTCATTGCGCCTTCCAGAGCAATATTGAATAGAGTTGTTGAAAGAGCGTCACCTTGTCTAACTCCTTTTTGCATATTTATTTTATCTGTAACATTGCTGGGTGTTAACACTCTTGCCCGTGAATTCTCCATGGTCATTAAACTCAGTTGAATTAGTTTTGAAGGTATTTTCATTTTCTTCATTTCGCGTACTAATTGCCCTCTGCTTATGCTGTCGAACGCCTGTTTGAAGTCGATAAATAGTATATGAAGGTCAATATCATATTCGTAGCATTTTTCTGCAGTCAGAGTGAGAATGTGGGCTGCGTCAATCGTCGATCTACCCTTTCTAAACCCTTGCTGATATTGTCCAATTGCTGACTCAGTGTATTTTTCTAATCGATGTCGGATGATCGATGTGAGTATTTTGTATGAGGTATTATTCCCCTATAATTACTGCAAATTGAAGTGTCACCTTTTTTAAATATGGGTACCAGAAGCCCTTCTTCCCATTCTTCCGGTATTTTTCCTTCTTGCCATATTCTACTTATTAGAAAGTGAATTTCCTCTACCAAGGAATCACCTCCACATTGAATCAGTTCATTAGGGATGTCATCTGGACCTGCGGCTTTTCTTGTTTTTAGACTTTTTACAATTTCAGAGGTTTCTTCCAGTGACGGTATGCCTTCAATTTCTTCTTCCTCTTCTACTATCACTTCGACCTCTTCTATAGCCTTTTCTTTGTAGAGTGTTCTAAAGTACTCTTCCCACGTTGTGTCGTCTATTTTTGCAGTTCCTTTTTTTATAGTGTTTTGTGATTTAATGTAGTTGTATAATTTTTTATTGTCTTTATTATTGGTTTCAATCTCCTGCATTAACTGTGCAATCCAAACTGCTTTTTTCTTTTTGCAGCATTTATTCGCCTCTCTTCTTTCTTCTCTGTATTTTTCTAACTCATTCTGGCTTCCTTCAATTCTGATATGTGAGATTCTTCCATCTATCGCATTAAATTGGATAACCTGTCGTACTGCTTGTTTGCTGATCATAAAGGCAGTCCCATTTTCCTTATCTATTTTCCCTTCACTCGCCCATCTTGTTTCTTGTAGTGCTAGTATTTATATTTTGTATTTTTTCATTTCTCTGGCTATCTCTTCCATTTTCCCTGGCTGCAGCATAGTCTTTACGTTCCAAGTGCCAATTCTAATCTGTTTTTTCTTTTCCTGTTTGTTTTTGTTTTTTTTCTTGTTTTTATTAATTCCTTTACATGCCGTTGTGCCTAGCGTATTATTTTTTGTCCGTTTCATCGCGTTGTTCGTCTTATTTTTCCCCGCAGGCTAGTTTTTTCTTTCGTTTCTTGATAGTTTCTTTAATTGTTGCTCGCTCTTGCCATTTTCCGGGGAGCGATCGTTGTATGTTCAGGAGGGGGGTTCATAAAATGGACGCGCCCAACTGATTTATCAGGAAATTTGGAGATTTTTGTTTTGCACATCTATTATTGAAAAATGATTGCTAGTGGTGGTAGTACAAATAAGTTAAATGAATTGAAGAATCATAAACATAGATCTTCCATCTAGGTGAAATGATGATTTTTAGCTAGATCAAGTTCAATTCTAATTATGTATGTATGTATGTATAGTGGGGTGACATTCACTGAGACCTAAAAGATCTATTGTGCCCCCTTACTTCTACTTAGTTCCTGAGGAAAATCTCAGAGAATAGCAGTTCTTTCAGTCCTATTTTCCGGAGGAATTTTAGGATATCTGCAGGCTTTAACTTAGGTAGGTAAATGTCCCTCTTCTATCCAGTAATCTCCAAGGTGTTGAGCCCTAGGATTCTGAATTGCGGTGCAATTCGCAAGTATGTGGATGGAGGTTTTTTCTTCCATGCCACAGAACCTACATTCTTCTTCCTCCACTATGTTGAGCTTTTTCAGGAGTCACTTCAGGTGACAATGTCCCTTTAGGATCCCTGTTAAAAATCGTAGTGCAGTTTTACTTTGACTTATGCATTAATTTGAAACCTACAGGTTGTAGTCACCCAGAAGAATCTTTGTTTGTCTAAGTCCTACTAGATCTTTCCAATGGTCAGATCTTCTCTTTTTTTCGGCTTTCTCCATTTCTTCCAATATTACATTGGAGCTGATACCGCAAAAGGGTTCCGGCCCCCAGAAGGGTGTTTCAGTCCTCTTTGCTAGTTCATCTGCTATTTATTTTCCTTCTATTCCAGTGTGTCCTGGAATCCACAGTAAGATGACTATATTGTTCCCACCTAGTTCATTGAATTTGCCTAGGCATTCCCACACCATTTTGGAACTGATTACACAAGAGCTCAATGCTTTAATGGCTGCTTAACTATCCGACATTATGATAACTCTTTGCCTTCTATATCCTTTACCAATATTGAACTGGGCACACTTTCTTATGGTATGAAGATGAGTTTCTAGTATTCTAATTAAAGAAATGTCGTTAGGGTTCGCTGCAGTATTAAGTGAAAATATTTTATGTAGTTTCAGTAGGACTTGCAAACATGATATTATAGCTGACAAAAATGTTTACATTCGTTTCAGCCTTGAAATTTTTTTTAACAACCACTTCATACTTCAGCAATAATAAATGCTGAGTTGTCTAAACTGGAGATCCGACTTAATAGCTCATAATATTATCATAGGAAAAGTTGTAGTTCGAAATAATGCATTTTCAACATAAAACGTCATGTAAATACTACAAAAACTACGAATATTGAACTGAAATTTCAGGAGAGTACTCGCAAAAGACCAGTCTAATGTTGAAAAAAAATTCGAGAACATAATTTGGAGGGTTTTCGTTTTATGAATCAACAATGTAAAAGTAGTGGAAATATTCGAAAATGCACATTATAAAATCTAAAGATTCTAACGGTACTCATAACTCAATTAATTCAACAGTTAGAACGCTGTAACTTTTTCATTACAGTGAATATCAGTTTTTAAAGTACTAAACTTTTTATTAAAATATTGATTAATTGATTATTACAAGTAATATTCAAAAATTAATGACATCTTACAACTATGATAAAGTACATATTATTATACGATAATATACAGGATGATTTACTAAATAATGATAAAACACCTATTAAACAGTAACAGGAGCGGATATTCAGATACGTGCAAAGACAAACGGGTCATAGCAGTTTAATGTATTATCCGATCTAAATAGTCCACCAACAAAACATTTCTATGAATTCACTCCAATGAATATCAACTATTTAGCTAGACAGCTGGATTCAGAACCACTGTAAGAAACCCCGCCCCTTCTCCTTCCAAAATTTGTCAGTTATGTGCGATGTGAGATGTGAGTGCGAACTGCGATTTAGTATTGAATAATTATTTGATGGTGGTAGTAAAAGTCGCTACATATTGAAACAATATGCTTACGTTTTATGTTGTTCAAATCGAAAATTAATTGTTAATTTCTCTTTAACAAATAATGTTTCGATTTCTTTTGGCTATAACGGCTTTCAAAATGAAAATAAATTCGTAAATGAAACAAAATAAGATTCTTTAAATTGTACTCTCACCTACCGACTGCTGTTTACTGACTGTCTGACGCTGATTAAGGACCGCCCACAGTTGAGAATACGGAGTGGTGGGAATTGTACGATATGTTATAGGTGTCCAAATAAAAGATTGTAATAATCGTGTTTTTAATCTGTTGAAGCTGGATGTTGGTCGACTAGTTCAAAAGCAGTTCTGATACAATGCTTGAAATCTCTATGTTCCGTTTCTGTATCTATACGAAATAGCGACGTTGCCAAATTTCAAGAAAGTGACATTTGAAAAATGTGGAGAATAAAATGAAGTTAAGTGTTTATATATCTTAGCTCTTACTTTTTCAAGAAAAATAACCATTCCATACACTCTTCACTTTAATGAACTTTCAAGGGGAAAGGTTAATGGAATGGTTATTTTTCCTTCCTCTTCTTGAAAAAGTAAGAGCCGCGAGATGCGAGGAGCTAAGATATATATAAGACGAAAAAAACACACATAACCTCATTTTATTCTCCACATATTTTAAATGTCACATTCTTGAAATTTGGCAACGTCGGTATGTCGTATGATATATTATAGGGTGAATACGAACGCTTCCTAGAGTTTCTCGATTTTTAAAGCCAACTGAAAACTGCTACTTGTTTTCTCAAAAATTCCCAAAATAAGAGCGAAAATTTGAAATTATTAAATAATGAAACTATCACAATTTAATCGAATAAAGCTTATTTATAAATTTACATTAACTTATATACAATAACAATAACTACACTACAATAACTACTGAAACAATAACAATGCTTAATTCTAATGTATAATTGCAAACTGAAGTCTAATTTAGAAATGTTTTGATTAAAGCAATATTCAATTAGCCTATTTTCAATAAAATCAATTTTTCTTTTTGCCGTTTTATCAAGTTTTTTTTCTAATCTATGTGCAGCTCTAATAACCTAACCTAACAAATACTATACCGTTATAATTGCAATAGTAGAGTAGGTAAGAAAGATGATGAAACCGAAGAAACAATAGGGATGCATGGAGAAGTCACTAGAAATAACAACGGAAAAAGGTTAATAGAATTCTGTATAACAAACAATCTAATAATCACAAACACCCTTTTTGAACATAAAGATATCCACAAATACACCAGAGAGGAGAAAAATCCATAATAGACTATGTAATAATAAATAAAAGATTCCGAAAGAAGATAAAAGACACAAGAGTAAAAAGAGGAGCAGAAATTTATTCTGACCATTATTTGGTAGTCTCAAAATTAGTAATTAATTCAGAAAATGAAATAGAAAATAAAAAACGAAATAAAAAATATAGTACGATAGATAAAATTAGATCATTTAAACTAAACGAAAGTAAGACTGCAAAATTATATAAAGAGGCAGTTGAAACCGAGATGGATACTATTTTTAAAGACATAAACAACAATAATATTGTTGACCTATGGAAAGTATTTGAGGATACAATAATTAATGCTGCAAAAGAAACATGCGGAACAGTAAGAGTAACAAAAAATAAAAAACAAACAAAGTGGTGGAACCAAGAAATTAAAAATGAGGTAAAAATTAAAAAACAAAAATGGAAAAACTATATAGGAAATAAAACTACAGCAAATTATGAAGAATATAAAAGACAAAGAACAAAAGTGAAAGATACGGTAAAACAAGCAAAAGAAAAATCTTGGACAGAATTCAGAGAAAAATTGGAAGAAGACAGTTTAGGAAATCAAAAATTGTTTTATAGAGTTCTCAAAACACTCAGAAGAGGAAAACAATATAGCGTTAAACATATAAAAACAAAAGATGGAATAATAATAATAGCCGAAGAAGAAAATATTATGAAAAGATGGAAAGAATATTTTGAGGAGATTCTGAACCCAGAAATAGCGACCCAACAGCCGGAGGAAATACATGATGAAGACATTCAATATGAAATGAATGAAATTGAAGAAATCACTAACCTAGAAGTTGAAGCAGCAGTAAACTTACTAAAACGAGGAAAAGCTGCAGGACACGATGGAAATGCTAAAAAACCTAGGAATAAGAGGAATAGAAAAATTAACTCTTTTACTGAATAAAATCTATACCGAAAGAAGAATACCGAATAAATGGGAATTGGGGATATTATTACCTCTATATAAGAAAGGAGATAATAGAGACTGTTCAAACTATAGAGGCATTACGATATTAAGTACAATGTTGAAAGTTTATGAAAGGATTCTTGAAAGAAGACTAAATAATACAATAGAACATCAACTAGAAGAATCGCAGAGTGCTTTTCGTAAGGGCAGAGGTGTTCAGGATCACATCTTTACAGTGAGACAGTTAATTGAAAAAAATGGTAGAAACAATATATATGTTGCTTTTTTGGGTATAGAGAAAGTATTTGACAGTGTCCCCAGACTGCAAATATGGGCTAGTTTAAAGAAGAGAGGAGTAAACCAGAGTGTAATCGAGGGTATAAAAAGTATATACAAAAATACGAGGAATTATGTAAGAACCGGAAACCTACAATCTGAAGAGTTTACTACACAAGAGGTTTTAAGGCAGGGAGAGTCTTAAGTCCTACACTGTTCAATGTGATAATGGACGATATAATAAAAGAGGTAAAAGATCAAGTAAAGAAATTTACGGTGGGTTATAGAAATATGGAACTTATACAGATTTCTGAATGCGCCTTTGCTGACGATTTAGTGGTATATGCTAAAAACGAAAAGGATCTTCAAAAAAATCTAGACGTATGGAAAAGAGCTCTTCAAAGTAGAAATCTAAAAATAAATGTAGAGAAAACAAAAGTAATAGTAATAGGGCAAGAAAACAAGAATCTCGAAATACAGCTAAACGAAGAACAAGTACAGCAAGTGGATACATTTAAATATTTGGGAGTGAAAATACATAAAGAAGGGAAAAATAACGCTGAGATTAATGGACGCATTGAGAGTGCCCTCAAGCAATATTATGCATTAAGTAATACTTTCATTCGCAAGAAAGAAGTGTCAAAGAGAACAAAAATGACAGTCTATAAAACCGTTTTTAAACCTATTTTAACTTATGGGAGCGAAAGCTGGGTTCTCACGAGAGAGACAAAAAGAAAACTACAAGCGGTTAAGATGAAGTATCTGAGAGTATTGGGAATTACAAGAAGGGACAAAATTCGAAATGATTATATAAGAGAACAGCTAGAAGTAGAACCCCTAGAAAGAAGCATAGAAAGGAATCAGTTAAGGTGGTTTGGCATGAAAAATAATCAACAAGCAAAAATGATATGGCAAACAAAAACATGTGGAAGGAGACCAAGGGGCAGACCATGAAAAACCTGGGATGATACAGTAGCGGAAATCCTGAAAGAACGTGGACTAAATTGGCAGGAGGCGAAGTTAAAGGCTGGAAATAAACGTGAATGGGCTAATTTTGTACATAATTAAAAACACCTTAACACCTTAGGGTACATTAAGGTTCTGATTATACATACAGTGTGGAAACCACTTATGGAATAAAATTCTTTATGTCATTATTTTAGAAAATTATAAAAAATGCCGAGACACGTCAACTTTTGAATTGAGTTGTGCGTTATGTAAACATAAATTTAAATGTACAGGATGATTCACGCAAATATTCCATAGTCGGTGTTGTTTTTTTTTAATGAAACACCCTGTATATTTGCATATTTTTGAAATCCTCCTAATGAACCGATTCCAACAAACTAATAATGTATGGTCAATTATGAATTATGCAGGGTGAAATTTTAAAATTAATAATTTACTACACTTGAAATATTGGTACTTTTTTAAATTAGCTAAATATGGATTTATCAAAAATCTAAACTAACTAATTATTAGACGTATTTGTATATTAAACAAAACCTGCTACGTCCATGAATTTTAGCATAAATACCTAAAAATTGCCTAAAAACGCCAATAATTAGACAAAATCGGTAAATAATGTGGATTGTTTTCTATTCTGTCAGTTGCTGATGTGTTGACAGTTTATACTGAAAAAGTAAAATCTTTCTCAAACACTCTTTCCTTGTCGACATAACAATGAAATATTTAACTGAGACTCACCGAATTGAGATTTTAATGATGATCGGGTACGGGGATAACTGCAGAAGTCAGGTTGAAGTGGCAAACTTATTTAATCACAGGTATCCCGATTTGCCTAATATTTCACAAAGTACTGTGTCTAAAATTCATGCACAATTCAGAGAACTTGGACATGTCAAACCATTGAAAAGAAAACCACACTTCGTTGAAGATGATGTGAAAGTGGATATTTTGTTAAGTGTCGAAGAGAATCCAACTTCAAGTACAGGTCAAATTGCCCGTGAAAATAATGTTAGTCATACAACTGTTCTAAGATGTCTTCATAAAGAAAAACTTCATCCCTACAAATTAACTTTTGTGCAGGAGTTAACAGAAGACGATCCAGATCGTAGAATGGATTTCTGCGAAAGATTGATGAATAAGCTGAACAGAAATGAAGTAGCTCTTGGTACCATTCTTTTTTCTGACGAATCAACATTCACATTGAATGGAGAGGTAAACCGACAGAACTGTAGATATTGGTCAGCAGAGAATCCTAATTGGATACGTGAGACACATACTCAGTACCCTCAAAAGGTGAACGTTTGGGCCGGTAGCATAGGCGACCATATTATTGGTCCTATATTTATAGATGGAAATTTGACAGCTGAAAAATATTTAAATATGCTTAGAAATGAAGTTATTCCTGCGTTGGCAAACTTATATCCCAACGCAATAGATCCTAGCTTACCGAATGAAAATGTTTGGTTCCAGCAAGACGGGGCAACACCCCATTATGCTTTACTGGTAAGAACTTATTTAGATGAAATCTTCCCCAATAAATGGATTGGACGAAGAGGTACTATTGAGTGGCCAGCTAGATCGCCAGACCTTACGCCGTTAGATTTTTTTCTGTGGGGTTATCTCAAGAACAAAGTATATGCAACACAACCAACTAGCATTGTAGACCTCAAAGACAGGATAACTACAGAAATACGGAATATTTCACCTCAAACTTTAAACAATAAAGTTAAGGAGGAGTTCTATAGGAGACTGTGCTATTGCCAACAACTAGGTGGAGAACATTTTGAGCATTTATTTTAATGTATTAAAATCAAATACATCACGTATTTTATGTATGTGTTTAATAACTGTAAAAATAAAAATTTCACCCTGTATAATTCATAATTGACCATACATTATTTAGTTTGTTGAAATCGGTTCATTAAGGGGATTTCAAAAATATGCAAATATACAGGGTGTTTCATTAAAAAAAACAACACCGACTATGGCATACTTGCGTGAATCACCCTGTACATTTAAATTTATGATTACATAACGCACAACTCAATTCAAAAGTTGACGTGTCTCGGCATTTTTTATAATTTTCTAAAATAATGACATAAAGAATTTTATTCCATAAGTGGTTTCCACACTGTATATATATATATATATATATATCATATATATATATATTATATATATATATATATATATAATAATCGCTTGATTTTTATTTATTGGGTATGGTTAATGTGAATATAATGAAAAATTAAACGATCTTTGACGTTTCGCTTTCGTTTGAAAGCTTTTTCAAAATGTTTATTTTATATGTCAAAATGAAGTAAAAAATATACAAATTGTTATTTTAGAATTTAGTTATGATACAAGTACTTACTTCAGAACTAAATTTACGATATTTGAACAATAGGTGAAAAAAAGTGTAGTTATTAGTAATTAATTTGTTATTTTATTAAATTATGATAAATTTGACTCAAATTTTTGATATCTTGTTTATCGTTCACAGAATTTTTTTCTTTTTTTATATGTATCATTTCTTTAATAGTAAGTTTCTGATAATTAGAGTCTTGTGTAAGTATTTTTGTTTTTTTGAAATCAAATTCATGTTTTTGTGTTGTTTCGTGTTTATGTAGAGCTGTAGAAGCATTTTTTGTATATTTGTGGTCGTTGAGACGATTTTCTAAATGTTGAGTTGTCAAACCTATATATTTTTTTGGACAGTTTAAACATGGTATAGAATATATAACATTAGATTTTTTATTGGTTTTAGTTGGACTTTTAAGTTTAGTAAATAATGATGACAAAGTATTTTGAGCTTTATGACAAACGTTAATGTTATATTTAGACAATATGAATTTTAGTTTTTCTGATAGTTCGTTTGTATAAGGCATTGCTATGTATCTGTTTTGATTTAATTCAGTTTTTGTGTTGTTATTTTGAGTGTTATTGTAGAATTTGTAGGTGCGTTGTTTGAAAATTTTTTCTATATTGTTTATTGGGTAGTTGTTATTTTTTAAGGTGTCTTTCACGTGTCTAAAGATTTCAGGACGGTATTCTGGAGAAGTCAGTTTAATAGCTCTATCGGTTAATCCAATAATTACACTGTTTTTTTGAGCATTAGGATGATTAGAATTGTAATTTAGATATCTGCCGGACCATGTTTCTTTTTTATATAGTTTAGTTTTTATTTTGTTGTTGTTAGATCTGATTAATGTTAAGTCTAAAAAATTTATTGTATTATTTTCTTCAGTTTCAAGAGTAAATTGGAGTTTTGGATGGAAATTATTAAATGCAGTTAAAATAGCATTGATCTTGTCTGATGGAATTGCAGTCAACATAGCGTTTATAAAATAATACATTAAAATTTAAATTCATTAGTACGTTCTCTTCAAGATGTTCCATTATCAATTGAGCTAAAGTTGAGGATATAGGAGAGCCCATTGTGCAACCGTCTAATTGTTGGAAAAATTTATTTTGGTATTGAAAATAATTATTTTTTTGAATTAATAAAATTGCTTCTTTGAATTCATTGTATGATAGAGTGGTGTGTTCTTTTAGTGAGTTCCATTTTAATTTCAAAATATCTACTATCAATTTATTTGGAATATTAGTGTACATTGAAATAACATCTAGTGATAACATAACATAACATAACATAACATTAACGTTTGTCATAAAGCTCAAAATACTTTGTCATCATTATTTACTAAACTTAAAAGTCCAACTAAAACCAATAAAAAATCTAATGTTATATATTCTATACCATGTTTAAACTGTCCAAAAAAATATATAGGTTTGACAACTCAACATTTAGAAAATCGTCTCAACGGCCACAAATATACAAAAAATGCTTCTACAGCTCTACATAAACACGAAACAACACAAAAACATGAATTTGATTTCAAAAAAACAAAAATACTTACACAAGACTCTAATTATCAGAAACTTACTATTAAAGAAATGATACATATAAAAAAAGAAAAAAATTCTGTGAACGATACACAAGATATCAAAAATTTGAGTCAAATTTATCATAATTTAATAAAATAACAAATTAATTACTAATAACTACACTTTTTTTCACCTATTGTTCAAATATCGTAAATTTAATTCTGAAGTAAGTACTTGTATCATAACTAAATTCTAAAATACAATTTGTATATTTTTTACTTCATTTTGACATATAAAATAAACATTTTGAAAAAGCTTTCAAACGAAAGCGAAATGTCAAAGATCGTTTAATTTTTCATTATATTCACATTAACCATACCCAATAAATAAAAATCAAGCGATTATTATAATAATGGTTAAAGAAAAGAAAATAATATTATATATATATATAATTGCAATAACTGAAAATATTCATCTTCTTTTAAATTTATTCCTTCTCTTTCAACTATAATCAAATTTGCTTTTCCTAAATACCGCCCAATAAGAAATATTTAAATATATTTGTTTTTAAATTTCCGGTCATTAAAACTCAATCCCCAACTTTCTTGCAGGTGGGGCAATAAGTACTTGGGATTAATGTGTCCAGGTAGTTCCGTGGGGCAGTTAGTGTTTTTCCATATTATATCCGCTCCTCGTTGTAACGACCGCCAATCGATTCAGGAGAAAATTTTACATTTGAATCGATATTTCCAAGTATTACGAGAATTAACGGAGAAAATGTCAAATCGCGAAATATTTCCATACTGCAAAAAGCTGATATAAATTGCGTCAGTGCTATTATTCAAAAACATGTTTCAAACATTTTGTAGGTGAAGTACAGATCTACAAGTCCTTTAAAGCATTTTTTTGTTGAACTCTTTCTCCACTTGTATAAAAAAATTTTATTGAAAACGCTTTAGTGAAAAATCCTGAAGAATCTTATCGGATTTTGTGATACTAAGGTTTTTCCGTAAATAAAATATAAAAGAACAACTATCGTTTTTACAAGAGCACCGTATTAAGCTCCCCACATTGCAGAATACTTGAAAATTTTTCGCAGCGCAAGTTCACTACAATCCACTGGAAGGAAGTCAAGTTTTACACGCGATCTCTGACTGAGACACACACTTTAAGATCGTAATGCCGTCACAAGCAGAATTTACCGCCGTCTAAATTTCAAACAAAATAAATGTTGTTATGACCACCCGAGATTAAACTGACATCGGTGCAAATTTGAAAAAAAAACATTCAGTTTCTATCAAGTTTGCAAAAATGAACGTAAAAAAGTGCACTTGATTTAAAAATTTCAGTGGAAATGAAATGAACAAAATTTTGTGTGATAATTTCGAGATGTGTTCATTAGTGATCTTCGTTGTCTTTTTGGCAAGTATGTAAATTTCTTTAACATATCAATTTGGCATTTAATTATTTTACCAAATAGAGATATCAATTTATTTTTAGCTTTACAAAAATTTTTAATCACATGTAGATTTTCGTCTATGTTAAATATACAAAGTGAACCATCGTATCCGTATAAACTTAACAATTCTAAAATTTAACTCAGCTCCCAGTAATTCGCTCTTCATTAGTTTTCCTATGGAATTATGGGGGTGAATTAGCTGCAAACTTTTTAAGAAGAAGTCTGTGAATTTATGAATTGAGAGCTTCGTTTAGAGCAGAAAATATGTGAAAGCTGGGAATGATTTTTTCATTGATTGATTAACCGACTTTTGAAGATACAAACTGTGGAAACCCCAGAGAAGTTAGGAAATTTTTATATGGATACTGTTAACTTGATTGAATACGATCAAAAAGAAAAATAATAGAAAGCCTCTACGATAACATTTTTTTCATTTTACGATATTATTTGTAGACACCTTGGAATTAAATCCAGATAAACTCATTTCTATGAACAGATCATCAAATAATGCTAATTTTTTATTAGTAATGGAAAAAAAGTTATTAATCATCTGGCTAGGTAGTGTGATGCTAATAAATATACAAAAAAATTCCACCAACCAAATAATATACAACGTAAATTTTTCTATTGAGCACTTTTTAATGCAACATCTTAAAAATAATTTGGACATTCAACCGGATTTCCAAATTATCAATTTGAGTTATTAACAGCCTTGAGTAATAATATGTGACTACATTCTCGACGTTCCTTGTATCATAGATATAAATATTTTAATATTTTTTTTATAATTGTTGAGTTTTTGTGGACAGATACACAAATAATTAACAAGCTATTTTTATGACCAAAGGCTTTAAAAAATTCGGTAATTGTATGTATATTTTGAGTCAATTTTTGCAGAAAACTGTTTAAAATGACTGTAGAACGTATTTCCTGCAAGTTTCAGTCAGCGCACCTAAACTCAACATGTTATTTGGTACTAAATTATAATATTTTTCATTAAAAAAATTAGTAGCGTAACCGCAAAATACGAAGAGAGAAAAGTATTAGAAATAAGATTATCCTGACAATCTGACAACATCGCAAACAGATCATTGGTTAATTTATCGATAAGGGCAAGGAAAATGATTGAAGAAGATATACAGTGTTGAAAAAATGGCCGCGTAAATTGAAAAACTGCAACTTTGAATGCCAATAGCAAAGAAACAAAAAGTGTTGCGCCAAAAACGGAGTTGTGTTTAGGGATCCTGAGGGTGTACAGAATAAGTGAATACAATTTTTTTTGTGAAATCCAGAAGTAGCTGTTGTATACACTTACCAAAAAACTTTCTTAGGTCCAGTATTTCTTAAATCCCTCAGCCATTAATAAACGTTACTTAGTCCAGTTTACCATCAATAAGTATCTGTTTTTAAAAAGTGTCATTTTTTTATATAGTACAGTAAATAATGGGTCCCATAAGCGATTATACCTGCCGGTCCATGAATTTTCCGTGAAGGGAAGGGTTTGACTAGTAATTGAACATCCAGAAATTTCACACTTAACCGCCATTTTGGGGGGGTATTCCCGGCCCCAAAGTTCCAAAAATTGGTTTCCCGCCAATATCTCCTAAAATATGGCATTTAGAGAATTTTTATATGGGGGAAAAATGAAGATCAGGTCATTATCAATAAAAATAGTCCTTATAATTTTTGCCGAAATGGCAGGTTCTTTGCCTTACTCATTACCGGGCGAACAAATTATTCAATATCTCGGGTAAAAATGCATATTTTTTTACGATTCAAAATTCAAATGAAAGGAGAAATCCACAGATATCATATCCGATGATTCAAGGCCCATTTTTATATTTCCACCATATTTATAAAATGGGTCAAAGATTTTTTAATAACTTTTTTTTCGAGTGTCGGGAAACTACTCATATTTTTCTTAATAATAGACATTTACTCTCGATTTTTTGTTATTACGGGTCCTTTAAAGGTCTTTATTGATTGATCTCAGAAATTTTTATTGGCCATCTTTCCTTCCACTTGATTTTTCAGTTGGTGTTTTCATTTCTATATATTATATATAAATTTTTGCTGTTTTTCGAGGTTGGGAATATTTTGCGAACAATCACTGTCCAAAAATTTTGTACATTATCGGATTGTCTTCCAAGATACGTCATTTTAAAGCTGGGAATTTCCCCTTTTTGGTTGTGCATGAAACAGCCATTTTTTCTGGACCTCAAAATTATGGATTTTTCAACATCGGTTTTTGCGAAAAATATCAATGTTGCGAAAAAAATAATAACGACCATTTTTGTAGATAATGACCTGATCTTCATTTTTTCCCTAAATGAAAATTCTATAAATGCCATATTTTAGGAGATATTGGCGGAAAACCAATTTTTGGAACTTTGGGGCCGGGAATACCCCCCAAAATGGTGTGTGAAATTTCTGGATGGTCAAACCCTACCCTTCACGGAAAATTCATGGACCGGCAGGATTTTTGTACACTTTGCCTACTTTTCATCCTTCATTTACTGGACTATATATTCGTAATAAAAAGGGATTTGAACCAAAATATTGGACACTAGTTAAAAAATGCTCTTATCAATTCAGCTATCTGGGTACATGTGTTAACGAATATTATTTGGTATACAGGGTGATTTTTTGGTGTGATAAAAGTCTTCAACCATGGATTCTAGTAATTTTTTAAGAGTTTATAAAAAAAAGGACAGGTCATATTTTTATTGCAACCTCAATAATTTCAGGGATGACACAATAAGTATATTGTTTCCGAATTAAAACTTTATTTTTTATTCTACTGTCAGGCATTATCAATTTTCGTATTAAAAAAACCTAATCGGTTGACGCGAAATAAAAATATAGGAATATTGAACTTCCTCGTTAAAAATATCAAATTATCTACAAAAATAGCAATTTTGTTAAATTTATATACATGTTAACCTTCATAATGAGAATATTTTGAAACGTTTGTAAACATTGTTATTTAACGTTAAGATGCTTTTGGAACATTTGTATTTTGATTACCATATCAAATATTACCTTGTGATCAATACCTTAGTTAATGATTGTTTTTACTTTAGTGTTAAAGTTTCAAATTAGTTAAAGTTGACATTGACCGATTATGTTAACATTCATAAAATCGTTGGACGAATGTGTTGTAAATATTTTAACATAAAAGACACTAGCCATCAGAACTATGGAATTTAGTTCGGAGATGATATAAGCTGAGCAAATCTGATGTAGGGTCGATTCTAGTGTATAGATTACAGATTCAATTAATATATTTATACTATTAACGCCTTACAAAGTTTGAAAGATATTTTCAAAAACAATGACCGTTCACTTAAAAGAAACAACTACTTCTCGGGCTATATGCCCCGACAGACATTGAATTACACTTCTAAGTATGATCTACAAGATTTAACCAATCATTCTGGTTTGCAATTAGAAGGTAGACTTGTAGACCGGTTTCGGCGTATTTGTGCCTCATCAGTACAAGGTAGATATTCTCCGCCTGAGAGCTCTGTGAGCTTAATTCCGGGCTAAAGATGATACAAACATCTGTTTTCAATAAATCTAGTAAATCAAAATTTTCGGAAACTAGGTATACTCTTTCTAAAGTCAATGTGAAGAGAGAGATATAATCATAACAATGAAATAACTCTTCCAAGTCACTAATGTTCCTCTCCCTGTACAACAAACGAATGTAGGTATTTGTCTAGCGAAAATGCGACTATAATTTATAACAATGCTTTTTAATTCAAACAGTGTTCAACATCTGGTTTTAACACCATGGTAACAACAAAGATAAAACCGATCCACAATTAAATTTTTTAAAACTGTTTACACTCAAATTCCTTCAATCACGGAATGTCATAGATATTATTAGACAATCAATTTTTATTTTGGTTATGTAATACATTATAATTGAGACTGATAGACATGAAAGTTACATTAGTCTAGCACTTTTTAAGTCTGTTCATATTCATACTTTTTATTTTTATTTTACCTTGACCTATCTAAAATTTGATGCACCACTTGTATTTTTTATAAGTAGAATTTAGATTGTAGATATTATTTCAATCGCTACTCTGTTTTTTGTTGGAGTTGGTACTTATTTAAGTGGATTAATTTAATCATTGGTTAGTGAGGAACATAGAGGTGTAGAAGAGACTGAGGTCAAGTGTCTCCTATTAATGTTTTTTGGATATTTGCACTTTTTATGGTGTGCTACTGTCTACAGACTACTTTCTGCATCTTTAAATTTTATTTCATATAAAACTTGACACTTGACATCGAAGGAGCAATACCGACCTCTATTGGTTCAGCTTTGGCTGAAAAGGGCATTAAACCAACCATTACCGGCTGGATATATGCCATGGTCACTAATAGAACAGCCACTACTTCTCTTCAGGATAAGACCATTAGCTTTAAGGTTTCCAGGGGCTACCCACAAGGCGGAGTACTATCTCCCCTACCGTGGTCACTCTTGATGGATGACTTGCTTAGCGCTTTCGAAAGAAGAGGGGTAGAACTGCAAGCGTATGCAGACGACCTTGTTACAAGGACCAAGTCAGGAAGGGTAGCATATACTATCCTCCAAAAGACGTTGGACGATGTCCACAGTTGGTGCCACAGCGAACAGATGTCTGTTAACCCTGGTAAAACTGTAATAGTCCCCTTCACTAGGAAAAGGAAATTGGAGGATCTTCCACAACTTTCCTACAATGGTGAGGAAGTAAAATATTTGGGGATTATCCTAGATACGAAACTTACATGGAACGCTCACTTGGAAAAAGTTATCCATAAGGCCAGACTATCTTTGTGGACATGTCGCAGGATCTGTGGAAAATCTTGGGGCTTGGAACCCAAAAAAATCCATTGGATATATGTGATGATTGTTAGACCAATGATCACATATGGAGCTATTGTTTGGTGGTCAAAAGCTTCACAGCGAACGGTCCCAAGCAAAGCTATCTGGCATACAATTACTGGTGCTATCAGTACCACACCGTCAGCAGCCATGGGAATCCTTCTAGACCTACTTCCTCTCCATAGATTTCTGGAAAAGAAGGCTAGATGGACTACATATAGAATTGCGTATATTTCTAAATGCACAAAACAGGCTGGATCAAAAACACCCTCAGGTTCTGGTGCAGGTGTATACGGGCGCAGACCTAGGACAGAAATTTCAACCTCTATAGGAATCTCACACATAAATCAATAAAAATTTTCACGGACAGCCAAGCGGCTTTGAAAGCACTTAGCTCTTACCGTGTAACGTCGAAACTGGTTTTAGACTGCCAAAAAAGACTCCTCAATAGGAGAACTCAATAGAGTATCGCTGGTCTGGATACCTGGCCATTCTGGCATGGATGGAAATGAGAAGGCGGACTCTCTTGCAAGGGAGGATTTTTATCGGACCAGAACCTTCAATTGTTATCGCAATAAGCTTTGCCAAATAAACACTAAATACCTGGACAGCAAGAAGAGCTTTAGACTTCTGGCATAATTTACCAGGATTGGTTCATTCAAAGGCTTTTATACATCCTTCGAAGAATGTCTCCAAACAAATGTTAGACTATAGCAGGCATGATCTACGTTGTCTAACAGGCCACTGTCATCTGAATCATCATATGCTAAGACTTGGACTGTCGTCTTTGTCTGGAAGATCATGAAATCAGGTATCTGATGTTTGGCAGGGTCTCTCTCTCTCTCTCGCCCTCGGACCTGAAATATCATTCACCAAACAAACAAATCGGCTTTGTTAAGAAGCTGAATTTGTTTGGTGGAATCTGAATAGGTATGAGCCACAATAGACTCTGGAGAGTCGCAGTAGAGGGCCTTATAGACCCACTCACCACAAACCTAACCTAACCTTTATATAAAATCGAGAGAAAAATGGAAAGTTTAATACATTACAAGCTGCAAAAGCTCATTCAGGTGCTCGGAGGTATTCGCCTCGGTTGAATGTTGAATAACTAGTTCACTTTCGGCTTTACTAGTGAGATTTATTGATTACTAATTTCTTTAAATATTGTATAAAAGTACGTTTTTTAAAAAATTGTAGACTCGCCAAACAAACAGGCCTTCATATGTCGTATGCAATTATATTAATTGGTT
The DNA here is from genome assembly GCA_947563755.1 of Lochmaea crataegi. NCBI lineage: Eukaryota > Metazoa > Arthropoda > Insecta > Coleoptera > Chrysomelidae > Lochmaea > Lochmaea crataegi. The sequence goes on from OX387422.1 coordinate 136,180,085, forward strand.
TGGAATTTATTTTATTGAATGAACGAATTGAGATGATTACAAAATCTCTGGGATTTTTGTTAAATTCCCATTTAACCTTGGGCAGTCATGTTATTTTAGTGAAACACACAAAACGGCGTCTGTTCGAATTTTATTGCTCTAAATCTGATACTTAATTAATCTTCCAAAGAGACCGAAATCGGCATACTTTTAATTGCTTCTATGAAATTTGTTGCGTAGCCATGGAAGTCTATCATTTTCATTAAAACGTTTAGCTAATTATAAATTTTTATTGGTATGTTTCAAAATTACGTTCCATCACATGGGAACACCTATCCAGATTATTTACAGAATGAAATGATTAATTCTGAATCTCCATAACACAATCTGGGGTTTTAACGTTTATTTCTTAAATTTCACATAAACCAGTGACGTTTGTAGATTTTTATTATACCATATTCTTTTTTTGACGATAAAATTATTATAACAATTAAAACTCACTCTGTATAATTCATTTCTACAAAACAAAATAATGACTTATTTTTTTTCTTCCTGCCCTAAATTCCAATCATTTTAACTCCAACAATCCCACAAATTATCAGGTTATTTATATAAAAAAAAATATAATAACGTTATTCATGGTAACAAACCTTGGAAAAAATATATTTTATGTTTAACAAATACATTGCTAGTACTATATATTAACGAGACATTTTTATATCTAGCAAATTAATGAGTATGTACTGTACACAGTATGATGTAATTGGCCTCGTAGTACAGAATGAGCTATTGATTGGATAGCCGCAATAAAAATCTGAAAAAAAGTCGTGGACTATTACCAATTTGAATTTTAAATGAGTACTTATAGTCTTTTAATTAGTCTTTATCTGGTTTCAATTAGAAATAATTTAAAATGGTGCTCGGTAAAATGCGATATGTAATAATAAATACCCTGTATATTATTTTTAAGTAACTGTGTTTGGTCGAAACGATATTATGTTGTTTATTAACAAAAATTAATATTACAAATAGAAAAAAATTATGAATACATTGAAATTAAAAATTTTTTTAAACGGACAAACTGTATATTCAGAGCTCTTCTGGTGCCGGGATCTTGCTACAAGGAGATAATTTTTTTAAAGTTGACGCAACTTACGAATTCTGCTTTCAAAATTTCTTGTTTTTCTGTTAAATATGTTAATATTATTTCATTAGTCATATTTTTCCTAAATATAAAATAATTTGTTTAAGTACTAATAAAAATTTAGTAAATTTAAATAAACTTGACGACCTTCCTAGTTTTATTTACACACACCTTAAACAGTACTTTTCAGATATTAAATATTTTGTTTTTATATTTTACAGAATAGGCAAACTAATATTTATGCAAATATTAAGAAATTAAAACATTCTTGTAAAATATTTAAATAATATCACAAATAACCAGTAGTTTTAATTGGGAATATAAATCTAATTATATTAAAAACTAATGCAATTAATTATAATTTAATCGAAATACAGGGTGTTACTGTATTTGATCGACAATGCTCCACCCCTGATTCTTGAAGAGAATATGTAAGTTAAATTTGGACATAATTTTTGTTCCTGTATTAACATTTAACATATTAACTCATACACTCTTACTTAGTTTTTCACTATTTATTTTGTATCCGAAATATTTTCTTTTTTTTATTTAAATTCACGATACAATTGATTTTTAATTTCTTTTGTTTACATGCATATATTTGTTAATTGTAACATTTTATGCATGTTTTATTAAAAACTCGTAGCGATTCAGAGTGGCCAGGTGTGTACAATTGTTCAATATTTAAATAAATATATTTATAAAATGGAAAGCAATAAATAAATATGTTGCAGAAAACAGTGTGCAGTCTACATACAAATTATTTCACATAATAATGTGCGCATTGCATTTATATTATTCACTAATTAATGTCGGCCATACACGCTACGGTCTAACGGAGAAGTCTTACCGCACAGGTATGCCTGTAAGGGTAGGCCGGAGGGCGTGTGGGAATAGACTTATGCAGTTTTTTTTAACCTGTACAAGCGACCAGCGCAGGATCGAACATCAAGTATTTCGAGTTACACCGTACGATGTACCTGTGCGTGTGTGCATGTACTCCGGTCGCCTGCGCAGGTCGCGTCAGTTGTTTGCTCATATTCAGGTTTCGAAGTACACTCCGGTACTCCGGAGACACGTCCGACGTCCGGTTGACCTGCACAGGCATACCTGTGCAGGTAGACCGTAGCGTGTATGACCTACATAATAACATAGCTAAATATATTTTTTTCATTTTGACTGAGAAATGTTCAATAAAATTATCTGAGTAGATTTCGAATACTACTCGTCTAATTAACACTAGGTTCGGTTAGGTTTGTGGTTAGTGGGTCTATTAAGGCCCGTCCAGACGAACGAAGTCGCATAATCGGGCCACTATGGCGACCACGTGTTATTCGTGCAGAGTTGCTAGCTGTAGAGTAGCGAGACTGCATGGAAGGGTCATTCCCAGAATACTGTGACCTTCAATATACAAATCCAACATAAAACAATTGGACAAAAAAAACAAAACAAAAGTAATACAAAAATGGCTAGAGTTTATTCTGTCCCATTATTCAATTAACATGAAATTACACAGTGAGGACATAAAGTACGCCCCCCCTCTGTAACGTTTGAACCTTTGGGTATATAGTGATGAAATTTGGAACGATAATATGTGACCCCACTTTGCATTTTTTAACACATCAATGACAGCTCTGAATGTTAAAGTGACAGCTGGGCGGGCATTTGGAATATTTTGTTGAATGGAAATGGGGGTCAAGTAATACCTCATTTTGAAGGTCTTTGTATGCTCAATAGTAGTAGTTTTTTTTGAGTGGTAACAAAAATCTTCAACAAGTCACCAAGCCACACACACAGTCCCCCATAGTGCTGGATTTTTACCGGCTAAAAAATCTTCCACTCTGCAAACCATGCGGCCTCGCCTGGGACTGACGAAAGACATTATTTCAGGCAGGGTGGTTGTATTGATTTTAGTATTCATTGTTTCTTCTTTCTTTCCTATATTCCCAGTCGCCTCCTTTTATCAGTTTCTTTCTTCTCGATTATTTTCTTTACCATGCCTGAGATTGCCATCCTATATGCTTGATGGCTCATCATGAGGTTAATCATGCTATCTACAGTCAGTTTGGCTTTAATCACTCTATCCACTATTCGCATTTGATCAGGGTGTGCTCTACAGTATCTTGCGACTGGCAATACATACCGCACTGTCTTTGAGTCCAAGTCTATGTAGGTATCTCATAAAACATCCTATCTCATAATATATGAACTGGTGCAAGCTTGTTGATTCCTCATTTATCACTTTCCATCCATGAAATTGGTCATTACAATTCCCTGAGCTGAAAGTGACATCTATTAAGGACTCTTAAATGCCTCTGATGAATGTAGGTTCACTTCTTCTATTTTGTAGTATCAGGTCATTTTTTTCCAGCCATTCAACAAGTCTGCCACCTCGACCATCTTCTGTTTTCGATACCCACTCTGGCGATTTAGCATTAAAATCTCCCGCTACTATTATTTTCCTTTTGGTTCTGGAAGTCTCTATGGCCTGCAAATACCTTTAAAATTCCTCTATGCTATGCCTTGGTGAAAAATATCCTGTATTCCCCTATATCAAGCCAGCAATAACCCTTTCTCCGTTTCATTCTACCCTTTTTTTCTTTTCTGTTGAGCACTCTTATTGCCGTATCATATTTCTTGTCCGTTATCCATGGTCCCCTCTTCTTAATAATGTCATAATGTCACTCATTATTATCAAGTCACATTTTAATTTTTTTGCCATAACTTCAGTCAGGTCATTACTCCTACCAAGGTTGATTTGTAGGACTTTTATTGCCTTGTTTTTGGAAGCATTATGAGTTATCCGAGGGTAACTCACAGTATTCATTGTCTACTTATTTTTAGGGAATGGAAGAATGGGTGGGGGGAGAAAATTCCATCTCCTCTATTGCTTCTAGTGTTTTTTTAGCATCGTCTACTATATTGCAGATTGACTCTCTGTCTTCATTCGTTTTCTGTTCTCGCATGTGTTCTTCGTTAGTCATTTGGATCTCTTCTCCTACTTCAGTCTCATTTTCCTTATATCTCATCTGCGTTGCTATACCTCTCTGTTTATCTAATCTCCTTGCATCTTTCAGAGCTTTTTTGAAAGCTTCACATCTATGTGTGCCCACTCTGTGTCCACAAGTATTACATAGTGGGCAGAATTCGGTGTTTTTGCAGTCTTTGGCCTGGTGATCTTTCCTTCCACATTTGTAGCACTCGTTTCTCCTGTCAGGTCCTTCGCATTCATTGGTATGATGGTTGTATGACCAACATTTGCGACACCTCGGTACCTTAAGTTTCTTTTCTACTTTGCATAAGACCATTCCTATACGAGCGTGTCCAGCTTTAGTAAATTTTTCAGCGCTTTCTTTGTCTATGATAATAGTTGCACTCAAGGTGTCATTTTTTGCAGGTCTGAGCTCGCTAATTATAATTTCCTCCTTCCAATTTCCAGTGTAAGTCCTAATTGCCTGCTTTATGTCTTCTTGACTGGTTTCTATCTCTAGCCCTTTTATATATAAAATTTCCCGGGTCTCCGATTCCCCTGCATTTTTACAGGTGAGCAATTCTTTACTAGCATTCAATGCCTCCTTGATATTTTCTGCTGCTTGCTCATCCTTATCCATTATTATCAGTAGTTTTCCATCTTTTTTGCTCCGTATGGTTCTAATGATTTTGTTGTTTGGATTGTCTCCTATTATTGTTTTTACCTGTCCAAGCACTTCTTTGTATGTTCTTTCTTTATTGCTTACTACTATTCCTAGCGTGTCCTTTTCTTTTTTCGGTCTGTTTCTTGGTTCTTGTCTGTACGGGATATATACGACTACATGGGTTTGTCTGCCTCGGAATATGGTTGCCACCATTTTTCTGATGCTGTATTGGCTCATGTTATACTTATTGCAAGCACAGGGGTCGTTTCTCCTTCCTTTGTTTCGTCTCTTACTTTCTCTAAACTAGTCCACACATCTTCCTCTCCCACTAAGCAGTATTTTTATTACCATGTCATTTTTCGGCGAGTTATTCGAGGATCTTATCTTCGTGACTTGTTCTAGTCCCTCAAATTCTTCATTCATATGTATAAGATCTGGGTATCTGTTTCTGAATGGTCGCTGAATACTTCTATCCACATCTTGATAATCTTGTTCAACAAAAACAACTTTCGCCATTTTTTCTTCTGTATCTATTGGATTGCCCATTTGAAATTCCGTGTTTTGCAGTGTTTTGTCATCCCACTCCATATTTTCTACTTTTTTCCACGCCTCAAAATTATCAATTCCATATAAATTATACAGTTTTGGTGAGCTGTAGTCTGTAGACTACAATAGTAGTAGTAGTAGAGGCGTTTATTCATTACTTTTAAAAATACATCAATTTAAAAACTCTGGGTTTCCTGCTGAAGACCGACGCTCCAGTCCCGTTTCCGGTTTCCGTCAGTGTAAATTACGTAGTCCGTTTCTAGGAAGGAGATTTCTTCGCTGTCCCAATGGTCTCTCGTGGGAATGAGGACCTTAAAGGGCTTATCCACGTGAAGTTTTGTGACAGAGAGATCCGAGGGCATCCCAAGAATGTGGTGATTTTGTATTTCCCTCAGCATTCCCGAGAGATCCCTCAGAGTCTCTCCATTTATTTGCCTCTCCACTGATAGCATTCTATGAGCTGCTCTCCTGGCTTCCTTTTCCAAATGAATGTGAAGAGGAGTTAGTTGCAGGAGGGCTTCCATAGCTGCCGTTGGTGTGGATGACATTGCTCTGGTAATGGCCAGGCATGCTGTTCGCTGCAAGCCTTGCAGCTTTGCTCTAGCTGTCTTTTGCAGACTTTTGGTCCACCAGACGGCGGAGTCCCTGTAATTTTTTCCTCTTCGTGGAGTGAACAATTACGGTTTTGAGGGGGTTCACAGACATCTGTTCCCTCTCGCACCACCTATGCACTATGTTTAGGGCCGTTTGAAGGATGTTAGAAATTATCTCTTCAAATTGGCCTCTAATAATTATTACTATATCATCAGCATATCCCTGCACATCTATCCCCTGACTGGATAATTCACCCAGGAGATCGTCAACCAGTATTGACTACAAAAGGGGGGAAAGCACCCCTCCCTGTGGGCAACCCCTGACCGCCATACTCCATTCAGTGATGTGATGTACCGGTTTGATAATATGCTTTTGATCCAGTAACGGATTGGTTTGCAGATTCCTCTGCGCTCCACCGTTCTCCATATGGATTCTGGAAGGGCGTTTCTAAACGCTCCTTCTATATCTAGGAAGGCCGCCAGCGCTATTTCCTTGTTGCCAAGGGAAGGGCTGATTTTCCCCACTAGATTGTTTAACGCCAAATCTGTAGATTTGCCCGTTTGATAAGCATGCTGGGAGGGATTTAGCGGATACTCTCGTAACCTTCCTTCCCTAATATGCTTGTCTAAATTTTTTTCTAGACATCATTTCATTAAGAACGAGGTGACGCTGATCGGACGATAGGATTTGGGAAGTGAGTTATTCACTTTCCCAGTTTTCCGTATAAATACAACCCTCGCCACTGACCATTCTATGGGGATCTACCCCTACCCCAGACTAGCTCTCAGTAACTTGATCAAGTGGGGTAACAGCTCTCCACTGCCCTGTTGTAGCAGAGCAGGAAAAATGCCATCCTCCCCAGGTGATTTGTACGGTGAGAAATCGTTCATTGCCCATACAATTGCCGTTGGAGTGACTATGTCTCTTGTCAACTTCCAATCTTCCTTTTTGGGTCGTTCTTTCGATCCCGTTGGAAGTGGAATGGGTGACAGTTCCTTCATAACTGGGAAAGTGAGTCTGAAGCAGTAGCTCCAGGGTCTGCCTTGCAGAGTTCGTATAGGTGCCGTCTGGGCATTTTATTGCTCCAACGCCCTGTGTCGGATCTCTGGAGAGAGCCTTTTGAATTCTGCAACTGACAGGTAAATCTGATATACTCTGACAGAAGTTTCTCTAGGACTCTCTCTTGGCTTTCCTAATCGCCTTAGAACCCTTTTTAGACTCCTTTCGGGGAGGGAGATTTTTCCCTTCCTTTCCAGGGTCTTTTTGGGCTCCGCGGACCCGACCGTTGTTTCGGTGCTGGCTTTCTCTTTCGAGGCTCTTGCTTCTTTGGATCGTACCAAGATTTGACCGAACTCAAAGAAAGGGCGGAACTCCAACCGCTCCAGTTCACTGTAAGAATCCTCTTCCAGGGAGAATGTCCAGGTCTGACCAGGGCCCGTATTCACCCGGTGTAGAATAGTCCACTCCTGGGTTCTCAGTCCCTGGTTTGATCTGCGTAGGCGTTTTAGCACCTGCCCCCCCTCCAACTTTTCTGACACTTCATCATCAGGGATGAAGGCCACACAGATGAGGGGTTTGGGTAGCTCCTCCTTCTGCACCAATTTTAGCTTGCCGTCTTTCCAGGGACTTAGGGAGGATATTTCTCCCTTCAGCAACTGAGACGTTTCCAGATCGGCGCATACCAGAATCAGGATTCCAGGCCGAATTGTGCAGCTCTGGAAGCGTAGTTGCGGACCCTTGTCGTCCGGAAGGCTTTCGATAGCCTTCAGAATTGCTTTTTGAAGCAATTTCAGGTGTTCATTTGTCAGCAGGACATTGGGGTGAATGATTCCCACCTTCACACTCTCCGCTGCTGCTTTGAACGATGGCTTAGAACCCGCCGCACTCTCCGAAGGACGTGGCTTTTTTGCCTCCGTTTCCGGGGTACTACCTTCGGATCTTTGCCTTTAACTGGATGAGGCCCCAGCAGAAGGGGATTTTATGTTCCCTCTCTCTCTTTATGTTGTCTGTTGGTTAGATAACTTTTAAATAGTGTATTTGCAGTTCCTCGTATACCTATATTGTCCAATACATTCAGTAGAATGGAATGATCAACGGTGTCAAAAGTCTTTGCTAAATCTATAAAGACACCAATCGCCGGCATAGCTTTATCAACACTATTGTAAATATTTAGTATTTTAATTGCATCTTGGGTGGATCGATTTTGCCTGTCTTTTTTTTTCTCCCTGTTTATATATAGGTATAACTGTCGACACCTTAAAAGCGGAAGGAAAGTACATTCCCCAGATTTGAAAACATGAGGTTCAATAGTTTCAAAATAAAAACAATTATTCAGTAAACACCTTTAATTAAGTATTATAATTTGACAGACATAACAGAGAGTAGTGTTAAAATAACAAGATTAAAACATTATACATTGTTTAAGTAGACCATTGTACCGTTACTCCAATGAAGTTTTGCGATCAATTAAGATTAAGTTCCATACAATATTCTAAGTACATGATATAGGTGTGGTAATTTCCACGTAATTATCTGTAATTTGATTTTGCAGTTCAGAGGTTAGACAGATAATTATAAAAAATATTAATTTAGCGCAAGAATGAATAGAGAAGTAACGGAGTGTTTTTTTCGTTGGAGTGAAATTTTAAAAAAGGGGACGGAGAATAACGGGTGGAGAGAGAACAAAGGCACACGACTGAAAATTTTGTACTGAAATTTTTATTGTTCTTTGTTTACTGGTGTATTGGTTGAAAAATGTGATTATCAACATTGGGAAATGTTTTCAAAAAAAAAGCGAAATACTTTTATTTTATTTTGTACATCTTAACAGTAATCATAATTGAGTTACTTCACACGATTGGAAGTAAACATAGTACTAGTTATATTTGATAATAATTTCAAAAGGCCCGATAAAATATTATGCGGCCACTGGAAAAACAAATAAAACCAAGTTAATGATTAATTTAAAGTTATTACAACATAAAAATAATTTTAATGGGTCTGTGGAAGAAAATAAAACAATAAAAACGTCGGCGGCTCAATGTCAATCTGTTAATTCCGTGAGATATTTCAATATGTATGGATATCGATAAACAATAATTATTTTTGCTACTCCTATCTAATTACCTAATACGAAAATTTCAACTATGTACTTATTATAATTAAAATAATAATAATTCTCAGTGTTATGAATTTAATAATAACTTGAAAAGAATTTTTTCTACAGTCGCGCGTGAATAATTAACAATTTATCAGATTAAAAATTTAATAAAATTATACGAAAATTGTCAAAAATTGTCAATTATTGTCAAAAACTGTTAAATATGGACAATTTTTGTCAAAAACTGTCAAAAATGGTCGATAATTGTCAAAAACTTTTGAAAAAATTTGAAAAATGGTCAATTGTCAAAAATTTTAAATTTTTTGAAAAATGGTCAAAAATTGTAAAAAATGGTCAATAATTCTCAAAAACTATCAAAAACTATCAAAAACTATCAAAAACTATCAAAAACTATCAAAAACTATCAAAAACTATCAAAAACTATCAAAAACTATCAAAAACTATCAAATACTATCAAAAACTATCAAAAACTATCAAAAATTGTCAAAAACTCAAAAATCGACAATTATCGTCAAAATTGGTCAATAATTGTTAAAATTGTCAATTATTGTCAAAAACTGTTAAATATGGACAATTTTTGTCAAAAACTGTCAAAAATGGTCTATAATTGTCAAAAATTATCAAAAATGGTCAATAATTGTCAAAAATGGTCGATAATTGTGAAAAACTTTTAAAACAATTTGAAAAATGGTCAAACATTCTCAAAAATGGTCAATTGTCAAAAATTTTAATTTTTTTTAAAAAATGGTCAAAAATTGTAAAAAATGGTCAATAATTTCAAAAACTATCAAAAACTGTTAAAAATTGTCAAAAACTGTCAAAAATCGACAATTGTAAAAAACTTTTAAAAAAATTTGTAAAAAATGGTCAATAATTTCAAAAACTATTAATAACTATCAAAAACTGTCAAAAATTGTCAAAAACTGTCAAAAATCGACAACTATTGTCAAAATTGGTCAATAATTGTTACAATTGTCAAAAATTGTCAATTATTGTCAAAAACTGTTAAATATGGACAATTTTTGTCAAAAACTATCAAAAATGGTCAATAATTTTGAAAAATTGTTAAAATTTTTGAAAAGTTGTCAAAAATGGTTAATTGTCAAAATTTTCAAAAAAAAGTTGTTAATTTTCAAAAATTGTTAGTTTCTGAAATGTGGTCAAAAATGGTCAATAATTGTAAAAATCGGCAAAAATTTGGAAAAATGGTCCATAATTGTCAATAATTATCAAAAATGGTCAATAATTTTGAATTATGGTCTAAAATTCTGAAAAATTGTCAAAAATGGTCAAAAATTTTGAAATATGGTCAAAAATGCACAATAATTGTCAAAAATGGTCAAAAATTTGGAAAGATGCTCCATAATTGTCAATAATTATCAAAAATGGTCTATAATTTTGAAAAATTGTCAAAAATGGTCAAAAACTATCAAAAATGGTAAAAAATTGTCAATTATTGTTAAAAACTGTTAAAAATGGACAATTATTGTCAAAAAGTGTCAAAAATGGTTAAAAATTGTCGTCATTTTGAAAAATGGTTAAAAATTATCAAAAATTTGGAAAAATGGTCACTAATTTGAAAAACAGTCAAAATGGTCAATAATTGTCAAAAATGGTCAATAATTGTTAAAATTTTGAAAAATGGTCAATAATTGTTAAAATTTTGAAATATGGTCAATAATTGTCAAAATTTTGCGAAATGGTCAATAATCGTCAAAAGTTGGCAAAATTTTGAAAAATAGTCAATAAATAGCACGAACCGTTTCCGAAAATCGATTTATACACGTAATTTATAAAATCGATTAATATTACTATAAAAATCGATAACTAAAAATCGATCATAAGATAATAATAATCGATTTATATAAAAATCGATTATTTTTTAACATCCCTAGTCAGTAGATCTTCTTATGGTCAATCATGATGAATAGCAAAAATGACGATTATTCTAGCACTCCTAACCTAAGATAATATAAAAAACTGTTTTAATTATTAAAAGGGCGACTGTAGAAAAAATTATGTGTGTTTTTCGAGCATAAAGTAACAGATTGCCGCAATCTGTTACTTTACGCTCTAAATACACAAATAACTATTTTAAATGCCATAAAATATAAAAAATAATTCCTGTCATCAATACTATTTAGCTCTGCATAGAAATACTCCTTTTCCTCCAACACCTTTGAAAATGGAGATTTTAGTTTGGATTGATTTGTCTCCTTGTAAATTTTCTCGTTCCTAAGCAACGATGTTTTTTTGAAGCCGCAACATTTGCAATATTTTTAAAAATGGACAATTTTTGTCAAAAATTGTCAATAATTGTCAAAAATGGTCGATAATTGTCAAAAACTTTTAAAAAAATTCGAAAAATGGCCAAACATTTTCAAAAATGGTCAATTGTCAAAAATTTTAAATTTTTTTGAAAAATGGTCAAAAATTTTCAAAAATGGTCAATAATTGTCAAAAACTATCAAAAATTGTCAAAAATGAACAATTATTTTCAAAATTGGTCAATAATTGTGAAAAATGGTCGATAATTGTCAAAACAAGTGCAATATTTTTATGATGGGCGAGTATTAATAATCGAAAAAATTCTGTTGATATTAAAAAAGTATTTAGATCAATGCCGAGTAAATCACCTATGCTAGATAATAAAAAATTCCGTGTTTATCAACGCATCTAGCTTAAATCTGTCGGCACTATTTATATAAATCTAAAACAAATTGCACAAATAATCCATTTTTTGCTTGCTGTAATAATATTTAAAAAAGAAAGTTTATTTTGGCTGAAACGAAATTGATTAAATGAATTATACAATAGGCGTCTATCGTATTTAACTCTCTCTTTAAGTTCGTTAATAGTATGATCTAATTTAAAGGAATTTGGCAAACGTAAGCTGATGAAAAACACGCGACCGAAATTTTAGTTTCCAATGATGAACAGTTTAAAAGTTCAAAATAACCTTTGGTGCCATTTTTGCTTCAAATTAAAATTTTTTTACAGCTACCTATTACACAGATATGGCTTTGAGCAAGGCAGATAAATATACCAAAAATTAGGAGGGAAGAGTACGACTTTTACTAGGCACTTATCTACTCCGTTCCAAGGTCATAACAGACCTTCAGGAAAGAGTACTTCAATGACTAAGCACATTTTTGAAGTTTCTAACGAAAGGTTAAAATGGGCTATAAACACCTTTTCACCTTTCAAGGCACCGGGACCCGATGGGATTTTCCCACCATTCCTCCAGCAAGGACAAGAGGAAAATCTACCACATTTGGTTAGGATCAGTCGAAGCAGCTCAAAACTGGGTTATATACCAGAAGCATGGATAAGGGCAATAGTAACCTTCATTCCAAAAGCTGGAAAAAGGGACACAACAAACCCCAAACCCTTCAGACCAATTAGTCCAACATTGCTTGGACTCAAAACGATGGAAAAAGCTATTGATAATTATGTTAGAACGAAACTTCTAGAGAGGCCACCTCTCCACCCGCATCAGCATGCTTACCGGGCAGGCAGATCTACGGAGACTGCACTGGTACAACTGACGGAGGATATCTGAGGTGCTCTAGACAACCAAGAAACCGTAGTACCCATGCGCATTTTTGGATATAGGAGATTTTGACAATACTCCTCATGAGGCTGTCAAAAGAGCATTAAATTGAAGAGGTATAGACAGCACAACAGGGAACGTGAGCTACCCTCGAAATCAAAATTGGACTAACGATATATATATATGGGCGTGTAGGGAAAATTTTTTGGAAAACAAAGTCAAGACATGGATTTAAACGCCCCCCCCCCACGTACATTCTCGGACCACATAGCTTTCTTAAAAACCGAAATTGATATCGCGATAAACACATACAAAGAAATTTATACGACCATTTTGGCCGACAAAAAAAATACGCCCCCCATGGCTTCGGAAATTCTGCGTACGGCGGAAAGCAACTTTTTTATTATTTGAGCTATCGAGTTAAAACAAAAACCATTCGATTCGTAAAAATCGTACGAGCCTATAGAATCCCTAAAAAAAGGGGGCCAACCTGAAAATATATACCGGTATAAACAAAAAGTGAGAGTCGAAAAATTTTTTTTTTCAAAACATTTTTTTAATACCCCCAGGCGAAAGGGGGTATCGAACTCTCTTTGTCCCTAAATTTTCACCTCCCTACTCCCCCTTAGGAGGGGGGGCAAAACCCGCCAAAATTTCAACTTGGAACGATAATATTCGGGGAATCTCCCTCATTTGGGGTGCTTATGATGCAAATTTTTTTTTTTCGAAATTGACCCCCCCCCAAGTATGGCCTCGAATTGTTGTTGGAAACCGCGTATGGTGTTTTTAGGCATCGTTTATGACGACATATTACGAAAATAGTGAAAATAGTGACCTAACCTCAAAATTTGGCGCCACTTGTGGCGCCCTCTATATCGACTTTTAATTTTTCTTAAAAATCAATTCCCATAGATTCGAACCCGCAAATTTTCGTGAGCATAATGAAAATTTTCTTGAAAAATATTTTTTTTCAATAAACGTTTTTCCATTTTTCTCGAATTTTTAATCGTATTACCTGTATGTTTTATATACTCTATTCGTAGGTCTCGACCTATACTTCAATTATGAATTTAGGTATTTTTCCATATTTTAATAAATAAAAAAGTTACTTTTATATTTTCGTATTTCCGTAATTCCAGTGGCAGCGCCGATGGGTGAAAATCATTATTTTTCCTGAAATCCGCTTAGCTTTTTCCACATGGATCCACCATTGGAAATTCTAACAAATTTTTTTAAAATATAATACCCCCCCCCCCAAGTACCCCCAAATATTTTTTTTTATCTTTTCTATTACGTCAAACATATCGACTTTTAATTTTTTTTTAAATAAATTACCATAGATTCGAACCCGCAAATTTTCGTGGGCATAATGAAAATTTTCTTAAAAAATATTTTTTTTTAATAAACGTTTTACAATTTTTCTCGAATTTTTAATCGTATTACCTATATGTTTTATATACTCTATACGTAGGTCTCGACCTATACTTCAATTATGAATTTAGGTATTTTTCCATATTTTAATAAATAAAAAAGTTACTTTTATATTTTCGTATTTTCGTAATTCCAGTGGCAGCGCCGATGGGTAAAAATAATGATTTTTCCCATTGGAAATTCTAACAAAATTTTTTTAAAATATATTACCTCCCCCCAAGTACCCCTAAATATTTTTTTTCATCTTCTCTATTACGTCAAACATAATTATTTTCGATCCTCTATATAAACTCTCTCTTGTAAATTTTCGAGTTTTTTTTTGTCCCCTTTTTTATTGTAACATTGACCATCAATAACCACCAAATATTTGGCCTCCGATTCCGTTGAAAATTTGCATAAGGGGGGTTTCTGGTACGGTCACTTCGAAAATGTCATCAAAACCTGAAAAGGAAAATTCCTTCCCCGGAAAATTCGAAAAAATTTCCGAAAAAACGGGTTTTCCGGAATAATATACCTCCCATCGAATTGAACTTTATACAAGCTTTTCAGGTGTCAAAGTGTTTGAGAATATGTTACTAAAATAGTAACGTTACATTTAATGTTCTTAATAAAATCGTAAAAATAAGTAATCGCCGCATAAAGCGACCTCTAGTTTATCTGTTTTAAAGTAATCGATAAGGTATATGAACGGTCTTCAAAATTCACACAATTCTCTTTCATATGAGTCCAAAAACAGTCGGATAGATTGAATAGTTAACGAAATATTGAAATTTAAACACTGAAACATAGATGGTCTTCCTTCTCGCTTATTGTGACAGATACAAAGAAATGTCATTATAGAAAATTATCTGGTATTAAACGGGCTTTCAAATGATGATATCAAAGTTATAGCTCATTCTGCGATTTTCTGGGATACTCATAATTTTAGATTTGAACATAGCAGTAACGACCCCTAGGGGTGAAATTTTGAGGTTGAAAATAATTTCCAGCAATTTCTCTTGGCCACTTTACTATCAATATGTTTCCCCAAAACCTAGGACAAATACTTTCCGAGATACAGCCGGTTACCTCGCTTAAAGGGCCACCCTGTACGCTGCCATAGTGAGACCAATTATCATTTATAGAGCCATTGCGTGGAGTAGTGGAAATATCCTATTGACGACGAGAGAAAACCTAGCCTGTATGTGCATTACAGGAGCAATGAGAATATTCCTAACGGCGGCCATGGAAGTGATTCTCAATCTCACACCACTACATATGGTGGTGGAAAGTGATGCAGAAAAAAACCAGATACAAACTAAGTAGAGAGGGAATCAGTAAAAAACCACCTCCTTGCTTCTTAGAAATCAGAGATCCTGGGATATGCCACAAGATGGTATGATGAAAAACTGTAACTGTTCAATACCATTACCAGACTTGGAAAGAATGCCATTCAATGATACACAGACGGCTCAAAAGAAATAGAATGAACTGGGATAGGAGTGTACGGACCAGGAACCAAACACTCTGAAAGCTTGGGAAAAATCCCAAGTATCTTTCAAGCGGAAATTCACGCCATAAGATAATATTGATAAAGGATATAGAAGGAGAATGATTATCATAATGTCGGATAGTCAAGCAGCCATTAAAGCACTGAGCTCTTGTGTTATCAGTTCCAAAATTGTGTGGGAATGCCTAGGCAAACTCAATGAACTAGGTGGGAACAATATAGTCATCTTACTGTGGATTCCAGGACACACTGGAATAGAAGGAAATGAAATAGCAGATGAACTAGCAAAGAGATGGGCTGAAACTCCCTTTTGGGGGCCGGAACCTTTTTGCGGTATCAGCTCCAATGTAATATTGGAATAAATAGGCAAAGCCGAAAAAAAGAGAAGATTTGACCATTGAAAAGATCTAGTAGGGCTTAGACAATCAAAGATACTTCTAGGTGACTTCAACCTGTTGAGATCAAACGAATGCCTAAATCAAAGTAAAACTGCAGATTTTTAACAGGGATCCTAAAGGGACATTGTCTCCTGAATGGGCTCCTGAAAAATGCTCAAAATAGTGGAGGAAGAAGAATGTAGATTCTGAGGCATGGAAGAAGAAACCTTCATCCACATACTTGCGAATTGCACAGCAATTCAGAATCCTAGAAGACTACTGGATAGAAGAGGGACATTTACCTAAGTTAAAGCCTGCAGATATCCTAAAATTCCTCCGGGAAATAGGACTAAAGGAGCTACTAGTCTGAGACTTTCCTCATGGACTAAGTAGAAGTAAGGGGGCACAATAGATCTTTTAGGTCTCAGTGAATGTCACCACAATATACATACTCTAGAATTTAGATGGAAGTAAAACGTAAAATTTTTAACAATTCTTGAATTAGAAAATGTTTTAGAAACTTTGATCATCAACTCGTATTTGAATAGGTTCCTATCAGAATTGAGAAACTCGAATCATCTAGGGACTCAGTCGTTTTGGAAGAATTCAGTGTGAACTCGATGGCACCGGAACCAATTCTGAATCTATATCATTCAGAAACTTACCAAAACACTCATAAAATCCCATCAAAATTGGTCCTGCTCTTCAGGAGGAGTTAGGCAATTCATTTTTGAATCAAACAGTTCAGTAGTTTTTACGTCTATCGTATCGCTTGAGGACTATAAACATTATAATTAATTATATAGTTTTAAATATACTCTTATTATCGATTTTTCATTACCACATCACATTTCTAACCTTTGTCTTTGGTTTCAGTTACCTGTACAACATCCCAAACAATTAGAAAAAGCTACGTGTGTCCCAAAGGATTTCTTTCAATTGGAAAAAATTGTTATCATTTCGGAAATGAAGAAGTCACATGGATCAACGCACGATTTCAGTGTGAAGCTTTAAACAGTACTTTACTCATATTAAACTCCTTAAAGGAGCAAAGTCTTCTAAAAGGATTGGTAATCCAGGATAATAACAATTCAATAAGTAAGTTGTACTTTTAATGTGAATCTCACAGGGTGTATAGGTTATTATTTTTTCAAATTTCACTGGCATTCACGATTGACCTTGCGCTATGGTTCGTATGACTGAGGGCTCCACACTTTTCCCTTAAAAACTATTATCCGTATAAAAAAAGCTTCGAACTCGATCTCAGCCTATTCCGTTATACTCCGAGGTGAAATCACAAGACTATAAGTTTATGAATAAAAATTTATTTTAATAAAACTCCTCCTCATACTTACTCCTTTTAAGTTTATACTTGATAATGCCTCTAGTTTATTAACTTTTAGTTCCTTCTGAGAAATGGATAGATGCGATATACGACTGGAGACAACAACAGTGGAAGTGGGGTCTCAATGGAAACTATATTAAACAAAACACCTTTACTAAAGTTAATAAGGGAGATAATTTTAGGTGGAACTGTATTGCTCTCAATAGCGCCCAAAACAACAAGTAAGAATTTCTGTATTATTCATTCATTGATTCGTTTGGGTTGTTCTCAACAGCCCAGCTCTTGAACTGAATCTTTGTACCTACCATTTCCCATGTTATCTACTTCCATTCCAGAAGCTTCGTGTCTTCTACAAAGGCTACTGGAGGGATTTTCAGTAGTTGTAATGGTTGTATTAATTCCTCTCCAAAGTGCTTTCAAGTACTTGTAAGTTCTCTCAGAACCAGAGTATGTGAGTAGGTGTTTCATCATCAAGTTCACATTTTCTGCACTAACTTTGCCCATTTTCTACAGATGTTTTCTCAGGGTGCAGTGTCCAGTCACCAGGTCGATAACTGTCTTCAAATGTTTCTAACCCAGTTCCAATAGCCTGGTTGAGAGTTCCTTGTCTACCTTGTTCAGTAAACTCTTTGTATGGAGGTGCCCTTGCGTCAACCTCCATTTGAGTTGGTGTTTCCTATCTAGCAAGTTCCCGATTTCCTCTCTTATACAATCTTTGGTGATACCCCCATTAACCTAGCAGAACCATTTCGGAAATTTGAATTTTTGATTATGCCATAATTTGTCGCTAATTTATCGCTCTTTTATTACCACAATTAAAAATTTGTCGCTCGTCGTTTAAAAAAAAACCCATGGTTCTGCTAGGTTGATATTAAGCTAGCAGAACCACTTTTTATCTATCAACTTTTGAAAAAAACTGATATTACCATAATTTGTCGCTAATTTATCGCTCTTTTATTACCACAATTAAAAATTTGTCGCTCGTCGTTTAAAAAAAACCCATGGTTCTGCTAGGTTGATGTTAAGCTAGCAGAACCACTTTTTAGCTATCAACTTTTGAAAAAAACTGATATTACCATAATTTGTCGCTAATTTATCGCTCTTTTATTACCACAATTAAAAATTTGTCTCTCGTCGTTTTTAAAAAAAACCCATGGTTCTGCTAGGTTGATATTAACCTAGCAGAACCACTTTTTATCTATCAACTTTTGAAAAAAACTGATATTACCATAATTTGTCGCTAATTTATCGCTCTTTTATTATCACAATTAAAAATTTGTCGCTCGTCGTTTAAAAAAAACCCATGGTTCTGCTAGGTTGATGTTAAGCTAGCAGAACCACTTTTTAGCTATCAACTTTTGAAAAAAACTGATATTACCATAATTTGTCGCTAATTTATCGCTCTTTTATTACCACAATTAAAAATTTGTCGCTCGTCGTTTTTAAAAAAAACCCATGGTTCTGCTAGGTTGATGTTAAGCTAGCAGAACCACTCTTTAGCTATCAACTTTAAAAAAAACTGATATTACCATAATTTGTCGCTAATTTATCGCTCTTTTATTACCACAATTAAAAATTTGTCGCTCGTCGCTTAAAAAAAACCCATGGTTCTGCTAGGTTGATGTTAAGCTAGCAGAACCACTTTTTAGCTATCAACTTAAAAAAAAACTGATATTACCATAATTTGTCGTTAATTTATCGCTCTTTTATTACCACAATTAAAAATTTGTCGCTCGTCGTTTAAAAAAAAACCCATGGTTCTGCTAGGTTAATATTAAGCTAGCAGAACCACTTTTTATCTATCAACTTTTGAAAAAAACTGATATTACCATAATTTGTCGCTAATTTATCGCTCTTTTATTACCACAATTAAAAATTTGTCGCTCATCGTTTTTTAAAAAAAACCATGGTTCTGCTAGGTTGATATTAAGCTAGCAGAACCACTTTTTATCTATCAACTTTTGAAAAAAAACTGATATTACCATAATTTGTCGCTAATTTATCGCTAATTTATTACCACAATTAAAAATTGGTCGCTCGTCGTTTTAAAAAAAACCCATGGTTCTGCTAGGTTGATGTTAAGCTAGCAGAACCACTTTTTAGCTATCAACTTTAAAAAAAAACTGATATTACCATAATTTGTCGCTAATTTATCGCTCTTTTATTACCACAATTAAAAAATTTGTCGCTCGTCGCTTTAAAAAAAAACGCATGATTCTGCTAGGTTGATATTAAGCTAGCAGAACCACTTTTTATCTATCAACTTTTGAAAAAAACTGATATTACCATAATTTGTCGCTAATTTATCACTCTTTTATTACCACAATTAAAAATTTGTCGCTCATCGTTTTTTAAAAAAAACCATGGGTCTGCTAGGTTGATATTAAGCTAGCAGAACCACTTTTTATCTATCAACTTTTGAAAAAAACTGATATTACCATAATTTGTCGCTAATTTATCGCTCTTTTATTACCACAATCAAAAATTTGTCGCTCGTCGTTTTAAAAAAAAACCCATGGTTCTGCTAGGTTGATGTTAAGCTAGCAGAACCACTTTTTAGCTATCAACTTTTGAAAAAAACTGATATTACCATAATTTGTCGCTAATTTATCACTCTTTTATTACCACAATTAAAAATTTGTCGCTCGTCGTTTAAAAAAAACCCATGGTTCTGCTAGGTTGATGTTAAACTAGCAGAACCACTTTTTATCTATCAACTTTAAAAAAAACTGATATTACCATAATTTGTCGCTAATTTATCGCTCTTTTATTACCACAATTAAAAATTTGTCGCTCGTCGTTTTATAAAAAAACCCATGGTTCTGCTAGGTTAATCCATAGTATGTGTTAAAAAATCCACTTTGTACCTGTTATTACACTAAATCTAACAAATTAAATTAGCTATGAATTATAATAGTATTTGTTAGTACAAAGTGATTCGCCAGATTTATGAATAAACTTATGGATTAAAAAAAAACAATGAGCGACCAATTTTTAATTATGATAATAAATTAGCAACATTAGCATAGTAGTATTAGTATTTTTGCCCAAAAGGTAAATATGAAGTGCATCGGCAGATGTAAACTCGTATAAGCTTAGCAAATTCTTGGATTTGTTTGAAAAAGCGACGAGCGACAAATTTTTAATTGTGGTAATAAAAGAGCGATAAATTAGCGACAAATTATGGTAATATCAGTTTTTTTTAAAAGTTGATAGCTAAAAAGTGGTTCTGCTAGCTTAACATCAACCTAGCAGAACCATGGGTTTTTTTAAAAACGACGAGCGACAAATTTTTAATTATGGTAATAAATTAGCGACAAATTATGGCATAATCAAAAATTCAAATTTCCGAAATGGTTCTGCTAGGTTAATGGGGGTTTTGGTGATTCCACAAAACGGTTCCGGACCAATGAAGTCGCCTTCCTTAGGTAATTGGTCCGCCATATCATTACCTGCATTCCCCTCATATGCCGGCACCCATATTAGAGACACTTTGTTGTCTCTTGCCAGCCTCTTAAGAGATTCTTTGCAGTTTTTCACCAGTCTAGACCTAGTTGTTGGATTACTAATAGCATTAAGCAGAGCCTGGCTGTCAGTGAATATTTTAATTTTTTGTCCGGTATATCCCCTTCTGATGTTTTCATCAATACAGTCGTATATAGACCAAGGCTAAAGAACATTATCTTTCTAGGTCCTTTTATACCAGTCCCAGTGCCATGGTTAGTTTTTGAGCCATCGGTGAACCAGATGATTTCTCCTGAATTACCTGGGTGCACCACCTGTTCCCTAGATGGGATGATGATGTTCACTTGCTCAGTAAATATATTCTCGGGTGTCATGCTATGAAAACTCATGTTAAATAGGGGTTCATCTAGTATTATCCCAGTTGTATCAGTGTGTCCTTCTCGAACATTGTTCGGGGACCATAAGTCTCCCGATTTCAGCCTAAGAATTGCCTCCGCCCTTACAAAAAGTTCCAAATGAGGAAGTCCAATAAGGGCTTCCTTTGATGCCGTCCCCATGCTGTCCATTGCCCCGGTAATACCAAGAGGGGCTTGTCTTTGGATTGCAGTTAATACATCAACTGCAGAGGGCACTTTTGTCCTCCCCCATAGGTGATCGTTGGCCTTATCACAGTTGTGTAAAGCCAGTGAACCACCTCAGGTTGTATTCTCCAGGTTTTACCCATAACTCTTCTGCATTGCCAGAAAAGCCTAGTCGCCCTGCTAGAAATTTTTTTCAGGTGTGCTCTCCAATTCAGTTTGGAATCAAGGCTCCTACGAACATCTTCTATTCCTAAAAGCAACTAGTTTGGTTTTTTTTTGGATTAACTGAAAGGTCTTCTTTAAAGCACCATTCCTCCACAATTCGTAGTGCTTCCTGTAGGACATTCATAACTACCTTTCCCATTGGTGACAATCACTATGTCGTCCGCAAAGCCTTGATCATTCAACTTGTATTATTAAAGTTACGAAATTTTTAACTTTACAGCAGTATACTTTTTTTTATAGATGGGTGGCTCGAAGATGTACCGAAAAAAAATCGTACATATGTAAAACTCAAACGAACGTATTTATAGAATTTAAATTATATAATAAGCGAAGGAAAAAATTTAATATCACTAGATGCACTAGTCGCTTACCGTTGGATAATCACGAGAGAAGAAGATGCATGAGATTGCTGGGTAAATCTAATAACGCACCATCAGAATGTAAGTATTATGTATTCACTAAATGCTTTGAAAACCTGTCAGCTTTGACAAATGGTCTTTGCTAAAACCGGACAAGAAGATTTCTGTAATTTTACTGTTTTTTGCAGTAAATTCAAAGTCTCTTTCTCTTTCGAACGGATGGAATAGTGCATATTTATAATTTTGTATTAGCACTCTGTATATTATTTTTTTAAACTTGGAATATAAATATTTGTTATGAAAATAAAACAAAAACAGCATGATAATCGTTGAAAGTATATTTTTCGAGCACAATTACGTTTGAAAGTGAAATTTCTTGGAGTATGTGCCAAGAATGCAGTGCAATTTGACGTAAGTGAAAGAGGCGTAAGAAATATTACGAAATTTTGTAGAGATTTAAATCACAGATTGTTTATTTGTGTATTTCATCCAAATTTATTGAAAATACAAATTTTTTCTTTTCTAATTAATCTTAAACGATATTTTGGATTATACAGGTCCATAAGGGAATGGGTTGTAGTATTATTTAAACTATTAACTCTGGTCAGCACAAGCTGGTCTTCATCGAGTTTTACTACGATTAACTTGATATAATATGATTTTTATAAATTTTTCTCCTGGTGAACCGATATTATAAAATAAATTCTATTTTTCAAGTGATAAAAAGAAACGATACAAAACCTCATATAAGAAAAAACAAATACGACGTTTGGATTTGTCCATCTCATATGATAAGTTTAGCAAATCGTTGCTATTTATTTAGCACAAAAGAAGCCACTTGGACGAACGCCCATTTTGAATGTAAAAGAAATGGCAGCAAATTGGCTATTATTAGAAATAGAAATCAGGATTATAATCTAAGGATGTTCGCCAATAACTTCATAGGTGAGTAAAGTGCATTATAAATATTACACAATTCTGCAACCAAAATGCTGTCTGGATATTTTCAACTGATTTCTATGTATTTAGGTGTTCTTAAAACTAAAAAAATACTCATCAAATTACAGAACGTCAGGTTATTTTGCAAAACGCAAAAAGGGGTTTTTTGGGCTAACTGAAACTCAAAAATAATAGGTATAATTTTATTTTGATTACTGTTTTTAAAATGTATACTATCATTACTTTCTAAATAAAGAACGCCCTGTATGAGCTAAATTAACAAACATAAACATGTTGTAACCTGAACGTGCCCTGATAGTGTATGTAGATAGTGGCGCGGTAAATTACGTGTTAACTCGTCATTGTTTTAAAGATCTTGGTTCAATATAGTGCAATGTCATCAGTGCGGACGTGTGTGAATTCGTCTGAGAGTTTCTGTTATATTTTTGGCGAATATATGGTATTAAAGCAGCAACTTCTTATTACTATAAAAAAGTATACTTTGCGTATTTTGGCTTAAAACTTGGAGATCAGGATCAAGTTTGGTCACCTCGATGTGTTGAAAACCTTCAAAATTGGTTGAAAGCTTTTCGTTATGCGATATGGCGCATAGTGATGATTGCTACTTTTGTTCGTGTAATGTGAAAGGGTATAATTCAAAATGGAAGCAGACTCCAATCTGCAATCAGCTATTTGTCCCATCCCTCAGGAGACCGAAATACCAATGCCCAAAACTCCTACTACCTTGGAAGATGAAGATATTCCAAGTTCTGACGAAGATGGTGCTGTACCTTAACCCGATCACAAGTCAAGTTTTGAATTTGAAGATGACAGCAGTCCGAAATTGTTTTCCCAGGGCGAGCTAAATGATTTGGTAAGAGGATTGAATCTTCCTAAAAACGCTGCCGCTCAAAATCAGGAACTTACTTTTACCGGGAGTGTCTTCCTCTTGGCTTAGATATCATTAGAAGCCGTTCACTTTCTACTTTGCCCAAGAGGACGAATTGGTTTATTTTACCGATATTGAAGGTTTGATGGATAAATTTAAAATCTCATGCGACCCAGCACATATTTTTGAAAAAGAAGCCTCAAAACAGTTCTGCGTCACAATGGCGGTTTCTATGCTTCCATTCCTGTTGGTCATTCCGTACACCTCAAGGAAACCTACAGGAACTTGGAATTGATTATTTGCAAATTAAAATATAAAGAACACGGTTGGCAAGTGTGCGGTGATTTAAAAATCTTCTGCATGCTGCTCTGACGACAATCTGGGTCTACCAAATTCCCTTGCTTTTTGTGTTCATTGACAGTAGAGACCGAGCAAATCACTGAACCAAAAAGTGTGGGATTGATAAAACAATTTGTAAAGTCACTCCAGGAGATGGAGATTGCTTCAAATACTTAATAGCAAAGTTTCCACGCTTGTCGGAGGCAAAGTTGAAGAAAGGTGTTTTCGTTGTACCAGATTTTGGACGGCTTATGACTGATCCACAATTCATCACAACCATGACGGATCCTCAAGGAGAAGGGTGGATTCAATTTAAAGAGGTAATAGAGAAATTTTCAGGCAATAACAAAGACGCCAACTATTAGTCTAGTTCACATGTACGATTTTCCTCAAAATTTTTGTATATTCACCGAAAATTACGATCAAGGTGTCTTTCGATTCGGATTGTTATGTAGATAGTTCAAGGAAAGGTTCCGAAAGGGGCCGAAAAAAATTGCAAAAGTTATAAACAATATAGTAAAAAAAAAGTGGGGGTTTAGTTTTTTTTGAAAATCTCGAAAACTATTGAAGGTTTTCGAAATTAAAAAAAAGATCTAAAAAGATTATTGAATTTACTGAAAAAAAGTTCCGACTCCCGGAACTGTATCTCCGATATTTATAATTTTTACAGAGCCCTGAAAATAGAGCCAAAACCGGGTAGTCTGACTTTCAAAAATTATTTAAACATATTAAATATGTTTATTAAGGAATAATAAAATTCAAGTACTATTGGGATACATAAATAAACAATAATCCGCGGTTAAAAAAATTGTATCCCAATTTTTCCATTATTTATCCATTTGTTAATTAACAATTTTTTCTACATTAAATGTTAACAGAAAAACCGCGATAATTATTAAACTAAAACCTTAAGATTTTTTTTTACTTTGTGGAGTTATTCTTAATAGGCTTATAAATAGATCACCGTTGGAAAAATTCAAAAATTTTGATTTTCCACTTTTAACTATTGAAAATACGTAAAAATTAAAAATTACAAAAAAGTAATTAATAATTTTATTTTTTTTTATATCTTGAATGTTTCGATTTTTAAATGTTAAAAGATACATAAAAATATTTTTTTAAATTTTTTATCATCATTGTTTGAAAAATTGTTATAAACCAAAGCATTGTTTATGAGCTAATCAAAATTTTTTTTTGCGTAATCTATTGGTTGATACAATTTATGATTTTTAGAGAAAAAACGGTTTCTTAAAAAAACTTATTTGTTGCTAAAAAATACTTTTGTTAATTAACAATCTATTTTTGCGACTAAATATTAAAATTAAGAAACCATTTTTTCTCTAAAAATCATAAATTCTATTGTTCTTTCGGATTATATAAAAAAATTCTTGATTAATTTTTTATTTGTTCATTTAATAAACAATTTGTTATAAACAAATTATTTTTTCGTATATTTTTTTAAATACTCAATTTTGTTATGAAATTTTTGTTATGAATTTTTTTTTCTATTTTTTAAATAACTTAATATTTTTGTGCCTTGAAAAATTTTTTTTTCGTCATTTCTTTTGCTTTTATAATTGAAATAACTTTGGAAATATGGCAGATACGGCAACAATACTTTAAGTCTTTTTTATTAACCATCAATTAAGTAACAATTTAAGCTTTTAATTGAAGCTCTAGCTCTATTTTTTAGTTAATTATTGACTATTATTTATAAAAAAAAAATTCCATACTTTTCTATTCTAAAACCTCATTATCTCTATATTATCTAGCATTAAATTATGAGGTTTCCATGACTTGCATTTTTAGTAGTTTAGCTATCATTAAAAATCAATTAAAGCCATATTTACGTAAAAAACAGCACATGGCTGTTTTCATAACAAAATTAAGTATTTAAAAAAAATATACGGAAAAAATAATTTGTTTATAACAAATTGTTTATTAAATAAACAAATAAAAAATTAATCAAGAATTTTTTATATAATCCGAAAGAACAATAGAATTTATGATTTTTAGAGAAAAAATGGTTTCTTAATTTTAATATTTAGTCGCAAAAATAGATTGTTAATTAACAAAAGTATTTTATAGCAACAAATGAATTTTTTTAAGAAACCGTTTTTTCTCTGAAAATCATAAATTGTATCAACCAATAGATTACGCAAAAAAAATTTTTGATTAGCCTATAAACAATGCATTTGTTTATAACAATTTTTCAAAAAATGGTGATAAAAATTTAAAAAAATATTTTTATGTATCTTTTAACATTTAAAAATCGAAACATTCAAGATATAAAAAAAATTATTAATTACTTTTTTGTAACTTTTAATTTTTACGTATTTTCAATAGTTAATAAAAAAGTGGAAAATCAAAATTTTTGAATTTTTCCAACGGTGATCTATTTATTAGCCTATTTAGAATAACTCCACAAAGTAAAAAAAATCTTAAGGTTTTAGTTTAATAATTATCGCGGTTTTTCTGTTAACATTTAATGTAGAAAAAATTGTTAATTAACAAATGGATAAATAATGGAAAAATTAGGATAAAAATTTTTTAACCGCGGATTATTGTTTATTTATGTATCCCAATAGTACTTGAATTTTATTATTCCTTAATATTCATATTAAATATGTGAAAGTCAGACTACCCGGTTTTGGCTCTATTTTCAGGGCTCTGTTTAAATTATAAATATTGGAGATACAGTTCCGGGAGTCGGAACTTTTTTTTAATAAATTCAATGATCTTTTTAGATCTTTTTTTTAATTTCGAAAATCTTCAATAGTTTTCGAGATATTAAAAAAAAACTAAACCCCCACTTTTTTTTTACTATATTGTTTATAACTTTTGCAATTTTTTTCGGCCCCTTTCGGAACCTTTCCTTAAACTATCTCCATAACAACCCGAATCGAATGACACCTTGCTCGTAATTTTCGGTGAATATACAAAAATGTTGAGGAAAATCGTACATGTGAACTAGACAATATAAGCAAATCGTCAAAAGTATATTAAAAAAAATTTAGTTTGCCCAATGAGTTTTAAAGTCAATTTTCTTCATTCCCACCCAAAAATGAAACGCATACAAAATATAGTTCCCGAGGCACTTAACACATTCGTCTCCAGCAACGCACGTCGCGCGTTGTTGTAAATTTTACCGTGTGCCACTAACGCGCTTGGCGCGGTCCCGACCTATTTTTTCATATTTGCCTAAATTGATGGTACCACAGATCACCTACGATGGTACCATGTTATAGAGAGAATTGAAAATATAATGGTACATGAAATAGTCCAGGAGCCAGTGACAGATTTTCATGACCAAGTCCCTCCCAATCGAAAATTCGTAAAATGCATTAGGGACTTATACTATGAATACTCGCGACCGTCAGCTGCGACTCCGTGGGCGGGGCGGCAGTGGCAGCCTCCCACGCATGGAGAAAAAAAAAGTTTTTTCAGTAATTTTCTCCCATTTGAAAATTTGTCAGATTATGGTTTACCTAATATTTAAAAGGAAAAACAAAGTCGGCTGACCCTAACGTGGTAGGATTATACGTCAGCTGGCTGCGTGAACATGAAAAAAAAATTATATTTTCAATGATTTCCTCTCAACTAAAAATTTACCTGGTTATCGTTTATATCGATAGATTGGACGTAGAGTGGCTTGCTCGTTCTCCGGATCTTAGCCCGTTAGATTTTTTTCTTTGGGGTTATCTAAAATTACGTGTTTACGTTAGACGACCAACAAACTTACAGGAATTGAGACAAATAATTATTGATGAATGTGAACTAATACGTGGAGAAGTCTTGGAAAGAGTGACTCAAGAATTTGTTAATAGGATGGCATATTGTCAGCAAGTAAACGGCGAGCATTTTGAACGTTTGAAGTAATTTTGTTTCTCATTATTCTAAAATAATGAAATGTACACCTATTGTACAACTAACAGTGAGTTATTCCTCGTTTTTACACATTTTTTTACACTAAACTCAGTATGTATGAATTCAAAATAACAAGCTCTTTCAAAATCTGTAAAAATATATAGGGTGTCCCATTTAAATTAAAGAAGTTGATTGCATTTCCGGTTAAACCGGAAGTATATTATTAACAAAAAAATGTACATCAGATGCATTTTGTTCCATTGCACTTACCTGCAAATTTTCATAAATATCGTTCTTTTCGTTTAAAAGATATTTACTTGGTTCCATACTTTATCCCAGCCCCGTATATAACATATTTGTTATCAAAACACTCAAATCAAGCATACTGCCGAATAACTTAAGAAACGTTATTTCCTCCCGGATAAAAATTTATAAGAGGATTGTTAACATACTCTAGTAAATAATGAAAAAAATCAGCTAGCTGTTAAGTCAAGGGAAAAGTCGTCAGCTGATAAGATTCAGTAGTATGGAGGGTAGAAGGAAGGAGCACCATCTGAATGTAATAAAAAGTGTCCATCGAAATGAAGCAAATTAAGATGGCGCCATAGTAGCAAGTGGAAAGATTTTAAAAATAGCACCATGAATTATTAGAGTAAGATACAAAATTAAAAAAGGAAATACTACGTAAATAATTGAGATTTTAAATACTGCATATTTCTCAATTACACAAGTCACGAAAAATACTAAATTTTTCAACCCAGCACACTTCACTCGGTTTATAACCCTAAATTCACATCATTTCCATTTGCTACACGAGCGCCATTTCGGTGAATCTTCGAATTATAATTTGCTGTTTACAGGTGGACACTTTTTCAGCTTGTCACCCATACAAGATGGTGCTCCTTCCTTCTACCCTCCATATTCTGTAGGTAATAGATGCTGCTGCGTTACACCTTTCAAGGTACCAGCTGACAAACTTTCCACTGAGATACAGCAAGCTGACATTAATTTTCATTCATAGTAGCATATAAACGATCACCAGGTAAATTTTTAGTTGAGAGGAAATCTTTGAAAATATAAATTTTTTTTTCATGTTCACGCAGCCAGCTGACGTATAATCCTACCATGTTATGGTCAGCTGACTTTGTTTTTCCTTTAAAATATTAGGTAAACCATAATCTGACAAATTTTCAAATGGGAGGAAATGACTGAAAAAACTTTTTTTTCTCCATGCGTGGTAGGCTGCCACTGCCGCCCCACCCACGGAGTCGCAGCTGACGGTCACGAGTATTCATAGTATAGGGTGACGGCACCGGCCGTCGGCCTTTTAACGCCATGTTGAGATTGAAATGCATATTTTCGATAGATACAACTACGTTAACGGAAAAGAGACATTAGGTTAGTTTACACCGTGTGGAGCAATTTGGTCCGTGGACCAAATCGTGGACTTATTTAGCTTAGAACATAGGTGTTTATACTGACTGTTTTGCTGGATTAAAATAGTCCAGGTTTAAAGCCTGGGACCAAAATTGACATTTTCATAAAAAAATGACATAACCTTAAATCTTTAGGTAATTTTATGGTAGATTTTGATTTTATTTGAAAATGGATACAAAAATAATTGCAGGGGTAACAGAGTTTCTGAAAAAGAAAAAAAATATATTCAAAGACTTAAAAGATTTAAATTAGAGTTATCGAAGTCTCCATATTTAAGAAGCAATTTAGCTTATTTGCTTTTAAGGGCGAGTTGCACCAACAGTCGGCTAAACCTGGTTTATTTAACCATACGGTTAAATTTAACAAAAGTTTAAACCGGTGCGTGTTGTACCAGTGGTGTTTTCGTGCAGTTTTGTTAATCAATTATTTTGAAAGGTTGGTATCAATGAATGTTAGACGAATGAACTACTGTGGGGTAAATTACTTACGTTTTGCCAAAGCGAAAATATAAAAGAAGAATTTTTAATGCAATTCTAACCCTCAGTTCCTGAAATGTTGTTTGCTTTTGCATATTATTTTATTTACTGAAAATGAATAAGAATAAAAAAAGGTCAGAAAACTTTACGGCCAAAGAAAAACGTGAATTTACATGTAAATTTACAAGTTCATTAAAATCTTCGTCATCACTAAAATTTGGTAAATCAGAATATTCAATTATTATAATTTGGTAAAAATAAAAAATTTACAGAATCCACTGACACAAAGTTTTTAGGTTAGAAAACTAGGATTATTATTTTAACCACTCACTTTTGGGTGGTTAACAAACCCGTTGGCAAAACTCTGGTTACCCACTGATCCAGTCTGGTACAACAACCATTTTGCTTAAACCATTAGTTATGTTTTAAACCTTGTTGGTACAACTCGCCCTAAGTAGTAGTAATTTTATGGGATTGTTAAACAATCAAATAATTTTTTGGATCCATTTGTTAGTATTATTTGGTATTATTTTTTTAGTATTTATCACAGTCAGTTTTTTTAGGTTATTTTGACCCGATCTTACGTGATAGCTGACGTATTTTTACTCTGTGCTTTTAGCAAACCGTCACTTTGGTCCACGAATACTAATGTGCCGTGTTTACACCGTTAAAAATTGAATTTGAACTACACTAGATGAGATGGATCAAATTCGAGTACCAAATTTTACTCCTTGGGTGTTTACACCGTAAGTAAAGTACACGTGACGTCATTTGGACCTCGGACTAAAAATTTGGTACGCCCGGTGTAAACGTACTTATTGTCATATCGTCGCCTGAGAATTAGAATGTTCTATGTCCACAAAAGTCAACTTTACAGGAAGAAGGTTTGAAGATTGCAACCGTAAATTGGAGATAAAGTCATGATAATCTATAGTACAAAAATGCCTACTCTTTATATATAATATCAAAGTTTCCAAAACAATAATTAAAAGTGAAATTGGGTTAAATAAATAGTTTTTAGAACAAAAAAACGTTTTGGATATAGAACAAAATTCTCAGTTTTCTCATTTGTTTAGATTTCCACGGGATATAGAACAAAAGTATTGGTTATGGATCACTTTAATTTTAAATTAAAAAAGAATTTACTTAGCATTTTATTAAGATTATGTATAATCAACTTTTTCATAAAAAACTAAAAAATAAAACAGAGTTATTATACAAATTGTGGTGGAATATAAAAAAATAAAAAATTAACACAGAGTTATTTGAAAACTATTAAATTATAACTATTACAAATTAAAAACTAGTGGTTATGGTTTCTTCTATTTCTTTTTAACTGTTTTTTGCTTCTTATTCCCTCCTGACTTTGGATTTCCCTGTCTTGCTACTGTTGGATTGTTTTTCTTTCCTTGATTTTTTAGTACATTTAGCAAAGCTTTGTAAAATCCTTGTTCATCTTCGGGCATATAACGTAACATTTCTTTTAAATGTTTTTCTTTGAAATCTGGTAGTTTTGGCAATAAATTAATGCATGCAATCTGACTCGGAAATTCAGACTTCGCAATTGTTCTGGTAGCCTTCGTATATTCTAATTTAACTTCTGCATTTACATAATCGAAAAGTTGTTTATATTTGATATTACACGGAAACTGTGTAACCTTAAAAATTTGAGCCCAAGCCCAAATAAGAATAAAGTCATAAAATTTAATTAATTAAAAAAAAAAGTGCAAGATTGTGAATTAATTTGTCTATTTGGTTACATAAGTTTCGGTTGCTCCGGTGACAACCTTAGGCCTTCGACGTCGCTCAGAACGGAGGTAGGGGTGGATCCCTCTTATTGATCTTCCGGACAAAATAGTAGACAGCTTGTGTGGGCGCCAACTGAGTTTTCCACTTTGGCCTAGCACGACGACTTTCCCCCGATAACCCAGTAAAACAAGGGATGAAAATAAAAGGCAAACCTCAGCTTATGTTCCTTATAATAACTAAAATCAAATACCTAATATCCTTAAGGGATATTTTACAATTATTAGCTAATGTGAACCCTAGTAAATGCCCCCCCACTTAAAGAAAATAGTGAGAAAAAAACCCAAATGATTAACAATTAAATTCCCAACATATCCCAGTTAATTGACCTTACGTAGTGGGAAATTAATATGGCTGTTCGAGTGTACCAATACAGATTAAATACAATCTTTCAATTATATGTTACCTGAAAAGTAGTGTAAAGTTTATGAAAAAAAAACAATTCCATATAAGGCGACACCGTAGTCAAGGCGTTGGTACCAAGGCAGAGACGCATGCGCAAGTGGATAAAATTATGAAAATTAGATTGTGAAAATTTACCGCAAAATATTAATTTCCACCATTACAATTGCATAATAAAATAAATCAGTAGGAACTACCTAGCTAATGTATATACATATTGGCGTAAAGCCTAAAATAAAAATAAGTAAATAAACCAGAAAAACCCCCGATACCAGGTTACCCTCAATGTGGTCTTCCTCAAGAAGTTGTTGAAGAATAGCAGCAAACTGCAGAAGACATCACAATCTATCTACCAGGTAGACATCCAAACATCCCGAAGTGTGTATCTGGCCCCACAGGTGAAGTGTGTATAATCGGGCCCCACAGGTGAACCCTTTTCCAAAAAGGGTCCAATACTCAAAATTTTCCTTACTGGATGGCTACCAACAAATAACGAATCAACAACAGGTGGCACATCTCCAATTTCAAAACTTCAACGTTGGCGATTTCAATAGTTTTAGTGCAATATATCCCCTATAAGGGTTTGTGAAAACGGCTTCCAGAACAGGTCGGAATTCTTCAACAATACGAACTCCCGTAGAACCAAAATACTAGCCGTATATTCCACAACTCATTCAAAACGAGAACCTATAAATCCCAGCAGGAGATGACTACTCAGTCAAAAATAAAATTCAGATTCAAGTTCCATGCTTTTTTGGAAACCAACTATCAAGTAGGAGCACACACCGGAAAGAAGAAGTGACTGACACTTCCTCAACGTCAATACAGAATACTACCATAAAGAAACCTAGCCGAAACATACATCCGAACTACACTGCTCACTACACCGAGCGTGTTCCGCACAGATCAAGTCATAAAGTGCTACACTTCTATGTAAGTCATGACGAACGAACGCTTTTATCCAAAGACACAGCTGTCACGGTCCAAATGTCATTGTCATCCTACAACTAAACACTTGTAAACATTGGAGATAAATGATAAAGTCAATGTATTAAAACTTATTCAAATAAATTTGAGTAAACATAGTACCACAATACCAAACCAACGTAAACAAGGCAAGATCAAACACTCGGATTTAACATACAAAACACATGGCGATAACAGCTAATATATTATAAATAGATGTTCAGAATATATTCGATTGCCAACCTACACCGAAGATTTCTAAATAGTATGTCTTTACTCAAGCCAAAATATTGTAGATAAATGAAGAAAATATACCTTTAACTCAAAAGTAAAGTATGTCTTTATAGATCAGTAAGTTTTATCAAACCTAATTACTACTTTAAATGTTTTAGAACTCAAGTCAAGGAGTCAGTAATAATTTATAACTGAACCCTAATAAACTTTAGCGTTTATCAAGCTGAAGCGGACCAAGTATTTGGACTACTGTGGCTACACCCCAAAGGTGATATAATCAAAGCCAGAAACAAAATCAGTAGTCCCACGGTAACTAAAAACTAAAGTAAAATCCACAAAAGAGAAAACCCCTTACTACCCTTAATTATGAATTATAATATAACAAATAAAAAGAAACAACTAACATGAATATATCTATACGGACATTTACCAAGTAGGCGCTAGTTTTATTCTTTACCTTACCTAGCGACAAAATATAAAATTGTTGTCAAGATGTGAAGACAGGTATGGTTACAGCCTGCACCACTTCACCGGAAGGATGATGGCAGAGTAGTCCCTAAAACTCTGGGCTGACGAAACTATTTAACTACTGAAGTACTTTCGTAGTGATCAAATGATATTAGAAATATAGAGACAATATCGGTCAGGTAATTACTATATACAAATACTTAATATATACAATAGACGTAGTGACAAATTCAACCGTTACAACTGCTTCTCATAAATAAGATGTTTAACTTTGCTGTACGTAATTTTGTTGTAGGACAAAGCTGCAGATTCTGCCTGAAAGTTCTTATAATCATGAACGTTCATCTGGAGGACAATAAACTTCATCTTCGAAGTATTTGGCATCTTTGTGAGAACTCTTAATAATGATAAGGGACCCCAAATATCTGAATTTCTTATCTTTTTTTCTATACAGCTGTGTGCCGTGTCAACTTCTTGGACACAGCTGTGCCCTGGCTCGCCAAATTTCTGTTCCATTACTTTTAGAGATCCACTCTCTTCGGAATTAAGAAAATGTTGCAGAGCAAAGGTCATAATCGAATTCTTGTTTTGAGGAATGCAACTATCAGACCACAAAATCAATTTTTCAAGTAAAGGATGATGTTCCACTACTGTTTTAAGTATTTTGATCAGAGCACAGGCAATGTGAACCCCACTTCTACCGCAAATCATCTCGTGCCAAACAGCATTGTAAACGGTATTAGTTATATTCAAGTGGGCCGTCAAATTAAAGCTTAAAACTTTTTTGTTGTTGTTGCTCGGCAGTAGTGGGAATCGACGGTTGGAAATGACTTTATGTGTTCTTCAACCCTTTGCTTCTTTTCATCGCTGATTACCTTCTTCTTGTGCTTTCCAGTTAACGGAGACCGTGGAATATTCGTAGTTTGATCCTGAACACGACGAAAAAAGTAGTAAATTCTTTGCTTGTTTATATTTAGTGTATTAAGAAAGTAATTCTGACAAACTCGTATTCGCACACCTCTTACAAAAAGGAAGTATTTATAAGAGTATTGTTTGTTGCTCACTTCTTTCTTTGTTCTTTTTCTGATACAAATAACACGCTTGACGTGTTTCGAGTAAAAATGGTTTTTTTTTCTCATCATTTAAAGACCAGAATTTTTTATGTATTTCCTCTCTTTCTTGTGGCGTTATCTTCATAGAACATTTAAAGCTACAATGGTCAGATAAACATGATTGTTGTTTTATTTGTTTTTTTTTTCTTTAGGTCGACCATAAATATCAATATACTCATTGCCATGTTGACGATTGTATTTCCTCACATTTTGTTTCCATTGAGTACTGTTTCTTTTTCTCTTTCGACTTTGAACTGGGTTATTTTCTGTTTCGATTTGAACAGTTGCTTCCTGAACATATGTATGCACAGCATCAGCATTGGTTGTGTTTTCTTGAATATTGCCCTGATTATCATTTTCTTCAATTTGGAAAGTCTCTGAACATTTCACTTCTCCATCTACTGTAAATAGTATTTCATGCTGCAAAGCCTCAGATATTATATCGACATCTTTGTTTTCCGTAGAAACGTTGTTATTTTCTAAAATTCTAGGACGTGTAATATTTTCTGTTATATTTTCTTTCGGTGCCAATATTTCTAGATTCTTGAGGTCAATTACTTGTAATATCACAACATTTCCGTTCGATTCTGGTGTTCTTTTCGAGTCAATGTCGACACGTTTTTCTTCACCGCAATTTTCCTTGTTTTCACTATCATCAGAGTTTACAATTTCTCACAAAGCACTGAAACAAGAGAAAGATAATATAATATTATAATTAGAGGAACGAAAATCATTTTAGACTTACTTCCATGCATCACTAGCACATGATGGCGGCTTTTTCGGTGGAGGCGAGGATTTGTCACTCATACTTCTGGAAACAAAAAAAAATTATAAGCCGGTTACAAATTTCTTACGATACAACCTGTATTATAATTTTTATTTCATGATATAGACCTTTTCCTTTAAAATTTTTTTGGACCACTTAATGAAAGACCCCGGCTTCACTTATAAGCTTTATTTTTATTCAGTATACGTAACTCAGTTTAAATTAATGCACTTATAGTAGATAAACTCAATATTAAAGTTAACCCAAGAAAATTCAACAATTTATTGAGTCCGAACCTGTACACACGAAGTGGGTAAACAATAGTACAGGTAATATTATACAAAACTTCTATGAGTATGTACCTATTTATTCCCTGACTGTGGCCGACTATGATTAAAGAATTCATATCTTATTTATTAAAAATTAACGACTTATGAAAGTTTCTATAATTCGTACTAACCTTTTTAAAATATCAATCACAACCGGATAGACAAGGTAAAAACAACCAAGTTTCACGAGCACTTTTCGACGACTATCAGCACCAAACAATTTCATACCGCCAGACAGGTCCCCATTAAGACTTCTAATAGGCAGTGGATATAGAACAATACAATTTTTCACACCAGTTTTATTTAACTATAATATAACATTATTCTATATCCATAGAGTGGGTATAGGACATAATAATTCTCCTAATAAATGAAGGAAATATGGATTTGGAATAAAATATGACTTAAAATATGTGAATAGTAGCCGAAATCTTAAAGTTATTTGTGGATATAGACGAGTCCAATAATTATAAAAAATTTGATGTGCATATCGTTAAAATGTAAAAAATTGAGATAGAACACACTAATTCTCAGGCGACGATATGGTGAGTTTCACCTTCTAGTGTCTCACGAATACATTGAAAATATGATTTGATTACGTCAAAAAAATACAGAAAATGTTTTTCAAGAAAATGCACTTTTTACTAGTTGTCGGCCAGGGCTTTATTATTCTCGGCCTTTATTCCACCTGTTCTCGGCCTCCTGGCCGACAAATAACTGTTTGACAGCCGTATATGGTAAGATCTCTAGATAGGTTTCCTAGTTTCCTTCTATATGATCTAATATAACTTGCTGATAAGTAAATATAATTGAGTAGTAGGAATAATGAAATAAATAAAAAATTGAAGTTTGGAAACTCTTTATAGAAAGTGAAAAAGTATCTACCTATGACAATTTTAACGTTTCCATCCTCGCGGGGCAAGTACCTTACCCGTTTTGGGACACAATGCGAAACCGGCTTCATCGCCGTTAAATATTATTTGAGGATATTTCACTATTTCTTAAAGTTATTTTTTTCAAGAAATTCGTTTAGGTCTCTGAACCATGCTCTTATCAGTTCCTCGGTTATTAAGGCTCGACCTTTGTTAATTCCCTCAGCCTCCCGCGTGGAAATTTCTGGATGACGCTGTAGAAAACATCTATACCATCTAATACCTGGCTTTTTGTTTGGGAAGCGATACAGTTCTCCTTTCTCTTTAGCAATCTTTGTTACAGTTTCAATTAAAAATTCTTTTTTAATTGGAAAACCGGAATTACCAATCAATGTTAATAGCCCATTCAGCTATCCTTATTTTTTCTCCATCGACACCCATTATCGGCTGTGGACCCGTTTTCTCGACAGCATCACCACGTCTGCTATGCAATCTATCTTGCAGAGTAGCTCTTGGCACCCTGAACCGCCTAGTAGCCTCTCTTATTGAGAGTCCACCTAATCGGATATGGTTAAGAGCAGAGGCCGAGAAAGACCCGGTTGTCGGCCTTATAATTATTCAAGTTCCCACACGGAAAAAAGAGTATTTATGTGTTGTAAAAGATGATGAAACAGAAGAAAAAGATACAGAGTGGATCGAAAAAGATGATATGACTGAAGAAATGGGAAAGGACGTTATTATAAATTGTACAAATGGAACTGAAGAAGAGGAAAGTTCATTCCCAAGTGGGTAGAAATTCCTTGGACTGAAAAGTAGTCTGATTATCATTTTTTTTTATCAATTTGATATATGAGAGTATAGTTGAATTATTATCCAAATAAATATTATCTATACCTCTGCAAAATGTGACCTTTTTTACATATCGTTTTTGTACAAGCAAACTTTTTTTGCATTTTATAAGCAAAAAATCTTACGTAAGAGAGTAGGGGACGTTACGGTATCTTACGTTGAGATAGGAGGGTTGAAAAATCAAGGGAAATTGTCTTACGTAATTTGGGTACGGCCCCAAAGTGAGTTAAGCTTGAACCTTCTGTATGTATATAATTGTAATGACTATGAATATGATGTATAAAGAAACTGCCAATAAATGTATATTGTAAATAGCCCATTGTGCATTTTAAATAAAGTGAAAGACGGAATACCAGAAATAGAATATATTAAACATAACAAATAAATATTGAAAATGTTAATTTTCGCTAGAACTTTCTTCAGAATTTTGTTCGTCCATATGTTCATCTTCGGAGGAATCATAATCATCTTCATCATTTCTGTTGGACGTTTCCATCGGATTGGATTGAATTGATGTATTGATGGTTTTCGAATTTTCACTTAAGTTAGAATTTGTATTAAAATGAACTGCCATTGACAAAAAGTTGCCAATGGCAGTAAGTAAACTAAAAACTCCAGTAAGATATTGGATAATCCAAAGCGGTGGCAAAAAGTTCTTTTTATTTTCCATAATAAAATTTTGTTGAACATTAATTTAGAAACGTTAATTTAGACATGACATTTATAGATTTTATGTCAGTTTTGAGATAATTTAAGCTTTGTTCCGAATACAAGGCTGCGTTCGAGAAGATGGTTATTGGTATGAAAATTATTTTGAGTGGGGGTCAAAACACACTTCGGTGTGCTAGACTAGACTCGCTCTAGGTTTTCGAACGGTGATGGAGTGTTTTGTTTCAAGATCATGTGTATGTTTGTCGTGTTGTTGACAAATAAAATTAAAAATCTATTCATTTAAATCTTTGCCTTAATAATTTCTTGGATTTTGGATTAGTAAGTGATTAGATATCAGATTGGAATGATTTACAAAATGGATGAACAACGGAGATGTGTAAAAAGAAAATGCATTTTGGCTGCAGTAATGGGTGCCTCCAAAAGATTTGTAGAGATTGTAATAATTAATACTAATTGACTCAAGCTCCGATAGTGAAGATAAAACTCAAATGTTGGAATTAATAAAAAAGAGGGTTTCCAGGGAATATATCTGCTAAATCTTCAAAAATTCCTAGAATTGGGAACTACTTTCAAGTTGTTATTCCAAGTTATGATGACAAAACATTTCAATCCCATTTCAGACTAACTAAACCAGCATATAATAAAGCATTTAGTCTTTTGGAACCTATTCTAAAAACAAAATATGAATATGCACGCCCTAGAGAGCAAATAGAAAAAAAAATATTAGCGGTTCTATGGCTTTTATCTACATCAGATTCATAAAGGTGAGTAAAGTACATTTACTACAAGCTTGTGTTTAAAAGGTTTCAAACTGTTTTTATTAACAATTTGCATTTCATTACATTATCTTGTAGATTTACATACATTTTCTATTATAGAACTGTAGGAGACAGATTTGATCTAGGGAAAGCCAGCCTCTGAGATTGGTTCTTTAGAGTAATTAGAGCTCTTTACGAATTAGCACCAATCATTATCAAATGGCCGTCTTATGAAGAAAGAATAATTGTTAAGGGAAAATTTAAGAAGTTTGCTACTTTTCCAAATGTAATTGGGGCCGTTGATGGAACTTACATCCCAATTAAAAAGCCAAAAAACCATGCTGAAGCTTATTTGACGAGGAAATGTTGCTATGCTTTTACTCTACAGGCAATTAATGAACCTTCACTAAAGTTCACTGATACATTTATAGGATATCCAGGGTCTGTCAATGACTGTAGAATTTTTTCAAATAGCGATATATACAAACTGATAGTTGCAAATACAGAGCACTTTTTTTGAAGAAAATGCATTAGGATAAAGCATATCCTCTAATGAATAGGTGTTTAACCCCATATATAAACAGGGGAAATTTGACACCATCACAAGTTCACTTTAATGAGGTACATGCCAAAACTCGACAAGTGATAGAAAGAACTTTTTGTTTATTTTTTGGGAGGTATAGGAGATACAAATTATTGGATATGACCTGTACAGATCTAATACCTATAACAGTTGTTGCAGCTTGTGTTTTGCATAACTTATGTATTGACTTTGATGTGGACATTGAAGCATATATTGGAGAAGGTGAGTAGTATTTTTTTTCTCAAAAATCAAAACGTCTAGAAAGGATGTATATAGCGAGGTATATAGATACATTTTATATTTTCTGCAATATAAATAACTCGTAAATTTATATATTTTTTGTTTTAAATTTAATTTTAGGAAGAATTTTAGTACAGGATTTAGTTCTTGATGGTGCAGAAGTTGAAAGAGGGGAGAATCATAATTTGGCCAGTATTAAAAGGGATTATATTTTCCTCAATTTATTCATAACCGCAGAAGATGATAGAAACAGGATATTATGCTCAAAAATATTTGAATTTTGTTTAACTAAATAAAGTGTTTTTAATTTGTTACCTTTGATTTTGTATTCAAGATTTTGCCCTCAATAATTGAACTATTTAATAATAACTAGGTATTTATTGAAACATTGTAGATAGTACAAATAAGAATTGATTGAAAATTCTTCTGAACAAAAAACATAGCTAATCTCGTCTAATAAATAAATATACAGTGTCCAATTAGTGAGGGACTCTTCAATAGCTTGTAAATGGAAAATGCTAAAAAAAAATACCAAAAAAGTGCGCTTCTAAAAATATTTTTGACATTGGGACGTTGCCGCTTCTTGATTAATCGTGGCAATACTTAATTATTTCAAATGAGACTGTATTTTATTACTTTTCTTAAATCTATGGATCATAAGAAATATTTTTGCAATTATGGTTCTGTAGCATTTAAAAATTCACTTACTTATTTTTGATATGTAAATAAAGAATCAATTCAATTTAGGTCATTTCCATGCTTTATTTGGACAATATTGATGTACTAATTACAACATCATATAACTGATAATAAGATTGAAAACTTTAATCATCTGTATTTGTGTATACCTAAAAAGTATTCTAATAATTCTGGAATCTTTCTAGAAGCTATTGTAGTTTCAAGGACCTGAAATTAAAAATGAGTTTTAGACAACAATAACAACAAAGAAAAGTATGCTTACCTTTTGATTTTCCTTTGTAATATTATATTATTGATATAAATAACTAGTTTGTTATTATAATGGCAAATGTCAATGGTGTGAAGACACATAGCATATTTGTAGGTTAGTACGAGAATGTTTGTTCGATTAGTGGTCGTGTAGAGTTCTGTCCTCTAGTGGAATAGTTCTATGATCCAGTAGCTGGAATGTCAAGCAGTCACAGGCCGAGTCTTGAAAATTAGTTGAGTGTCTTAGGTCTATGATTCTTTTCAGTTGATAGTCATGTCGAAATCGAAATGTCATCTATCTTGTTGGTAGTAGGGTTTAGTTTTTTTTGGAACTTCCTTCTTTCCTATAAAATAAAGATGAAGGAGGAGACGCGTGCTTTTCTAGGCCTAGTTGCCTTATTGTGTTTGGTGCCCCTTTTGTTTCATGAGGGTAAGTTTGTAGAAGAATTATTCTTTTTCGGTTTGACGATAACATTTTTCTAATAGGGACCACCTTGACGGCGAAAGACGAAGTTTTGTCACGGCCAACGTTCTTGTTCTTCTTGGAGAGGCCATTTTTGTTCGTCGTCGAAGTAGCCACTAGATTGGCCGATCCAATTGTGAGATCAGATCCAGATCCGGGATCAAGGGAAGAAGAAAATCATCCTGATTTTGACTATATGATTGATGTTAGAGGTGTGGCGTGATTTCACTGTCGGTGATTTTGTCACCGTTCCTTTGTCGGAACCGGAGCAGATAGTTCTTTGCGCCAGAAAATCACAGTGATTTTTTGGATCAGTGATTCTTCTGAACTGGTTAATTTATTGCAAAGAGCTTGTACCTCTTTGATGTATTATGTATTGTCACTGAAGTTTTAAAAACCAAACAGTGATTTTTCGGAACTGGTTGAAATAAAAATTCAAGTTTTTCACTATTTATTTATTAAAAAATTTTCTAAGTAATAAAAGTAACTGAATAAACATAAAACAAACATAAAACATTAAAAAACTCAGTAATAAAATGTATATAAAAAAATAAAATTTTCACATGGATAACGCTTACATACCTACTGAAAATTATTTTTTAAAAATAAATAAAAACATTCTGTCAAGAAATAAAATACTAATTCGCCAGATTCACCTGGGTTAACATAAAAAAAATCTGTCAAGAAATAAAATATGTAGGTACTTATTCGCTTTGGTTAACGTTTAAAAACATAATTTGTCTAACTTTCTGAGGGGTTAGCCTCGATCTGCGTTCACTAATTAATTGTCCTGTTTTGGAAAATAGCCGCTCACAAGGCACTGAGGTTGAAACAGTTCCAAATTTTTCGATGCACACTTTCGACAGATATGGATAATTATATGAACGTTGACGCCACCATGACAGCGGATCTTCATGCCTGTATAGCTGATCATCTTGGACATATCTTTGGACTTCGATAATAGCTCTTGATGCCGAAGTGCCGCTAGGCTTGAAAGTTGCTGCCTTTTTATCAAAATTCGACCAAAGCGAAAACTCAATTTTAG
Source organism: Lochmaea crataegi (assembly GCA_947563755.1). Classification (NCBI taxonomy): domain Eukaryota; kingdom Metazoa; phylum Arthropoda; class Insecta; order Coleoptera; family Chrysomelidae; genus Lochmaea; species Lochmaea crataegi. The sequence continues at coordinate 136,222,389 of OX387422.1, forward strand.
ATTTTTTCTCTGGTTGATGTACGTCTGTGTTCATGTTTTCGTCACTGTCAGTTGTGTTCTCCTTCCTTTCGGTTCGTTTTGTTTCGTTGTTTATTACCTCAGAAACTAAATTTATTACTAGCTTTTTAGCCTTATCAGCAATTTCATCATTTGAAAATCCAATGTTTTTGAATCTTGGGTCCAAAAACGTGGAGATAAGCAATGTTTTGCTATTCTCAAGATCTCCTAAACGTTTTTGGATGCCCCATAAAATTTTCTGTACTACTGTCTGGGTTAAAGCAAAAGTACAAAACTTTTCTTTATTTTTATTTATATTATTGTAATTATCTTCCAACCCTTTAGTAAGCACAATTACACTGGACAATGTTGTATAATTTTGCCCACTCATTATTTTGGTTAAGCGTTCCATGGGTTCCAAAACTGTTTTAAGTTCAGCAAGAAGCTGCCACTCTTCTACACTTACAATGGGTAAAGAATCCTTATTTAATAAAGCCATTGTCGTTCGTACGGCTTCTTCAATTTCTAAAATTCTGTCCAACATATAGAAAGTGGAATTCCACCTAGTTTTTACGTCTTGCAATAATTTTTTGGGAATTTTTCCCTGCTGATTTTGAACTTCAGCGAGTTTTGCAGTGGCTGTGGAACTTCGCTTAAAATGAGATGCAAGTTTTCTAATTTTTTGTAAAAGCTCATCTACAACACTAAGGCTATCCTCCACTATTAAATTTAAAATGTGGGCATAACAACCAAAGTGCTTCCACTTCAAAAGATCATTTAACGCTTTTTTTATATTTGAAGCGTTGTCTGAGATGGCTAATAAAATTTTACTTTCTAGCCCCCATGAAACAACTATTTTCTTTAGCTCTTGTGTCAGATTCTCACTAGTATGAGCTTGAGGCATACTAACGCAGTCCAACAAAATGGATTTAGCATGGAAATCTTCACTTAAAAAATGAACTGTGATTGCCATATAGCTTTCTGTTGTAAGAGACGTCCAACAATCTGTTGTAAGGGTAACGGACTTCACGGTAGTCATTTTCATTTGTACATTTTCCTCATATAGGGCTGGCAAACGAGATTGTGTGACTGTTTTCCTATTAGGTAATTCATAGGAAGGGTTTAAACACTTTGTGAAGTTTCTGAAACCCTCATCTTCAAGTACAGTAAAGGGTTGAAAATCTTTGGTAAATAAACCCATTAAACTTCTATCAAGTTTATTTTTTTGTTGGAGACTAATTTTCTTTGGCAAAAAATGCAATTTACTTTGGACTCAGAAGCAATTTAGATTAAAGGATGCTTTCTTTGGAGGTGCCGTTTTAAATTACTTATGGAAGTTTTATAACTTACCATTTGTCTACACATATTACATGTTGCTTTTTGGTCTTGGTCTGTTGTAGGTTGAAAATATGACCATAACACTGACCTTTTCCTATTCATTGTATGTTAGGTACTGTTTATTATTTTACTAACGTTCTAACCTAACACTTCTAACTTTGAGGGATTCACACTTCACACAAGCAGACTCCAGCTCCAGACTCGTAACAACTGACATTAACCATGTCACGCTCACGCAATCATTACATGCGCGCGCCGTGTTTTGCAAAACTTTGCTGCCCAGCCCGCGGTCACAAAACAAGGACACAGTAACGTGACAAAAACTGGAGCTATTCTATATTAATATCACGACAAAGACAGTCACTTTTAGACAAATAAAAATGCTGTCACTGCTCCGAAATGGAGCTGTGATTTGTCACTGTGATTTTTCCGGAGCAGTCACTGTGAGCTACAGTTCCTCAAAAATTCTGTCACGCCACACCTCTAATTGATGTTCCTCCGGTGCAGTCCTCATTGGTAGGATTCTACGTCCAGTCGTAGACGGGGCCACGTGCGTCCTTTTTTTTTGAGATTGTGTTGATGACTTCTTGCTATCTTCCGCCCTCATCTTGTATAATTGTTGACAGACATCTGTGCTGCTCCCTTAGAAGCCCAAGATGACAGATATATCCATTTCATTACTACACCACTGCCATTCGTCCTTATGTTGAGTTTGGTAGGATAGTTTCCACATCAAGGATACAGGTTTTATTTTTATATAATTTTTTTGGTATGAGAACTTTCAGTTATATTCATTTATCATGTAAACTTATTTTTCTTATCTACTGCTAAGGATGCATAGATATATTTTTATTGTTTGATTACTTTACTATACAATTTCAATTGTTGATAATTTAATATATTTTGGTGTAAACAAATTATAGCTATAATCTGTGGTAAACTAGTGTTCAAATGTCTTGACACTTTGCTTGGTTTCTTTCTAGTGATCAAGTATTTAAATACTTTTTGGATAAGTATCCTATATTTTTTTGTTAAGTTATAATTCCTATATATCTAACTATAAATAGGTATCCTAATGTGTTATTAAGTTACATTTTCTATATATCTAATTATAAATTGGATAGGTATAAAATTTTATTTTTTTGTTATTTGGTACATAATTTGTATATCATTGATGATATTTGGGGGGTGGGTTATCAACAACAATCACATTTCTATTTTTAAATAAACGAAGTAAAAAACAACTAAATTGTGTTATTTCTTTTGGTCTACACTTTTAACATTTTCATAAATTTTTTGGTACATTTTGACAATACTTCATTTTTCTTTATTTTGGTGAGGTTTATAGCAATACTGTTAAAATAAAGTGGCGCTCACGGGTAGACTATTTTTTAATTCAATACATTTTCAATTTAATAACATTGCAAGAATAAGCAACAGTTCCCATGACTTATGCTCACTGACGAAAAGCTGCCGTTCGCAAATTATGTAATGAACTTTAGTTGCAAACCAACATCATTAGATATATTAATAAAATTGGTACAGTTCCAATACCTATCTCTTTTCGTTTTGAAAATACCTATTGACAGTTAAAAATTGTCAATTTTGCAACTTTGACCCCCTGTAAAATTTGTTTGCCCTTTGAACTTTCCTATCTCAACTTTTAATAAGATATCCATTGACACTAATTTTGGATTTAATCAGTGATTTAAAAAATTCGCTTAAAATTAATCTCGGTTTGAATCCAAAATTAGTGTCAATGGATAGCTTATTAAAAGTTAAGAGAGGAAAGTGTTTTGTTTTTCTTGATCTCAAACCATTTAGATTTTAAAGGGGGTCAAAGTTGCAAAATTAACAATTTTCAACTGTCAATATTTTGAAAACGAAAAGAGATAGGTGTAGAACAATAATTGCAAACATGTTTTTTATGTTCCACAAATTTAAAAAAAGTGAGAAAATACTGGGCGTCGCATTTAAAAGAACAAAGTGTTGCCACGTATAGTCAAGAAGCAGCAATGTCCAATGTCACAATCGAGCTATCAAAGAATTGGACACCCTGAATAATCACAAAATTAACAAAAAAAATGTTAGGTTATAAACCATAAAGAAATGAAGAACTAAACAGGTCAAATTTATATCAATGACCAAAATTCCTAGCACTAAGTCCATCTATAACTTGTCATAGGGATTATATTTTATCAATTAATTTTTCCATCATTCTCTCAAAAATGTCTATGGCCTTTTCTGCTAATTCTTGTCGTTCTTTGTGTCTACGTTCTCTCTCCTCTTTTTTTGTCTATTTCCCTTTGTCTCAACTCTTCACTCCATGATGACAATTCCTTTCCAAACCTAGTTTTTTGCTTCTTTTGGTGGTGGTTCTTTATTTTCCTTACTTTTAGAGATTGATTTGACAGCCTGAGTAGAACTTGATGCTATAGCTGTTGGTGTAATGGAAAGTTTTTTTCCAAATATCTCATAAAATTCATCAAAATAATCAAATTGTCTTCTGAAGCATTACCTCCTTTTTTTATATATATTTTTGTTACAAGTAGGTACTTAAATTTATTTTCAACTTGTTTTTTGGTGTAATTAAAACCTTCCGCATTTATTGCCGAAGTAATTTCATTCCACACCATACAATTTTTAACACTAGTGCCACACATTCTATGAAATTTTTCTTCATAAAAGTTGATCAACAGAAGTAAAGAAATGCGGCTCCATTTCCCAATAGATGGTTCTTTAGAGATATTTTAACTTGAATTCCCTTCGGTTTCTTGTATTTCCGTAATTCCAAAAAAACTTAAGACACTGGGCACTGGTAAAATGTAAAACATAGACTGATCTAGAAAAAACATCAAGGTAATAAGTTTTAGAGAAACTAAAAAAATTACTTATTAAGGAACATAGGAACGAGTTTGTGCTTACCAAGTTCGTCTAAAATTAACCAATTGCCATGGCCATCCTGCTCATTTTCTACCAGAATATGTCTACCTTTTTCCAATGTTATTTGTTCAATAATTTTCCTTTATCTCGCCAGAATCAAAACAAGAATCGTACAAGAATAAGAATACAAAATATAAATTCAAATGCTCATGATGTCATAGTATGTCACTTTTTTTGTCAGCCTCAATTTTACCTCAGTCGGGACTAGAGTGTTTGGTGCGCGTACCAGTATGTGACAACAACCTTTTTGAACGCTACAGTACCGTACTATTTTTGTATACACTCTGACTTTTCGAACGACAACTCTGTGATTTTTATACGACACACCAACCTTTCGAACGCACCCTTGGTTTAATATAGAAAGTAATAATCAGAAGGCAGCACCGCCGTGGAAAGTTCTAGCATTGATGTGCACGGTCTTCTCCACAATTTATCAAGTATTTAACATTATAAATTAATCTGTTGACCAGAAAGTGTATGGAATGCCATTTCTATATTTTTACTTTTTTTAATGTATAAAACAACTGCTTTGTGTCCATTATTAATATAAACAAGCTCGAATGAGGCACACAGTTATAATCCGTTTATCCCCACAATACAAACAAAGAGATATCATAATACCGAAGTTAAAAAATGCTGGACATGAGGTAGGTACATATTCGCGAGGTAGGTACATAAGTGCTTTTTTGATAAGTTAGCCGTCCTTTGTGCCGATTAAGCCGTATAAAAATTTATTATTTTTTCAAAACTTTATTAAAAACTGTTCAAAGTGTCATAAAAATTATCCTTACTTTTGATGTGACAGAAAAAATGACACATTAGCAAACCATAGGCGTTGCGTTTCATTTTTAAGAGGTGTTGTACTTTAAATTAATTAAGACTTTTCTTGCAAAGATGGTGTAAATATCGAAAAAAATCATGTCTGAATACTCCATCAAAATGCCTTTCTAATGAAGTGCCGCACATGGTGTATTCCCTATTTCAAAACAAGGGGTTGGTGAAGTGGAAGGGAGGAGGGTGACAAATGACAGATGCCTGTATCGTAAAAATGTGTCCTCCTTAGAACAAAAATCGACGTGTTTCCTGATTTCCTTAAAATCTAAGGGATACTGCCAAATATGGGGGTGGACTGTTTTCTGTGGCCCACTCTGTATAGTAAAATTATTTAATATGATTATAAAATTATATATGTTGAATTTAATGAAGTTTTATGAAAGTTTTACGCTAAATAAGTCACCACAGGTTGAAAGGTTTATTTTTAAAAACTTTATTTATTGTTAACTACAATTTAAAATATTCCCGATAATTAAAATACGTGTTGTCTACTCGAAATATAATTACTGACTGACTGCTCTAAGTGATTTTACATAAGAAGTAATTTATTTAGTGTAAGCAAAAATAATGTCATGTCAGCTTTTTATTATGGAGGGTAGAAGGAAGGAGCACCATCTTATGGGGGGGACAAGTTGAAAAAGTGTCCACCTGTAAACAGCAAATTATAATTCGAAGATTCACCGAAATGGCGCTCGTGTAGCTAATGGAAATGATGTGAATTTAGGGTTATAAACCGAGTGAAGTGTGCTGGGTTGAAAAATTTAGTATTTTTCGTGACTTGTGTAATTGAGAAATATACAGTATTTAACATCTCAATTATTTACGTAGTATTTCCTTTTTTAATTTTGTATCTTACTCTAATAATTCATGGCGCTGTTTTTAAAATCTTTCCACTTGCTACTATGGCGCCACCTTAATTTGCTTCCTTTCGATGGACACTTTTTAATACATTCAGATGGTGCTCCTTCCTTCTACCCTCCATACTTTTTATATATGATCTTCTGAATAAGGAATGACATAATTCGCTCAAAAACGCCTGAATGCACTAAATGTGTCCTGCCGTGACTACAGTTTCAGGACGATTTCGCACCTACTAGGAGCGTTAATGTAAATTTTTTTGCTTCCTGTGGATTAATTTCGTGCTTGATGTGGCGTTTTTTGTGAACGTGGTGGTACATCATATGCATTTTCCACTGTCATAACCTCAAAATTGACATTTTTTAAGTTGTGTCTGCGTCTGTAAATTCTGCATGGTCCAGTTTTCAAAAAAAAGGTGTCTTAATTTATCTGTATTTATATTAATTTTTCAATGGAACATACATATATCCCTAGAAAATATTTTATTATACATAATATATAAATTGTTTATCAAACTAGATAAATAAAATTTACTGCTCCCGACCTATTTTACAATCTATTTAAATGCATATAAATTAATGAGAATGATAATAAAAGCATGATAAGTTCAACATACTGCACAAAGAAGAATATAGAATAAATATTTAGGTATTAAGGTTTATTATGCTCTATTTTAAAACATTAAATTTATCAGATGCAGTGAATCTCATAGACGTGCATATCTCGAAAATAATTATAATGAAAGCCTTTTATATAAAAAATCTGCTTTCACAGTTTCAATATAATATTACTTAATATTTTAGAACGTCAAGATAGATGGATTGGAGGTATTTATAATTGGAAATCTTCGGAGTGGATATGGGCAATAACTGGTCAACCAATATCTTATAAAGGTTTTAACAATCGAATAATGCAGAATAGAACACATGATAGTTTGATGTGGAACGGTATATTTATGGATCCAGCATACGATAATCAGTGAGTAAATATTTATATAGTCCAATCAAATGTCTTCAGGTTATGCTCCTGGGAATTTTTTTTGGGTAGATTGGTCCATTCTGAAATTGTATCGTGCACTGTATACTGCGCAAACTCGAATTAGGAATGGACACATCAACTTTATCACCTCTTCCAGAAGGTACAGTTTTTGTACCGTCCCAAGAACAATACTAAAGCAGGCCGCACACTATCGCGGATCGGAACGGAACGGAAAGGAATGGAAATTTTGAATCTCCGCACATTATCGGGGGGGGGGAAATATATTTGTTAATTAAATAAAATTGCAATGCATTATTACTTACCGGGTATTTTCATTTCGATGGAAATTTCTTCCCAGGCATTTTCTTTCATTTGTTGATTGTGATAATTTTTATCAGACAACAAATTTATTTTTTTTTTTCGGGCCGAGATGGGAAACTCATGTTCGAATGGGTCCAGGACCCAAACAGTGTTGGACTCATCCCCAAGGAGATGTCTACCAACCAAACCCACCTCAAACTCGCCGTTACCCCCGCCTCGGAATCACTACCCTAGCATACTTCGAGACGGGCGGCGGTCCCTCGCACACTCTCCGCTCACACCTTCATCTTCTCCCTCCTATCACTCCTGCCTCTCAAGCCATATCGAGTCCTTCTCTCCCCTTACCATGCTCTCTACTACTCCACTCACCTCCATCCATTCCTCCTCCCCCCTCAACATTATCTCCACCATGTTTTCCCAGTACACCGCCTCCCCTAGTTTCCTCTCCAACTTCTTCAGCACTTCCTCGTTCCTCCAGCATCTAAACACATGCCCCACATCATCCTCCACTTCACACCTCTTGCACACACCAGTCTCTCGTTTCCCAATCTTGTGGAGGTACCCTACTCTCGACCCATGTCCAGTGAGCACTTGAGTCAAGAAGTAGTTCACCTCCCCGAATTTCCGGTCCATCCAATCTCTCCTATTCCCAATCGCTCCTTTTAGCGCGCCCTCATACTCCTCCCACCTTCTCTCCATTTCCTCCTCCATCCATTCCCGTACCTCCTCTTTGGTCGCACCCCTCCAGCGTTTGTTCCTAGCTCTAGCCAACACGTCCAATGGGTAGGACCTTGCCAGCACCGCTGCTGCCAGTCCACCCACTGTCCTGTACCCCTGCACCACCCTCAGCAGTATCCCTCTCTGCTCCCGCAGAAGTGGCCTAACCCTCGCATTCACCCCCGCTCTTTCACCCCACACCTCCGCACCGTACAGCATACTCTGCTCTACCGTCCTACCAATTACCCTCCTCTTCCACTCTCCCGGCCCTTTCACATTACACATCAATCTCCCCAGCCATACTGCCCTCACTTTACCCTTCTCTGCCGCCTTTACCATATGGGTTTTGAAGGATAATTGGCTATCCAACCACACCCCTAGGTATTTCACAGACTCCTCCATGCGAATTCTCCTTCCCTAAACCATCACACCCACTTCCCTTGTCTTGCTCCGTCCCTTCACTAGCAACCCCACCGTCTTATCTTCCGCCACTTCCAGTCCGCACCGCTCTATCTTCTCCACAATCTTCCTGCACATTTTCTCCGCCTTTCTTTCTATCTCCGCCTCTCCCTTTGCCGTACATACCAGACACACATCATCCGCATACACCGTAATCTCACATCCCTCTTCACATACTATCCCACAAACCTCATCAAACACACACTTCCAGAGCGTCGATCCAAAAACCGAGCCCTGAGGCACTCCAGCCTCCATCTCATATCTCCTCCCTCTGGAGTCCACAATCACACGCCCCGTGAGGTAGTCCTCCACCAGGTTAACCAACCCCTGCTCCACTCCAAGTCTCAGCAACGCGCTCAACACTGCCCGTTTGCTGACACTGTTGAACGCGTTCCCGACGTCGAAGAACACGAGTAGGGCCAATTTCTTCTTCCCCCAGCTGCCCTCCCTAGCTCTTTCCACCAAACCCATCACCTTGCTCAGTGCCGAGATGCAAGATTTCCCCTTCGTGAACCGGTGCTGGTTTACCCTAAAACCCCCATTCCTACCAACTTCCTCCTCAATCCTATCCCTTATTATCCCCTCCATCAATTTACCCATACCACACAGCAGGCTGATAGGCCTATAGTCCCCCGCCCGCTTCCCCTCTCTACCCGCCTTCTTCATTAAAATCACCCTGGCTACCTTCCATCCTTCCGGGAACTCCTCCTCCCTCAGCACCCTGTTGAATAGTTCCCAGAAGTACTCCCTATTGTCATCCAACAGCCTCTTCACCATATCACCCCTCAGGCCATCTATCCCTGGGGCTTTTCTCACTTTAATGTTTCTCCCCCAATCCTCTACCTCCCACTTCTCTACCGGCCTTATCCCCCTCATTTTCACTACCCCTCTAGTATCTTGGATTTCCTGAATTCTGCCACCCACTCCTCCTTCTCCCCCTTTGAACAATTTCTCTATAATCTCCTTCTCCCAATCCTCCTCTAAAACCTCGTTCCTATTTCCACCCATCCTCTTCACCGCTATCTCATACGCCTTTCACCATGGATTGTTTTCCAATTCCCCTAGTAACTCTTCCCACTTTCCTCTTTTTTCCCTCTCCACTCTTCGCTCCAGTTCCTTCTTCTTCTCTTTATATCCCCCTCTTCCCTCTATCCTTTTTCTGCCCCTCAGCATCCGTCTTCGTTCTTTCTTACACTCCCTCCACAGCTCCTCTATTTCCTCATTCCACCAGTAATTGGCCCTCCTCTCACGCCTATTGCCCCTCTTTCCCTCTCTTTTACAGCCCTGTATCACATTGTACAATTCATCTGCGTCATGTCCAAGTCCCCTTCCTATCTCTTCTCTTACTTTCTTCCTCATACTCTCTGCCTCGGCTTTCGTCCACTTCCATTCCCACTCTTCCACTAAATCCTTTCTCTCTTTCCTTATATCCGTCTCCACATACCTATGTAAGCTCAAGCTTTCCTCATCCTCCAGCACCCTCCAACTACTCACTCTTTCCCGTAGCCATTCATCACATGCTGTTATATCAATGAATGACGAACCCCCGTCACCCCTCATGAAGGTGGGCAGAAGTCCATCATTCAGCACCACCAACCCGTTGGATGTTAACACTTCCTCAAGGATCTCCCCTCTCCTGTCCGTTTTCTTCCCACCCCATATAGTATTCTTCGCATTGAAGTCCCCTGCCACCATTCTCCTTATGATCCTCCTTTTTCCTTTTGACACCCTCAGATCATCCTCTAATCCTGTCATGCTCCTCTCATATTCTTTCAGGCTGACATTTGGGCTTATATACAAACTGTACACCACCATGTCTCCCATTCGCACTACCACCCATCCATTTCCCTTCCTCACTTCATCCGCCCTCAATCCATCCCCCACCACTCTTATTCCTGCTTCTCCTGTATTGTCCATAATCCATCCCTGCTTCCCCACATATCTAGCATTCACCTCGGATCCACACACTACATCTACTTCCCTCCTAAAAATCACTTCATCCAATAAATCATGCGCTATCCTGCATTTTCCTAAATTTATCTGTAACACTCTCCATACATCCCCTACATTCCTCCTTCCCGCGCAATGCTGTCCCCTTCCTCCTATTTGACCAGACTCGTCCCCTCTGAGGGGTCCAGAGGGTCCCTCCCATTTTTTCCTTCACCTTTTCCATCGTTTCCTTCTTTCCTTCCCCTACTACATTCTATCTCCCCTGGCTTGTGTCCCCTTTCCCCACATACCCTACAAAGGAAGGCCTGCCGACAGTCTCTCGCCATGTGATCCTCACTCTTACAAAGCCAACACTTACTCCTCTCCTTGACCACCTTCACCTTACACCCTGCTACTTTATGGCCCTTTATCCCACATCCAAAGCATCTGTCATCCTCTCTACCCTCTATAATATTTACCCTGTTCCACCCCAATCTAATCTCCTTTTTTTTTCAATAAGGCTACCGCTTTTTCCCATTCCGCCCTCACCACCGATCAGACAACAAATAAAGATGTGGGTAAGCACGAATTTTATTGATTAATAGATCTTCATTCATTTTTAATTAATCAAAAGGGAAACAAACACAAAACGGCGTGATATTGTCACAGGAATGAACACGTTTTGTTGTACTGATTAGTAGCTACGGGCTGGTGGGTAGCAATGGTGAGCAATCCAATAAATTCCGTTCCAATTCATTCTGCGGTGTTCCGATCCGCGGTAGTGTGCGGCTACTAACTTAATTCCATGCTTCCGAAATTTCCGTTCCGTTCCATTCCGTTCCGTTCCGCGATAGTGTGCGGCCAGCTTAATCAGTTGGAACGCGAAATAAATACAGCACTTGCGCGAACGATTCCTAGAAGTGTTCTATCGCCAGTTGGAGCGAACTTTGATTCTCATTATATTAGATGTAGTAAATTAGATGAAGTAGAGTGATACATATTATACTAACCTAATCTTAAAATAGCTATAAATAGGCATCTACCCATATAATTTAAAGAAGATTCTATAACTTTCTCAAAATATTGTAGATGTCTTATAAATATTAACTTTGTTAACTTATTTGGTTGTTAATTATAGTAGTATATTTTGACTTGCAATTTTTTTGTTTATCAATGAAACATGGAATCTTACGTTTTTCAAGTAATTGAAGTATAAATTTTGAGAAATAGCTCAAAATTGTACATTAAGATTTAAAAAAAAAATTTCGAATTCGAGTATTTTTCGTTTCTTTGCATTTTCTGAGAAGATTTACCATAGTAATGTATATTGTTTTTTGACCATCAGAAAGTAGAGATTTCAAGGAACAAACCGACTTTTTTGAAAAAGCCGATATTTTGAGGTGAGAATTTTTTCGATTGAAAATTAAGGTGAAAACATAAATATTTTAGATCAACAACTTTGCCATTTAACTTTTTCCCATAGTTTAGCCGGAAATCGAAATTTACCCTTAAAAACCCACACCCGTAAATTATTTTTCCTCTCATTTTTGTTGTATTCTCTTTCTTTTCCAATGGGTTTCATCCCACTATAATTTTTTTCACTTTTTCAAAGGCTTCATTCCTGGTCTATTGGTGACATTTTTAGATGTACTTTTTGTGTTCATTCATTCTAATTTTTGATGGACTAGATTAGATGTTTCACCTAAATAAAATTTGCGCACTCATAAGTAAATTTTGCAACATTGTTCTTTATTTTAAGTTTAGTTTGTGTTAAGATAAAATTTGAAAACTTGATAGATTTGAAGCTAGTTCAAATATGGAAATTATCATCAATTTTTTTTGTAAATCCTCAATATATTATGGTATAGTTAAGTTTTCAAAAGTTACGCTAGATGAATTATTATTATTATTATTATTATTATTATTTCCAACTCAAGTGTACTCTTGCTCAGCTCTTGCTGGTAATGTTCACCTATCCCGAGCGTGTGTAAACGCAAATGGGATTAGGCACAGCAGTTACATATTTAGAAATTTACGGACAGTGTGACAAGTATTCAAAATTGCAGCCTTCTGCAGATCGATGTATGTGTTTTTGTGAAGACCTAGTTTGGTGAGGCTGTCTTGTAGAGTTTTGGGGATAAGTCCCGTAGATGAAACAATGACCGGCACCACCTCTACTTTCTCTGCCTGCCACATCTGTCCTACCTCAATTGCAAGATCGGTGTATTTTGCAATTTTCTCGTTGTATTTGTCTAAAATATTATTGTTATTGGGTACAGCAACATCCACTAGGAGAACCGAGTTAGCGTTTTTATCCACAACCACAATATCTGGCCGGTTATTCGTCACCCGTCTATCGGTGATAATTGACCTATCGTAGTATAGTCTGAAATCAGCATTCTCTAGAACTGCATGCGGATGGTACTTGTAATAAGGCGTGTAGGTGTTAACTAATCCAAATTTGTTGGCCAACTTCTGATGGATGATGTTGCAAAGTTGATTGTGCCTGCGTAGGTAATCAATGTTAGCTATGGCTGAACATCCCGACGTAATGTGTTGTATTGTCTCTGTTGTTTGTTGACACCTTCTGCACTTGTCCGATACGATATTTGGATCTCTTATAATAAATTTCTTGTAATTGTTGGTATTAATTACTTGGTCTTGGATCGCCATCATAAATCCTTCTGTTTCTGGAAACAATGTTCCATCAGAGAGCCACTTATTTGATGCTTCCTTGTCGATATATGGTTGATTGAGGTCGTGATGATGTCGACCATGGAGCGCCTTCTGGGACCACTCTGCCTGTTTGTCAGAGTCTGTAACGATTTCAAGTATATTATCAGGGTTTACAAGATCTAAGGGGGAATAGTTTTTATCTGCTTTCGCGACCAGCTCATGCAATTTAGATGTTTGAGCCTTGCCAATGAAGAATTTTTGGAGTTGGGATATTTGTTTGTAATGTAAATTAACTACGTCCGTTAGAGCTCTCCCTCCCTCTTTTCTTGGTAGCGTGGTCCTAATAACTGATGATGTCGGGTGGTGACATTTGTGTTTGGTCATCATGGTTCGCGTTGTTCTTTGGATATCTTCCAGTTCTGTTTTTGTCCACTTCAGAATTCCAAATGAGTATGTCAGGACCGGTATCGCGTAGGTGTTAATTGCTTTGGCAAGATTTCCTGCGTTCAACTGGGATTTCAATAAAGCAGTTATCCTTTGAGTGAACTGTCCTCGAATTTTGGTTTTTGCTTGCTTCTGGTCTAGTAGCTTAGCTTGCTGAAATCCTAGATATTTGTAGGTTTCACCATTTTGCATCGCATTTATAATGTTCCCATTAGGTAGTAACACATCTCCGTTAACGATTTTACCCTTCTCGATATTCAAGGTTTTGCACTTGTCTAATCCAAATCCCATTTGTATATCACTGGAAAATTTTTCAGTGATATTAAGTAAATGTTGAATTTGACGCTGGTTTGATGCGTATATTTTGATGTCATCCATGTATAAAAGGTGGGAAACAGTGCAGCTAGTGTTCCTGTTGGCTTTGATTTTGAAGCCGTAATCCGTATCGTTAAGTAGATTGGAGAGTGGATTCATTGCCAAACAAAACCAAAGTGGACTCAGGGAGTCGCCCTGGAAGATCCCCCTACGGATAGAAATTTCATCAGTTTCGAGGTATTGACCATTTATTTGTAAATGAAGGTTCGTTCGCCAGTGCTTCATCGATGATTCAAGAAAAGTAACAAGAATGGGGTGTACTTTGTAAATTTGCAAAACTTTAACAAGCCAGGAATGTGGAACGCTATCAAATGCTTTCCTATAATCTACGAAAGCCGTGTAGATGTTGCGCTGTTCCTTCTGCGCCTGTTTTAGTATTACCGAATCGATGATGAGTTGTTCTTTGCAGCCTTGGTGATCTCGTCTGCACCCTTTCTGTTCTTCCGACAAGATGTTGTTATGATCCGCATGTCTGTAAATACGGTTAGTAATGCAAGACGTTAATATTTTATATATAGTTGGAAGGCATGTTATAGGTCTATACTGCGTAGGATCGTGAGTTTGATGCGTTTTGGGAAGCAAGTGGGTCGAACCCAGTGTCAGAAATGGTGGTGTATCTTCTGGATGTTGCAGAATATGTGAAAATGATGTTGCCATTGCTTCATGCAGACTGTCAAACTTCTTATACCAGAAGTTTTGGACATTGTCAACCCCTGGTGTCTTCCAACTACTGGTGCTCTTTATAGCTTCGGTTACCTCGCTTGTTGTCAAGTTAACGAAAGGCATTGGTTCAATGTTCATTTTTTCCTCCTCAGTTCTTATCCAGTGAGCGTTGGATTTATGTTCGATAGGGTTCGACCATAAAGAAGACCAATACTCCGTTAGCTCATCTTTATTTGGAAGACTTTGGTTGTGATTGTTTACTGTACCGCTTAGTTGCCTGTAAAATAACTTCTGATTGTTATTGAATAAGTAGTTTTGTTGTTTCCTTTTCGTGCACTTGACATATCGTGACAAACGTTTGGATTTTGCCTTTAACTTTTGCCTGAGTAAATCCATATATTCACATACATGTTGTTTATGTTGTGGGTGACCTGTAAAAGTTTTGATTTTTCGATAGATCTTTCTCACTCTGTTTGTTAAGCGCCTAGACGGTTTCAAGTTGTTTTTAAACTCTGTTAGCTGCCCCAATTCCCTTCTGATGTCATCAATGGACTTTTCCAGCCGGCGTTGCCACCAAGGCTTGAGCTGTTTGTAGTCTTTACCCCCATTGTTCTTTGGGGATTGGATTTGTTGATTGTGACTTCGAAGCACTGCTACCGCTCCACAATAGATGAGAGTGTGAAGTTGTTCCAGCGCTTCGCAGTCTTTAGCATGGTTCTGCAGTAGTAAGTTCACAGCTGCTAGTATGCTGCTATTATTATTATTATTATTATTATTATTATTATTATTATTATTATTATTATTATTATTATTATTATTATTATTATTATTATTATTATTATTATTATTATTATTATTATTATTATTGGGTATTGGAAATGATTTATTTCGCGATTCCCACTTGAAACAAAAAAGTATGGGAAGACGCTCAAATAGGAACCATCTGAAGCTACTTAAACATTGGATAATGGTATATATTTTAATATTGTCCTTAATATGACTACCAGTTTATTCTCAAGCAAATATAGGATAATTTAGTTTATTATTTTATTTTAACTCGCAAGTATTTATCGAAAACTGAATAAACTTAATATTGAAAAATCTACATTTAACTGTTTAATACTTGCCTTTTTACCATAACTTCAAAAGATTTTCTTAAACGGTGCATCATTACCTCGCTGCAAAAAAATCACTTTCGTTACAAATCACTGGTAGTTTTTTTTAAACGATGCTAATCTTTTCATCTAAAAACAAACCGCATGCTCGATACTTATCTAAATTCTGCTTTTACTGTAATTTTAATGGTTATTTTTTTAATTTAATTGGTTCAGTTGATATTTTATTTATAGACTCAATTATACAACTCAACGTTATCGCCTGAAATCTTCTAAAAGTACTACCTACAGAAGCCAAAACAATACGTAATTCAAACAATTTCTACGTTAGTTGTTTGATTTTATTTGATTTGTTTATAATTTTTTTTAGATTTTCTGTTCATTTCACAGAAAAACATTTAATAAAACAGAAAAACTCTTAAAAATTCTCAATTTCACCAAAAAGCAGCCAAGAGGACTTGATAATTAAAAAAACTCAAATATACCTAAAATTGAAACGAATCATGCAATTGGCCAATATTTCATTCAATATCACAAAAATACAGTCAAAAACACACAAGGATATGGAATTACAATCAAGAAGGACCTAAAAGACACAATGATACGTTATTTCGTCCAATAACGCACAATTTCACGGAATGACACACCCAAACATAAAACAGGAAAACACTCAAAGCACACGATACAGCATTAAAATCACGTCCTGTATATGGATAATATTGGAATTTCATGGAAACTAGGGTCGTCCAAGCTGGTAAATATGATCAAAACTGTGACACGATCTAATAAATTTTTATGAAGCAAATTTTTCTAATAAACAGGTTTTCTTCAAAAATTTTTTTCTCCTTAAATTGTCGCAGCTGCTGAAAGTGACAAATTTTAGGTGTCAATATTCCTTGATTTAATTTTACATCCCTTTAGTTTTAACACATTTATGGTAATGTGAAATAAGTGAAAATGAAACGGTATTTCATAAGAGAGAATTTTCTTAGCTCCCCAAGCTGGAACCTAACTAACAGGTTTGGAAAAAATTGTAGTGGTAAATTCTCGAAAATCGGAGGCAATGCGTTTGCTTTTCCATGTATAATTGAGTCTATCAATAAACAAACCTGTAGAGAGAAGGATACTTTTTTTATGATGAGAATTCTGTTATAGTTCCCCCCCCATTTAAATAATTATATTAAAAATGATATATTTAAAAGAAAATTAGGTTTGGCAAGCAATAATCTACTTATGCTAGAGTACTATACAAGGTGAGTTATAACTATTGGGACATAGGCTAAAGGCAGATTGTTTGGACCAAAATATGGCGATAGGATCAAATATGCCTTAATAAAATATTGTTGTGGAAAAAGATAAAGGGCGTTAAAGTTGAATTTTTTGCTGATAATTTCCCTGTATAATCTTATACAGGAAATATAATTTTATGTATTATTTTACGTTTTGTTACAGGGGGCGCCACGTGAAATATTTCTGATGATGAAATCGACTGGTAACTTTTTTTGACGAAACTTTTTGGTGATTTTGATTGAAAAATATGACATAAAGATAATTTCCACGTAATATTGTTAATCTTGTTTAAACACGATATTTTCATCCGTTTTCGAGAAAAACGCAATTGAACAGTTCAGAAACATCATCAGAAATCCTTCATTTGGCGCCATCTGTAACAAAATGTAAAATAGTACATAAAATAATATTCCCTGTATTGAATTGTGCCGATTTTGATAACAATTGATAAATATACAGTGAAATTATTAGGAAAAAGTGAGAAAAAATTCAACTTTAACGCCTTTAATCTTTTTCCACAGCAATATTTTATCAAGTTATATTTGGTCCTATCGCTATATTTTGGTCTAATAGTTATGACTCACCCTGTATATGGATCATTATCTTCAAGTTTATGCATTCTTAATATTTAATCATTGCTGTGGTAAACACAGCAGATACGACATACCCAAGCTCAATTATAAGACAAATCTAGGAAATTATTATCCAACCCCAGTACAAACCTTACAACAACCTTAGGACGAAGTCGAATTCCAACCCAAAGGCACCCATGAAGTTCAACTCTACATAGCCTTTCTGAAGATATTTTAAATTTAATTAACTATCCCGCATAGCCAGTCAATTTCTCAGATAAGTACCTCAGATAAGTCACCTTACTCAATCCTTCATCTATTCATGCAGAAATAAAACAAGCAGTTTGTTTAACATTTTCAAGTTGTCAAAAATGACAAATTTTCTAAATTTTATTAAATTTTCATAATTACAATACAATCGTATCACTGATCATTTTTTCGGGTGTTTCACATACAATCTGGTTTGTCACAATGATTTTCGTTATTGTCGAAGGGTTCCTCATTATTCTCGAATTTATTGCAGGAGATAGTTTGTGTAGATATGCTACCAACATCGGAACCGTTATTTTCCAATTTAATAGAATAGAGGAATTCAGTCTAATGAGTCTAAGGTCAGTGTGACCAACAAAAAGTGGTTTTTATGACAAGAATGACAGTTAATGTCTACCGTTCAAAACATAAGATTTTTTCAGGTTTTTTATCATCACGAACATCTATAATGATTTATTAAAACTATGAATACACCCCCGAAGCGTAAATCTTAAAATTTAAAATGACTTTTTAGCTGAATTCTCAATGCATAGGTGGACAGTAATTCTAGGAACTTTCGAAAAATCACTAATTCTCTTCTGTCATTATGTCACTAGTTATGTCAGGTGTGAGTGGAAAAAACAATCAGAAGAATAAAGTGATACAACTAACTAGGAATAGCTATCAACAAAAACAAATAACACTGATATCTGACATAACTAGTGACAGAATGATAGATATGAAATGGTGACTTGTCAAAAGTTCCTAGAATTAATGGCCACCGATGCGTTGAGAGTTCAGATAAGATGTCATTTTAAATTTTAATATTTACGCTTCGGGGGTGTATTCATTGTTTTAATAAAGCAATATAGATGTTCGTAATGATAAAAAACCTGCAAAAATCTTATGTTTTGAATGGTAGACATTAACTGTCATTCTGGTCATAAAAACTACTTTTTGTTGGTAACACTGACCTTAAACTAAACTCCTCTATTGCATCTCGTCGGATGATTTTGAATATCTATAATATCGTCACTTTTTCTAATATGTCTTGACCCTCGGCGATTTCTTTTTCGACCTCGTCGACGACCTCCAGAATCCAGTCTTGGACTTTTAGGACTTTGATTTCCCTTTTTCTTACTTCTTTTTCTTCGAACTTGTTTCCCCAATTCACCTCCCGAACTCAATTTCTGCAGTTTTCTGGAAACACCATAATCTTTCTGATTCATACTCGTATTTTCCATTTTTGAATTTCATAAAGCCGTTCGATCCCATGTTTTAAGCTCGATGAATCTGACTTGAATCATGTTGTATTCTCTTACTTAGAATGAGCTCCACTTAATCTATGATATTCTTCTAGAACTTCGTTTAAGAGACGAGGATGAAAAGGTACTTCTTTGGGGTACATTTTTCACCTTTTCACATGAATTTGCTTTGCTTATATCACGAAAAAACCGAAAATTCCTTGTAAAAACATTATTTGTAAAAAAATTTGTCAATTTCGACAACTTCTATTTGTTAAACAAATTTCTTATTTTGTTTCGCATGAAGACGATCTCCATGCTGTTTTCGTTTAGGTTCTGAGAGGTGATATGTGGTTCTTAGATCGATGACGGTGTAATAAAATCATTCGCAGGATCGTACCTAGGCATGCGCTCTGGACAATTCAGAGTTAGTTCCGAGCTGGTTCGGATTGTAGCCCACGAACATAGATAATAAATCGGGACATGTTCCCCATACCGTGTAGGTACATCCGGGTAGTTAACAATTAAATTCAATAATCAAAACAACATTTAAGTTTTATTTCTGCCTGAATAGATGAAGGATTGAGTAAGGTCTGCACTCTTCTTAGGTACTTATCTGAAACATTGACCGGCTATGCGGGATAGCTAATTCAATCTAAAATATCACCAGGAAGGCTCTGTAGAGTTGAACTTCATTGGTTCCTTTGGGTTGGAATTCGACTACGTCCTAAGGTTGTTTTAACGTTTGTACTGGGGTTGGATGATAATTTCCTAGAATTGTCTTATAATTGAGCTTAGGTGTGACCACAGCAATGATTGAATATTAAGTTCAGAGTATCGGAAGGGGATCTGAAATCCTTCACTTGGCACCCCCTTTAACAAAATGTAAAATAGTACATAAATAGTTATTTGTGTATTTAGAGCGTAAAGTAATAGATTGCCGCTTGAGAAAGAATGTTGCCGTGCGACGCGGAGCGGAGCGCGGCGATCTATTGAAAGCGGCAATTTTACTTTACGCTCGAAAAACACAAATAATTTTTTCTACAGTCGCCCTTTTAATAATTAAAACAGTTTTTTATATTATCTTAGGTTATAATAGGAGTGCTAGAATAATCGTCATTTTCGCTATTCATCATGATTAAACTTAAAAAGACCTACGACTCGGTATGTTAAACAATAATCGATTTTTATATAAATCGATTATTTTCTTATATTCGATTTTTATGGTAATATTAATCATTTTTAGTAAATCGATTTTATAAATTACCTGTTTAAATCGATTTTCGGAAACGGCTCGTATTATTTATTAACTACTTTTCAAAATTTTGACAATTATTGACCATTTTTCAATATTTTAACAATTATTGACCATTTGGACTGTTTTTCAAAATTAGTGACCATTTTTCCAAATTTTTGACCTTTTTTCAAAATGATGACAATTTTTAACCATTTTTGCCAGTTTTTGACAATAGTTGTCCATTTTTAAAAGTTTTTAACAATAATTGACAATTTTCAACCATTTTTGATAGTTTTTGACAATTTTTCAAAATTTTAGACCATTTTCCAAAATTATTGACCATTTTTGATAATTATTGACAATTGTTGACAGCTATGGACCATTTTTCCAAATTTTTGTCCATTTTTGACCATATTTAGTGACCATTTTTCCAAATTTTTGATAATTTTTGACCATTTTTTAAAATGATGACAATGTTTAACCATTTTTGACAATAGTTGTCCATTTTTAACAGTTTTCAACAATAATTGTTAATTTTTAACCATTTTTGATAGTTTATGACCATTTTTGACAATTTTTCGAAATTTTAGACCATTTTTCAAAATTATTGATAATTGTTGACAACTATGGACCATTTTTCCAAATTTTTGTCCATTTTTGACAATTTTTCAAAAACTTTAACAATTTTTGACAATTATCAACATTTTCCAAAATTTTGACAATTTTTAACAATAATTGTCAATTTTTGACAGTTTTTGACCATTTTTGATAGTTTTTGACAATTATTGGCCATTTTTGACAATTATTGGCCATTTTTGACAATTTTTCAAAATTTTTGACCATTTTTTATAGTTTTTGACAATTATCGACCATTATTCAAAATTTTAACAATTTTTGACAATTATTGACCAATTTTGACAATAATTGTCCATTTTTGACAGTTTTTAACAATAATTGACAATTTTTAACCATTTTTGACAATTTTTCAAAATTATTGACCATTTTTGATAATTATTGACAATTGTTGACAATTATGGACCATTTTTTCAAATTTTTGACAATTTTTGACAATTATTGACCATTTTTGACCATATTCCAAAAACTTTAACAATTTTTGACAACTATCAACTATTTTTCAAAATTTGGACCATTTCTAACAATAATTGTCCATTTTTGACAATTATTGGCATTTTTGACAATTTTTAAAAATTTTAACGATTTTTCAAAATTTTTGACCATTTTTGAAAATTATAACAATTTTTGACAGATATTTACCAATTTTGATAATAATTTTCCATTTTCGACCATTTTTGATAGTTTTGGACAATTGCTGACCATTTTTGACCATTTTTCAAATTTTTTAAAAAATTGTTGACAATCGACCATTTTTCAATTTTTTTTTAAATTTATGTACAATTATCGACCATTCTTCAAAATCTTAATAATTATTGACAATTTAACAATTATCGACAGTTTTTGACACATTTTGAAATTTTTTGACCATTTTTCAAAATTTTTATAATTATTGACAATTATTAACAATTAATGACAATTTTTGACAGTTTTTGACAATTTTTGACAATTATTGACAATTATTGACAATTATTGACAGTTTTTGACAAAAATTGTCAAATTTTAACAGTTTTTAACAATAATTGATAATTTTTGACAATTATTGACATATTTCAAAATTTTTGACAATTTTCATATAATTTTATTTGATTTTTAATCTGATAAATTGTTAAATATTCACCAATTGAGTTAATTCGGAGGGCGTGGTTTGATTAAATAAGCGAGCGAAAAAGATTTCTTTTTTGCGCTAGAGCGTAAAGTAACAATCCTCGGCACTTGTCGACTTTACGATTTCATTTGAATATATTAATTAGTCATTTTACGCGCGACTGTAAAAAAAATAATTTGTCGAGTTGAACAAACCTAACTTTGAATTATCAATCGCTAAATCCATTCAACAAAAATCAAAGTCAAATAGTCTTAATTTCACAAAAGCAGATAAAGAAAACACCACCATTATACTGTCAAAGGAGGTAAATTCGTCGCTACCATCTGACGGCGAAATTTACCACCGCTCGCGCTTATTGGTCAAATCAAATAGCGCGCGCTTCACTGGCTTCCTGTAACATCATTTCCGTCCCATTTCACGAAAGCACTGCCACAAGTTGCGGGGAACCGAGCGGAAAGATGTTACACATCAAAAACTATGTCGGCGAATCAATTTCTCGCCTGTGCAATAAGAATCATTGAAATTGTTTCATAAGCAAAGAATGTATGGCCGAACATTATAAAAAAATTCGAATTTAGAAGTAACACTAACAATTATTTTTGCAGGTGGAATGCTGCAGATCTTACGGAGAGGAAAAAGTTTATTTGTCAAGTTCAAGCCAAAGCTGTCAAAAAAGTTGGTAAAAGAAAAACTAAGCAGGTGGACGCTACCATTACCATCTTAAAAAATAAAAAATGAACAGACCAATACCGCTTTGCTAATAAGTGGTTTTATACGATAACCAAAATATTTAATTTTAAAATACAATCAAGAAAAATGATGAAATGTTACTAAAATTATGATATTTAATCGAAAATGCCTGCCTAATAGTTGTAGACAGAGCTGGAAATATCGAGAGCAAAACGTTATTTTTAAGTGAGGCGTTACTTGTAATTTAGCCAGTGGCGTACATACCTCGTTACTCTACGATCCTAGCTCTGTTTGTAGATATGTATTTAATTGTTTATTTGACATTTGTTGTAAACTGTATTTAATGTAAATATATATTTTATTTATTGTGAAATAAAATTTGAAATCAAACCTAAACATTTGAAAGTTTTATTTATAAAAAAATTTCTCCATAGATTAATGATTCCTGAATTCATATATAGTAGAATTTGTGTGGTGGTGAAAATCAAAAAAAGAATTTTTTTTATTTTTTTTTATTTTTTATTTTAGCTTAACGTGCCTCGACAGCGCTGGTCATTGGCACAGAAAAAATAGATACAAATATTTACATATAATTATTACAAGTTTTAAATTAGATTTTACGGTATAGATTAGTGCCTTTCAGGTACTGTAAGACTTTTTTGATTTCGGTAGGGCAGTGGAGCATTTCCTTGAGGTTAGGCCTTAGGTCAAATTGTTGATATGTAGCAGAAAATTGTTTGCAGTCTGTCAGTATATGCTTAACGGTCACTATATCATTACAGCTATGGCAAACGGGACGATTTCCTGAAGACATCAGATATCCATGTGTGAGTTTGGTATGGCTGATTCGGATTCTTCTGATTATAGTAGCCTCTCTCCGGGTTAAGAAGTTAAGGGAGAGAGGAGAAGTGGATGGATGGATATCATGAAGTGCTGTCGTGCTATTGCGCCACAGGTGACGCCAAGAATCTTCTGTAACGTTTTTGAAGTGGATCTTTAGGTCGGTTGCGAGTTGGATAATGTGTGTTGGGTTGTCATTAGTGGTGGCTTCTTTCACGGGACGGTCCGCAGTTTCGTTACCATCAATTCCAATGTGGGATGGAAGCCAGATGAGAGAGACTTTTATATCTTGAGCAACGAGAGTTTGATAGATGTCGTGTATGTTCTGGACAATTGGGTGGTCAGTGAAGATTGACTTGATTGACTGAATGGAGGAAAGGGAGTCAGTGCATATTGCAATATTTTTGTGGGGTAGGAAGATGCTTTTGAAAGCTTGAAAGATGATTTGAATCTCGCCTGTGTGAACGCTACACACTGAAGGTAGAGTGAAGGAGCTTATGAGTACATGCTTCGTGGAAACTGCACAACCAACACCGGAATTAGTTTTGGAAGCATCTGTGTAGAGTATTAAATCATAAGGTTTTTTTTGTAGTAATTCTAGGAATGCTTTCTTTATAAGTGCAGTGGGAGATTCATGCTTATTATAAATGGCAAGTGAGGTATCGATTATAGGAATATTTTTGGTCCAAGGAGGAGAAGAAGGAAGAGGGAGCGGGGAGGTCAGAGAAAGGTCAGTATCTTTGAGTAAAGGAGTTGGGAAGTAGATTTTATAATTGTTCGAGGGTTAGTAGGGAGATTAGTCGTTGAAATGAAATGCGGGTGAACAGGATTGAGAGGATTGGAGGATACTGAGGCAGCATATGAGAGGAGAAGGGATTGTCGTCTTAGGGGTAGGGGTGGTTCATTAGCTTCAATATGGAGACTATCAGCAGGGCTAGAGCGAAAAGCACCAAGGCAGAGGCGGAGAGCGATATTGTGTACAGAGTTCAGTGAATCTGTGACAGATTTGGGCGCTGACATGTAAATAAAGCAGCCATAATCAAGCTTTGAGCGGATGAGAGCTCTGTATACTCTTAATAATACGATTTCATCGGCACCCCAGTGAAAGTGACTGAGGGTTTTAACTATGTTTAGTCTCTTTATACAGATGTCTTTGAGTTCCTGGATATGGTTTTTCCAGTTAAGTCGAGAGGCGAAGGTTATTCCAAGAATTTTACATTGATTTGCAACGGGTAGAGGTGAGTTATTAAAGAAAATGTGAGGTAGAGGAGAAGATGTTCTTCTTGAAAAGTTGATTATTTTGGATTTACTTTGAGATAAGGATAATCCAATGTGAGTAGATCTATCTTGTAGAAGGTTTACTGCGGTTTGAAGGAGTTTGCAAGTTGCTGAGATCGATTTACCATGGCAATACACAATTAGGTCATCAGCTTATTGTACGTGCTTTATGGGTGCAGGAAAATTGTAACAGAGTTCGTTTATTGTGAGGATGAATAGGGTAGAACTTAATACTGATTCTTGAGGGACGCCAACATTTTGTGGGTGAGGTGAGGAGAGTTTACCATTAGCAGAAACTGAATGTTCTACAAGTTAGGAAATTATTGATGAACGATAGAATGTTACCATGAAGATTGTATTGGGAAAGTTTATTTAGAATTGCAGTCCTAGATATCGTGTCAAGGGCACCTTTGATATCAAAGAAGTCTTGGTGATTATTTATTGCTGTAGAAATGTGTGTTTGGAGAAGAACAAGGTTGTTGCGAGTGGATCGATGTCGCCGGAAGCCGGATTGGGCATTGGGAATGATTTTGTACTTTTCAAGAAACCAAAGGAGTCTTCTGTTGATCATTTTCTCCAAGAGCTTGCAGGTAGTGCAGGTAAGTGAGATCGGTCGGAAGGAATTAGGCGATAAGGTGAATTTATCTGCTTTTTTTATTGGAATGATTATAGATTTGCGCCATGCGTCAGGGAACAGATGAGTGTTCCAGATAAGGTTATAGATTTCGAGAAGCTTAGAGAGAGATGGATTGGATAGTTTTTTGAGAAAGATGTAAGGGACCTCATCAAGGCCGGTAGCTGAATTTCTACAAGTAGACAAGGCAGATTTCAGTTCGTTTAGGTTGAAAGGGGCGTTGATAGACGTAACATCACGAGGATTTGACTGAAGAGAGGAGGAAGGCTGAATATGTGTAATTGGAAGAAATGGAGATGGGGTTACGTTTATTAAATTTGTCTTCAAAGTTTTGTGCGAGGGAGTCGGCAATTGCTTGGTTTTCGGAGATAACAGTATCATTAAGTATTAAGGAGGGAATTTTAGTGTTGGTTTTCCTGCCTTGAATTTGTGCAATTTTTTTCCAGACTTGACTGGGATTTGTATTATGATCCAAAGAGGAGGTATAGTTTTGCCAAGAGGATTTTTTGCTTTGCTTGACTAAGAATTTTGCTTTAGCTTTTAGCTTTTTAAGTAGGAGAAGGTTTTCTTGTGTTTTATATCGTCGAAACCTGTTAAGAGCGTGTTTGGACTCACGGGGATGGCATTTTCGCAAGCTGAATTCCACCAAGGCACAGCTTTATGTGCCGAGGAAGTGACTGTTTTACCTATGTGAGTCTCGGCAGCAGCAAGTATGCTATCAGTAAACATTTTTAGAGTATCATTTATATTTGCAGAAATGGTTAATGAGGATAAATAAGTTTCAGAGAGAGAAGTAAACTCAGACCAGTTTGGATTTTGTAAGTGCAAGAAGCTTCTAGAGATTGTTTCTTTAATAGAATGATTAGATATAATGATAGGAAAGTGGTTGCTATCATGAAGATTATCAGAAACTTGCCAAGAAAGGGAAAGTGCAGTTTTAGGGTCACATAAGCTGAGGTCAAGGGCAGAGAAGGAGCCGGAGGATATGTTAAAGTGAGTTTTGAGTCCTGAATTCAACAAGCAGGTTCCGGAGGAGTTTAATACGTTTTCTATAGCTTTGCCTCTAGTGCAACCACGAGTGGAGCCCCACAAGGTGTGATGTGCATTAAAGTCACCAACAAGGATGTAAGGGTGGGGGAGCTGAAAAATTAGGTCGGTTAGGTCTTCTTCGTTAAGAGGGATGTCAGGAGGAATGTAAATGCTACAAATGGTCAGCTTATTAGGGCACCAAGCGGTGACAGCAATTGCCTCAAAATTTGTGGTTAGCGGGAGATGAGATGAGGATATGTCGCTAGATACAAATATAGAAGAACCACCACTGGCTCTCACACAGTTGGTACGGATGTAATGATATCCTTCAAAGTTTTTTAGGCTGCGCTGATGATCGATTTTGAAATTGGTTTCCTGGAGACAGAGAAAGTCAGGGGTATGGAGAGAGATGATTTTCTGAATTCTTTCTAGGCGAGGATAAAATCCATCGCAGTTCCATTGTATTAGAGAGAATAGAATTAATTAAAAGAAAGAGAATGAGGTTAATTACTGAGATAGTGCAGAGGAGTCAGTGGTGCTACCGTCATCAGAAAAAGGTTCCCCAGGATGAATATTTTGCTCGGGGTGAAGTTTAAGTTTAATTTTATTAGTCAGACGAGTAATGCGATTTTTAAAGGATCTTTCGTTGACATTGGAATAAACTAAGGATAAATCTTCCAGAAGGGCGGCAGTATCAGAGATAAATTTATTGGCTTCAGGTAGAGGGTCGTTAACTCGATAAGTATTTTCGAGGAACGCAATAAGCTGGGTGCTATTAAGGGAGAAAGACTCGGGAGACTCGTCATGGAGTTTCTGTATGACAGAACGTGATTCGGGGATAATACTGCGACAATCATCATCGGCCAGTTTAGATTTTTTGGTTCTTAAAAAAAAAGAATATTAATTTACTGCTTTATTAACATAATAATCAATTTAAATAAAAAAAAATTGTACAGGAACACGTTAAAACTAAAATTAGGTTCATATTTTTCAAATATTTCATTTTATTTATCTTTGACCGTGGACATATAATGGTTATCAAAAATAAATGCGACATTAATATGATTACTTTTATTGTTATAATGATAATCAGACAAATAAATTAATAATATTTACAACTAATTACAAAAAGAAAATTTCAACGGTTATATATATTTAAGCGTAGTACTAAAAAAAACATTTAAAATTAACATCTGTATAAAACACTCAGTTCATTTTCCAGTAAAAAGAGTTGCCTACTGAATAGGCAGTGACATGTTTAGTCCATTCAAAAAGTTCATCAACTTATTTTCATTAAAATTCAAATAAACTTTTTTTTTAATCTAAAAATAACAATAAATAACCTTTTTATTTATTCCTGAGATGCCTAAAAAATGGTAAAAACATACAAAAAAATTATTAAAAACACAATATTATTACAGAAAATTAGATTCTTGCACATAATTGTATTCTTCAATTATAGGTTGTGGATAAAGTGGATTAGGGAGTTTTCCTTCCTTTTGGTACGTTCTCCATCTGATATTCTTAATTAAAGTTGGTTCTCCTAATTCTTCCGGCTTTCTACTTAATCTTTTCTTTTGGTTCCCTTTTCTACGCGGCTTTTCTATTAGTGTGCCATTATTTAAGCGGACTGGCCTGTTTCTAAAAATAAAAATAAAAGTGAATATTTGCTTTGCAAAGTCGTTAAAAATTGCTACGGTACTTGCTTTGTTTGATTTTTATTAAGTGTGCTAATTTCAATTGAAAACTATTTAAAAATTCAATTTTACAGCTAGATTTTCAAACGGGTACAAACCATCAACAAGATAAAAGACAAAGTGAGAGAGAGATAGTAGTGAAATATAAAATCAATGCCATAACATTGATTGATTGATTGATTGTTTAGTTCGGCACCACCAGTCAGAGGCTTAAAGACCTCGGCACCTCAGCCTTTAGGCTTTTTGTGCTCTTGGTTATATCGTTTATGTGAAGAGACCAGTAGCCCTTATCAGGCTCAACAGTCTTTTCACTAGGTCCTTCTTGGAGAAATCCTTCCCTGGATACTCTGGTCCTAGGAGTCTATATCTCATCTCCAGTGAGACAGTGCTTCACATTCGAAGATAATGTGAGGGGCTGTTTCCTCCTCTCCCATGCACAACCGACAGATAGGTTTCTCCCTATACATGCCAATTTTATGCATGTGCCTGCTTTGGGTTAGGTTTGTGGTGAGTGGGTCTATAAGACCCTCCACTGCGACTCGCAAGAGTCTTTTGTGGCTATGCATCTTTAGGGTACAGTGACCGGTGAGTAATCCTGTCACTTTCCTTATCTGGCCACTGCTAAGGTTTAATATTTCGTTAGTCAGCGACTCCGAGGGTTTTTTGACCAGGAGTTTGCTGTGATCTTGTTTTGGCACGTGTCTCCAGTACGTCTGATGTTAAGTTTGAATCCACCGAGATGTACAACCACGTCCAGCATATTTTGATATTCCAAATACTGGTTCTGGACCAGTGAATGCAGTTTCAGACCCTAGCTTTGCTAGGGTGCCCCGGGAGCCACTTAATAGTTACTCTATTATCGTTTGCCAGGGTTAAAAGTTTTTGCAGGCAGTCCCAGACCAGTCTAGATCTGGGGACATGCTACAGATATCAGTGCTGCCTGACTATCTGAGAGTATGAGGACATTTTGGCCTCTATACCCTCTTTCTTCTGCCTGGAATACAGTTGCAAACTTCCCCCAATGAAGCGTGGACATTGCACCTGGGTCAGGCACCATGGACTCCAGCTCCTGTTCCTATGTCAGCTTTAGATCCGTCTGTGTACCACACCAACGTTCCTTCCTGACTGCAAGCTTCCAACCCATCCCAGTTTAGCTGGACATGGTATGGTTGGTTGTCGTTAATTGTGGCCAACATGTTATCACTTCTCATTTCAAGAAGTGAGTTTGTGATAGCATCTGTGATTCTGGAATGGGTGTTTTTCTGAACTGTTTTTGGCCACCAAACTAAGGCTCCATATGTAACCATGGGACTCACCACAGATGTGTACAGTCATAACATTAAACTTTCACGATATTAAAAAAAATCCCTCTCAGTTGATCTGAAAAGAATTGGCGCGGTCAGTAGGATTATTGGATGAAAAACGACCCCTATAAGTGGTTCTTTTAATTTTTTTTGTTATCCAGCTAAGATCATACAACTTATACCTTATTTCATAAACTGGACTGGTCCTATACAGTCGACCATTTCAAACTCGATCAGTGTTTCCATCTATAACATAATAACCATCGACAAATTCACCAGAAGCAGATTAAAATATTTTAGTAAAATTGCACTTTTTCATCCTACAGAAATTTACCCTTTCAGCATTCATTCGTTTGGGTTGTGCTCAACATCCCAGGCACTTGAACTGAAAATTTTTGTACGATTATTTCCCTTTATGCAGTCTCACCATCAATCGTGATAACTGTGGGCTGTAATAACTAGCCCTGCGGCATTTTTTAATGAACATACACTTTGATTGTTTATAATCGAAATTCCCTGCTTTTGTCATTAAACAAAATAAAGCTTTAGGCAAATAATAATAATATCTAAAGCCAATCCAATTCACTATAATTAATACTCTAATAATTTTAAATAAAACCAATACTTGCCTTTGTACTTTCCTTTTCTTATTCGCTTTGTTCTTTTTTACTTTAACAGACATCTCCGGGCTTTTGTAAGCATACAAGGCTTGATCGGTTAGTTTTTGGTTAACTTCAAACCGATAAGTAATAGGTATGTCGTTATGTTTAAGGGATGTTATATTACTAGGAATATCTAGAAGTAAAGGAACTGGGATTTCGTTGAGTTTGTTGTCTTTGCTGGCCTTGTATTGTCGATAAAGTCGTTTCTTATCTCTATTATTCACCGTCTTCAGTCTGGTTTGACAGATGAAGTGCTTCTTTTCCGTGCAAGTTCGCGAACTCCATCTAAAAATCCAAAAAAAGTATGCATTTTTGTGAAATATTTTAATATATAAGAAGAAATCTCTAGGTACTTTGCTTTCACCGCCTTTTACCAGAAGCTGAGTACATAAGAAGAGAAGAGAAGAAGAGATTTGGAAGGGAGACAAAGAAGAGATAATATTCTCACTATGAAGCAAATGCTAAAGGTTAGCGTCAGACCAAGTAATGAGATCACAATTAGACTTTAGGTTCAACTTGTATACTTACAAATATTGTTTAGCAGGATCCATAATAATGCAATGCCATTGTAGAGTTTCTCGAGTTTGTTCAACAGTTTCTTTTGGAAAACCATTGTAAGAGAGGGGTTTGCCGGAAGCTGCCCATTTCCATGCCATGTTACGCCAATCGTACACTCCTCCTAACCATCGTTCCAGTGGATCTTAAAAATATTTCATTCATTTTATATCAAAAATTTATAATATGTGAGCTGTTTTCCTGATTCTAGCAATAAGATATTTTCTGTATATAGAGGGTTACTTCCAGGTGGATTTTATTGCGAAAAAAAATTGAAAGACCACAAATATTAATCAGAAAAAGAAACTTCCAGTTGATCTTTATAAGATATGGATGCGTTTTGATATGCAGCTTACAAAAAATAACAGCACATATTAGCATTGTTGATTGGCACATTACAGATCCATATCTCTTTTGAAATATTGCTTGTCGTCATTCATTTATTCATTCATTTATTTGGGTTGTGCTCATCAGCCCAGGCACTTGAACTGAATGCATGTACCATTTCCCATGTTATCTACTTCCATTCCAGAAGCTTCGGGTCTTCTATAAAGACCACTAGTTTGACTGGAGGGATTTTCAGTAGTTGTGATGGTTGTATTATTTCCTCTCCAAAGTGCTTCCGTCTAAGTTCAAGTAAGTTCTCGCAGAAGCAGAGTATGTGAGTAGGTGTTTCATCATCAAGTTCACATTTTCTGCACATAGGTTCACTAACTTTACCCATTTTGTGCAGTTGTTTCCTCAAGGTGCAGTGTCCAGTCACCAAGTCGGTAACTGTCTTCAAATGTCTCTTACCTAATTTCAGTAGCCTGGTTGAGAGTTCCTAGTCTACCTCTTTGTATGAAGGTACTCTCTTGTGTCACCCTCCATTTGAATTGGTGTTGCCTATCTAGCCAGTTCCCGATTTCCCATCTTATGCAATCTTTTGTGATTCCACAAAACGGTTCCGAACCTATGAAGTCTCCTTTAAAGCCTTCTTTAGTTAACTGGTCCGCCATTTCATTACCTGCAATCCCCTCACGTGCCCGCACCCATATTAGAGACACTTTGTTGTCTCTTGCCAGCCTGTTGGGGGATTCTTTGCAGTTTTTCAGTTGTTGGATTACTGTTAGCCTCAAGCAGAGCCTGGTTGTCAGTGAATATTTTTGTTTTGTTTTGTCCGGTATATCCTCTTCTGATGCTTTCATCAATACAAGCTATAGCGGCAATCATCTCTGCTTGAAACACAGTCGTATATCGACCAAGGCTAAAGAACATTCTCTTTCTAGGTCCTTTTATACCAGTCCCAATGCCATGGTTTGTTTTGGAGCCATCGGTGAACCAGATGATTTCTCCAGAATTACCTGGGTGTATCACCTGTTCCCTAGATGGGATGATGATATTCACTCGCTCAGTGAATATATTCTCTGGTGTCATGCTATCAAAACTCATGTGAAATATGGGTTCGTCTAGTAATGTCCCAGTTGTATCAGTGTATCCTTCTCGAACATTGTTCGGGGACCATAAGTCTCCCGATTTCAGCCTAAGAGTTGCCATCATTGCCTCCGCCCTTATAAAAAGTTCTGGAGGAGGAAGTCCAATAAGGGCTTCCATTGATGACGTCCCCGTGCTGTTCATTGCCCCGGTAATACCAAGAAGGGCTTGTCTTTGGATTACAGTTAATATATTAACTGCAGGGGACACCTCTGTCCTCCTCCACCAGAATATTGTTCCATAGGTGATCGTTGGCCTTATAACAGTTATGTAGAGCCAGTGAACCACCTCAGGTCGTATTCCCCAGGACTTGCCCATAACTCTTCTGCATTGCCCGAAAAGCCTAGTCGTCCTGGTTGTAATTTTTTCCAGGTGTGCCTTCCAATTCAGTTTGGAATCAAGGGTCACTCCCAGATATTTGACTTCATTGGATATTTCTAGCTGCTTGTCGTCATTTTGTCTCATGTTTTTCATTAGGAAGTTTGTTAACAAAACTATACACATTTTTATCACTGTAGGTACAACTACAAAGCATTTTCTTACCTAAAGTTTTCTTTCCTAAGAAATTTCTTATGAGCTTGTCTTGATTCTTGTTTTGTATAATTGCGAGATTGCTGTGCTTTTCTCGACATTCAAATAATGCTTCTGACCAGGTAATTGCTTGCTTACTGAAGAAGTAACATCTGTGACCTTGTCTTATGAATTTAGGAGGACACACATAACTTTGCCTTAACGAATTACTACGGAAAGGAATATGTTCACTGATGGAAACTGAAAAAAAGCAATAACTATTTAGCTTAACATTGAGAAATATTGATTTTTAATTCGAGAAAATTTCCATAAATATACTACAATAGACAATTATTTTTATAGTGTTATTAAAAGCTCAATTAATTTTTATTGTATTATTTATTCGAGCATAGAACTATTTTTAGAAATGTCACAGTCATTGGCAAAAATGCTATTATCATTATTTTTATTCAAATCGCCAGCATTCTTTTAAGATAACTAACTTAGATTACAATGAGGTCACTGCGACTCAATTGACCTATGAATAAATTAGATCCTTAAGGATTGGTTTTTTATCACAGTCAATTCCGCCATTTGTATTCTATTATGTCACCCGAATTGCGAATAGTTTTAGTTAGGAAGCTAACCATTACTGTACTTCATAAAAATAATAAGCAGCTTGACCTACACGACAATGCCAAAAAATCGTACGCATGGGTAAGAAATGACCAGTCCAGAAGTTTATATATCCACTAGGTCAGTGCTTTTCATTGGAAAATAATTTGCGTGTCTGCTTCTTCCTCTGGTATTACCTTAGGATATTTTGCTGGTCAGCGTCTCCCAGAGTTCTTCCACCAGGAGTTTGCTATTTTATTCGAGTTCTAAATCTTCGGTAGTCAATAATTAACTATCTGTCAGTAGCTAGAACTCATTCAAACAGCTGATTTACTTCATAAAACAGTGAATTAGTCCAGCTAGACCAATATTGGTTCCTCAGAATCCAAGTTCTGTTAATGTCAGTGAAACTGACTTAGGTTTAGGCATTGTTTGAAGTGTAGACGGGTATGGACAGATGTGTCAGCCTAGCAGAAAATGAAACCTCCTGCAGAATAAAATGTTTGGAGAAAATTATTATCATGGATAGCTATCCACCATCTGGAACCGACCAAACTGGCTAGAGATGCTACTGATAAATAAATACTTGGATCTGGCTCTGGTTATGGGAAAAGGTTCAAGTCATTTATATACCCAAGGGAGGTGAAGTTCTGAGTTAACACCAAAGTCATACAGGCCAATAAGCCTAACCTCTTTTCTACTGAAAACAGGTTACTAGACAGGTACATAAGAGACGAAGTGTTAAAGGATAAACCCCTAGGCAATCGTCGATATGCCTATTAACCAGGCAAATCTACGGATCTAGCGCTGGATGATCTAAACAGGCTTATCTCAAAGTCAATTGAAGACAAAGAGATAGCGATGGCCACTTAGACATCGAGGGAGCATTTAATAATATTACCACGAATTCATTGGTTAATGCAATGAATAGGCGGGAGACATCCACAATAATATGCCGATGGATAAAGGCAACTCTGGAGGGTAGGATAATAAGCTCCACTCTGGGGCAAGTCACCATCAAGGCTAGGACGGGTGGAGGATGTCCATAAGGAGGAGTGCACTATGGGCAACTTTAGTAGACGACCTCCATCAAATTTTTACTTCAAATTTTTACATCAAATTTTTACTGTCTTGGATACGCAGACGACATCGCTATTGTAGTCAGAGGCAAGTTTGATGGGGTAATATCGGAAAGAATGCAAATAGCCTTAAATATAGTTGATAATTGGTGCATACAAGAGAGACTGACAGTCAATGCTCAGAAAACACAAATTATCAATTTCACGAAAAAGACGGCCTAAAGCTAATAGTGTTAGGAGAAGAGGTGATTCCATTTGCCAAAGAAACAAAGTACCTAGAAGTACATTTTGATCAAAGGCTTTCATGGAACACTCACCTTCAGAAGACCACACAGAAAGCTACCATTGCCCTTGGCAGATGCAGAAGAATGTGTGGAAAAAACTGGGGACTTACCCCAAAAATGACACAATGGCTATATGCACAAGGGTTGTTAGACCAATGATAGCCTATGGATCAGTAGTGTGGTGGACAAAGACACTGCAAGTGGGAGCTATAAGGCTATTGAGTAGCTCACAAAGGCTCGCTTGCCTGTGTATTACGGGAGCCATAAAAACTACTCCCACAAGTGCGATGGAAGTCTTGCTGAATCTGCCTCCACTACACATTTTTATACAAGGCGAGGCCAGATCTGTAACGCACAGATTACTGAAGAGTTAACAACATATAAGCCAAACGCAAGGTGCTGACTATAGAAAACTTATCGAGGAGCTAAAAGCGGATGTCTTAATGGGGCAACCCATGGACGCAACGGCCACGAGATATAGCTTTAATAATAAGTTCCAAATAACTATACCAGGTAGGGAAGACTGGAAGAAAGATGTACCCATACAAGCTGAGGCGACCTGGTATGCGGACGGCTCCAAGACAAAAGTAGGTGTAGGAGCCGGAATTGTAGGGCTAAACCAAAGGATAGCTATTCCAATAAGCCTATCTAAGAACGTCACAACTTTCCAAGAGGAAGTGACGGCGATTCACCACTGCGTTGAAGAAATTAAAAGGCAGGAAAGGACATACCGTTCAGTTGTCATCTTCACCAACGGTCAAGCCGCACTGAAGGCACTCGATTCCACAGAGGTCAATTCTAAGCTATTATGGGATTGCATAGGCGCCTTAAACGAACTTGGATAACATTGCAAGGTCATGGTAGCCTGGGTACCAAGGCACGAGGGTCATAAGGGCAACGAATTGGGGGATGAAACGGTCAGACAAGGCTCATCAATGCCATTCATTGGACCGGAACCCTTCTGCGGCGTCGCAAAGTCGACAATAAATATGGCCACAAGGAAGTTGGTGGCACAGAAATTGTGGGCAACCTTACCAGAAACAGTTCATTAGAGGACATTCGCCAACTTTCACGGCAGACCTAATCAGCAAAGATAGGAAAACTATCAAAGCCTTAGTAGGTTGTTAAGAGAGCACTGTAAGCTTAACAGACATGCAAAGATAATGGGGTTGACACGAGAAGCCATGCGAAGATTGTGATAACTAGAAGAGGAAACTGCAGAGCACATCCTATGCCAGTTCGATTGCCTGGTGAATGTGCGGTTTCTTGTACTAGGCGATGAGAAGCCACCGGCAAGAAACTACATGAAAGATTCAGTCTCATTGGCTACTTAAAAAGAGTCTAGCTGAAGAATGTAATCTAAATTCAGAAGACCACAATAGATCTGAAAAGGTCGCAGTGGAGAAGGCCGATTAGCCACCTCATCAAATCTAATCTAATCTAACCTAATCTGGTTCTGGCTCATGCTTTAGCTCTGGTTCAGGCTCTGTGTGTGACTGACCCATATGAAATTTTCGCAAATAATTATTTGATATAGTAGGTAAAATACAAAGGACTGTAGGTTTGCCAAAAAAGCTACTACAAAGATGACGAAAATAAAATGGACGATATCTATGACCGTCCAGCACAATTTAAAAAAAATATTGTACGACTAAACCTTTGTTATGAATTTCTCCGTCCAATGGTGACAACTGAACGAAAATCAGTTCAATATTTGTTTAGTTTATTGCGTTCATACAGACAGAGAAACAACTTCAAAATATTATACAGGAGATAATTTCCATACCAAAACTCACTTTTTATTTTTTTTTAGTTCAAGCTAAGAATCAATCGATCTTTAGGTGATCCCAGCATAGAACTTTT
Source organism: Lochmaea crataegi (assembly GCA_947563755.1). Taxonomy (NCBI): domain Eukaryota; kingdom Metazoa; phylum Arthropoda; class Insecta; order Coleoptera; family Chrysomelidae; genus Lochmaea; species Lochmaea crataegi. Next base: position 136,258,882 of record OX387422.1, read on the forward strand.
TTCGTACAACCAAAACTCAATCAGCGTCTTTACCATTCTTTGGTTGTAGGAGTTTAGCGCCACATCCAATTTATTAAGTCTACATACGTAGCACTATTCTTTACGATAGAGGATATAAAAATACTGTTGTTTAGACGTTCTCACGTTTACTATTTTATTGTTATTAACGTCTGTAGTTAGTTAAGGTTCGACGCTGGTGTTATAGAAATGACATCATATATTAAATTTATTGTCCCAATTAATTAAATTTGGCCTCCGATAGTTCTTTATTAATTTTATAGCTGCCGAATTAGATCAGCACAATAAATACGTTTGGAAAATGATTACAGTTTATCATCTAGTTGGAATAAGGATTGTATAATATGGAGGTATTCCATTCAGGTTGTCAATAGCCTTAATAAATAAGGCTTTTTAATCCGACAGTCAAAAGTAAAAAATGTATACAGGTACCTAAAGTTGTATGAATTATACATCGACTTTTTAAATTTTAGATTCGCCTCAATACCGGTATAAACCAGTGCAAAATAAAAATGTATTTTCACCGTATAATACGTGGAACTTACTCGATAAAAATCCGATAAAAAACAGCAATCGCAACATCTTGTTCGAGTCCTTGTAAATGTATCTGCAACTAAATAGATAACTTGCTGGGATTAGCAGGAAATGATATCAGTTTAGATGCTTGTTCCCATAATAAATTAAATTCTGCAGAGATTACGGTTGGAATTATTGGACTACCCAGTAATTTATTATTCACTCGGTGACTGTGGACTGCAGGTGCACCATTGTCTGGAAAAAAAGAGAAGAAAGTTTTTATAAATACGAACATAGTCTTAGGTGGATAGAATAAATCAAAGTGTTTATATTGAATTGAATTTTATTCACGATCGGTTATCGGTTTGTAATTTTTAGTAAATACTATATACAAAGTGTAAAACCTTTTATGGTCTTATAATACATTCTGTGTGGATTTCCAAACAATGAACCTTAACACAAAATTTACTTGAAATCTAGAACCACCAAAAATATCATTATTTAAAAGCGATAATCATACAATTTTTGGCGCCTTACAGTACATACAGTATTGTCACTGGTGATGAATCCTGGATTTCCTCTTATGAACCAGATAGTAAACGTCAGTCAGCTGTTGAACCAAAACCGACGAAAGTTATCCTTTCTCGAAGTGTTTCCAAAAATATAGTGGCGACATTTGTCTCAAAATCGGGTCATGTAGCAAAAACTCCTTTGCAAGATCCAAAAACTGTTACTGCTGATAGGTACGTATCGATTACTTTGCCAGAGGTAATTGGTGAGTTTCGAAAAACCAACCCTCTACGACGAATGATCCTCCACCAAGACCAAGCAAGTTTCCACATAGCTCGAAAAACATTTGAATTTTTAAAGCAAGAAAACATCGAATTGCTGGACCATTCATTCAATCATTCATTCATATATTTTGGTTGTGCTCATCAGCCCAGGCACTTGAACTGAATCTTTGTACCATTTCCCATGTTATCTACTTCCATTCCAGAAGCTCCGTGTCTTCTATAAAGGCCACTAGTTTCACTGGAGGGATTTTCAGTAGTTGTGATGGGTGTATTAATTCCTCTCCAAAGTGCTTCCGTCTAGTAATGTCCCAGTTGTATCAAGGTGTCCTTCTCGTACTTTGTTCGGGGACCATAAGTGTCCCGATTTCATCCTAAGAATTGCCATCATTGCCTCCTCCCTTATAAAAAGTTCTAGAGGAGGAAGCCTAATAAGGGCTTCCATTGATCCCGTCCCCGTGCTGTTCATTGCCCTGGTAATACCAAGAAGGTCTTTGGATTACAGTTAATATATTAACTGCAGAGGACACTTCTGTCCTCCTCCACCAGACTCCAGACTCCACTTCAGGTCGTGTTCCCCAGGTTTTACCCATAACTCTTCTGCATTTCCAGAAAAGCCTAGTCGCCCTGGTAGTAATTTTTTCCAGGTGTGCCTTCCAATTCAGTTTGGAATCAAGGGTCACGCCCAGATATTTAATTTCTTTGGATATTTCTAGTTTTTCTCCGAACAACAGTACTCTATCCTGCAGGAGAACTCTTCTATTCGTAAGAGCAAGTAGTTTTTTTTGGATTTACTGAAAGGTCCTCTTTAAGGCACCATTCCTCCACAATTCGCAGTGCTTCCTGCTGCTATCCTACTATGTAGTCGCAAAGCCCTGCGTCCATATTCCATATTCCTTGATCATTCAACCTACAGCCATCAAGTCGTCCACATTTAGGTTACATAAAAGTGGTGAAAGTACTCGACCTTGAAGTAACGGTGTATGTTTTATCATGCATATGTGCTGATATTCTCCTATGCTCGAGCATGGATCCTATCCATTTGCATGAGGTTCTGTTAATCCCTATTTTTTTAAGGGATCTGATAATTGATGACATCGATGTGTTATTAAAAGCACCTTCGATATCTAGAAATGCTGCAAGGGCTACTTCCTTATGATTCAGGCTCCTTTCGAGACCTGAGACCAAATTATGCAGGGCAGCTTCACCCGATTTCCCTGCTTGATTGTAGTCTTAAACGCTTCTTCTCGTAAGTATGAGTAAGTAAGAATTGCTGGACCATCCTCCATACATTCCTAACGACTTTTTTACTTTTCCAAAAATTGAGAATGAGCTGCGTGATCAAAGGTTCCAGTCCCCAGTAAACGCCTTCAAAGACTCTATTTTGAATGTACCAACAAGCGAGTGGAATAACTGCTTCCAGAATTGGTTCCAAAGGATGTAAAAATGCATTTCTCTTCGTAGAGAATACTTTGAAAAATAATAGTGTTTAATTCTAGCTCTATCTCTATATATTATGCAAAATATAATCGTATAATTTAAATTGGTTAAACATTACAAACATAATGAAAGTGTGCAAGAAATTTTTATTTTGTTGAAAATCAAACACCACTAGCGTGGGATAAAACTAAATATTGCTTAATAATATTAGCTACAAAACAAACGTTTATACGACATACATGCTTAACAATCCTATTAGTTTGTCTACGTACAAGAGAATAACAATAATAATAGTTATTGGAGAATATATGTGACAATTAGCTGACATAGATAGAGTGTTTGCTTGTTTTTGACATACACAACAATAAGTAGATTTTGTTTTGTACTCGCAAATAAGATTGAACAATAATTTTTTTTTGTAAATGACTGAAGTTCATTGTATTCACTAAAGGTACATTGATCTAAATGTTGTTGAAAAAGACGTTGATGCGTAACAGACGATCGCTTTTGAATTTCAATTTAAATGACAATCCTTTAATAGCCTTATATATATGTTGATTTAAAATTAATTGACAAATTGTGTCGCATTTAATAATAGCAACAAAGAAAAATACCCAGATTGACTAAGTGTTGCCACTTATATTCGATATCCTATTGCATAGGAGCACAAGGAAGGGTCGACAGCCGTAAAGCGACAATAAACCATTGGCGTTACATTTGAATGGTTTCATTTGTCGGGTTTATTTAATAGTGCAAAAATACCTGCTATAATCCGTTACTGAAAATGGGTATTAATTAGGTACTCTAGGTAGGTACTGCTAAACAATGAAAGTTTTGACTACTATGCGGTCACAAAGTATTCCAGGTAGCTATAAATGTAGATAGGTACTTGAATTGTGCAATCCTTAAGGGTATTCATTACGGAATTCTCTTATGGAGAATTCAATACAAATGTGCGTTCAAATATCACGAACTTGAGTAGAGCTATCAACAAAGTTGTTAATTATTTAAAATCTACTTAACGTTTTGTACGTATCATATTTTGGGAATTTTTTTTATTTAATTTGAATCTAATCATAGAAAGTTTCGAAAAAACGTGTCTTCTCAGTTAACGGGATCTATAGATAAATATGTACTTTTGTAACAAACGATTTAAAGATAAAGTAAAATAAATAGTAATGGGCGAAATCAGAACTCGATCCGAATTAAAATGGCGGAGTTATGTGATCGCATTAATTCTGAATTGAAAATGTTTCTGCAGTTTATAATTTACAACCTCTTGAAATAAGTAACCGCTAGCTTAGATTTATGACAAAGATTTCAGAGTGATAAAGAAGGGTCTATTTTATTGTCCTTTTGTCTAGGTACCTGCTTCAAAAGAAAACTAACAGAGCATTCTACTGTTGTGAATAATTTATTTTTATTTTTAAACTTTTTGATATTATAAGTGCACACACTTTATTTTAGGTTAGGTTAGTTCGTCTAATAGTAATATTTAATATAAATAAATGTGTTACCTGGCTTTATTACGTCTATAAAAAATATATAATGTTAAAAATTAAAAAATTTACTAGTGAAAAATGTATTTTTTTTAAACTTAAGCCTGCTTTACGCTATGCTAGATTTTTAAAAAAAAATTGTTATAAAATTACAGAAAACTTCTCTTTGAATCAATAAACAATCGCTTTTCCAGTGATAAATAGTATTACCATGAAAACAGATATGATATCTACCTACTCTATTTAAAACAGATAAAATTCAAAGTTGTTTGGGTCAAATGGTTTACAACGGTAGGTAGTCATAAATTACCCACTGACGGAGGCAACCGCATTTCATTGTAGCATCTGTACTTGTTGTTGGTCTTGACAGCTACCCTCGAAATCTGAAATTTCAAGGCCATTTGTGGAACGAATAGCCTTAATATAATTAGGTAGTTATCTTTTGGTATATAATATATATCCTAAAAATAAAATATATTTTTCAGTATTTGTTGCACTTTTGTAGTCAGAATGTCGTCAAAATTTAGCCCCGTTTTGTTATGGACAATGCCAGCTATCATTCCAGACTAGTAGAAAAATTGCCCTCATCTAGCAGGAGAAAGGGGGAAATAAAGGATTGGCTTACTGAAAAAAAATACCTTTTGATAATGATGCCGTAAAAGCAGAGCTTCTAGTGAGAGATAATAGGGCAAAATTTAAACGGCATGTTGTTGATAAAATGGCCAAAGAACATAATTATTGTTCTTCGTTTGCCACCTCATCATTGCGAATTAAATCCCATATATATTTTTGTTATATTGTGTATATATATTTGAATTATATATATTTTCTATTGTAATGTTAATGTGATGATACCTACCAACCATATTTCAGCCTATACTTCTTTTATCTAATAGAAAAAATCCAAATATATAAATTTATCCGAATACAAAATTATTTAACAGAATAAAAAAACTGTAAGACCCATCCCTACTCGGCAAAACCCTTAAACTGACTGCACGACAGTGGCCACCGTCTTATCATATTAATGAATCCCCAACCATTGTTGTGAATTTTACGACTCTATTGTATTTGAGATTTGAGGCGATACAGGAAGTGACGATTTAATTTTGGTAAAACTGACCTGTTTTATCATTTTATTCCACATAGAAAAAAAGAAAGACTCACACTATATATATATATAGTACTTTTGAATAAATAATGAGGCACTTTGCTCCTACGGAAAAGGGAATACAGTATAACCAAATTTACTTTGCAAAAAAATATGGGACCAGTAAGGTTTGCGACCCTCAGAATTTTGCAGCCATTTTTTTTTATTAGAAAGCCCTAGTGCTATAGAACATTTTGAAAGAAAAAATTTTTGGATCATGCACTTTTGAAAGAGAAAATTCCAATTAAAAGTACTAAAAATCCGCCATTTTTTAAAATTTTTGACAATTTTTGACAATTATGTCTAGATATCAGATGGTCACAAATTTTAGATAGAGCGGTGGATGGACAATGTTGCCGGTTCTCATTTCCGTAACTCGTGACGGCTTGAAAATACTTTACACAAGGTTTTAGATCTTTTTACTGAAAAATGTGTGGTACAATCAGAATTTATAGAGAAAAATCCAAAAAACAATATTTTTTCACCACGACCACTATTTGGACAGATATTTTATTAAAAAAATAGTTAAATACTTTATATCCAACATGAATTTTTCCGAGATGACGAATAAATATGTATGTATAAATGTAGACATAAATATCAAATAATTTGTATTCCACATAAAGTTTTCCAAAAAGGGGAAGGGTTACCCTAAGAATGTATATAGATAGTCATAAACTTCCAAAACTTCATGTGGAATACAAATTATTTGATGTTTTTTCGAGAAACGGAAGGGAATATACCAAGATTCACATATTTCCTTCCACCCGTTGAACCAATTATAACCCGACTAACAGTCACAAATATTTGCAGTGAAATTATAATGGAATTTCTTATTATCGAATTAGCATAATTAGGAATAACATATCTTTTACAAATAATAATCATAACAATAGTTTTAATAATTCATCATCGCTTCCCGACCAACGGACACAGATCTCTAACAATATCAGAAAATAAGAAACAGAAAACAAATAAGGAAATAGTAAATAAAAATAACAACAGAAATAACCTCAATAAATAACAGTAATGACAATCAATAGTTTTCATCATAATCCAACACATATTGCTTCCCGACCAACTGACAGAGATCAAAGTGTAACTAACCAAAACCAAAACCTAACCTAATTTACATTAACCAAATGAAACTCAACAATGTAATAAACTAGAGAGGTTAAGCTCCGAATTATCATTTCATTTATTTCAAAGTAATAATATATGAAGAAAACCATGTGGTTGTAACATGTCTATCGACCTGTTTCGATTTTACAGAATAAATCCTTTTAATTAGCGCTCCTCGTCACTAGCCACTTCCAATTTTAGTTCTGTGATCCCAAACTCTTCAACCCTGACCACCATAAGACAATTGATGTCTGCCAACGGACGCTTCCATTTTTTCCAACGACACGAGAGACACCCCTTTTCGTTACCGACTGCCTAAGGGGAAAGACCATCTTTCGTTATCTTTAAGTATCTTATGAATTTGGCTGTGGTAAGTTCAAAATCATAATTTATAATTAATAAGCTTTTTCTAAAGTACTGTCTGATATAATTTTTGTATGCATTCTTTATTTTTTTACAGAGATAGACGAAATTAAATTCATAAACTGTTCTTTTATACTAATATGTTAGTTTTAAACCAAATACTCTTTTATAATTCACTGTTTTACTTTTATACAAACATTTTCAAGCTTTTAATTATAAAATAAGATTTTTATAATCCGTTAACCTACAAAATATTCCTTCGTAACGCCAGTGCCGGTTTCATATATTTCCTAAGCACGATATTTTTTCATACAACTAAATAACTTTTTGCTATGATTAGTTTCTTTCGGATCATTAGTATATTTTTTTAATTTAGCCGACAATTGCTAAGCTTTCAGTAAGTTGAACATTTTTTACTTTCAAACAACTGCCTTCCTTTTTTTAACCTGAAAAGCTGATTAACATAATGTGCCATTACATTCAAGTTCCTATAAATCCCTGATCCACCTGTACTTCTAGATAAGCACAGCCCCAAGGATAGAACCCCAGGATGCAGCCCTAGATCAAAATACCGCCCTAGACCAGGACACATCAGTTCAGATCAAGACCTGACTATCTTCCTCAGGAAACCAGTTCATACAAGCTAAGTACCTAACTATAAAAGTACAAATTCCTTGTTCATTTCCTGTGGCAGAATATATCATAAATTTGTTTTTAATTCTTTTTTTATTTAATTATAAATCCTCAACTATAAAAGTTGAGGTAGATACCACCCGTGGTAATTTTTAGTAACTTTTCTTTATTAACTTTTATTTAAATTTTACAAGGCGTTTCTAACTTTTTCGCCTTAGTTTTTTAGTACTTTTTATCGTCAAAAAGGTAGTGGCGCCCTCAATTTTTACAACCCTTCTGTTACCCTTGTGTGACATGAACTTGGGGTCGAATCACCCTTGAGAGGAGTCTCTAGCCGGAGCCCTTCGAGCTGGTGCCCTTTCAGGTTACAGCCATTTACCGTTACATGGTCCAGCAGTAAGTTTGTTATAAACTTTTACAATTAATGTAAGGTATAAAGCAAATCTATGATAAACATCATATTCTTAAGGATGTTTATTATTTCAATTTATATGATTATAAATGCAAATCATTTTATATTTTTATATATTCATGTAATCTATTACAATGCAAAATTAATTCAATTAAAAGAAAATAAACACCATTTGACAACGCCGCTAAAACTATCACCTGATCACACAACAATCTTAATTTGTGAACGTAAGGTATATAGACATAAGATTTTAGTGTGTAATTTTATTACCTATGAGTGTGGAGTGAAAATAATTATGCTTAAAAATATTTCTGAAAATTGGCAAAATTTAAGTATTTTCTTCCGGTTTATTTTGTGAAACATACTTACATTCAGTTAAAGATAATAACATTTAAAGTTTAAACTGAAAATATTCATCGTAAAATAGCATTAAATAGTGTTGAAAAAGTATCATATTCGTGATTTTTAAAGGAATTTCTGAATGATCCAACGAAATTTTTATTCTAACCTGATTTACTTAAGGTGAGCTATCAAAGAAATTTAAAATTAACATAAAATTCTGAGGGTCGCGAAGTCTCCAGAACCAAAAATATTGTCCTCAGATGTATGCTTTGAACCTTTTTGTAGATTCCGAGATATGTTTCCCCATGTTTCGGATATCCCATTTGAAGAAATTGTTACGTTTTTAGCACCTTATGTCAATCTGACAGGAAATTTCAATATTGACAGTGATTTTGCTAGACAACGATTCAAGACAGTGCAGTTTTTCGTTCAATCACCACCGAGGGCTGATTTTCAGTAGTAATAGCCCAAGGACATTGATAATTGTTCGAAAAAATTTTATAACAAATTTCGAAAGCTTGTTGCTTGGAAACAGACCGACGCCGCAGGCGGAGGTCTGTTGTCTAAAAGGAACAAGCTTGAGAAAGTTGTTAAAAAAATGTTGAGGATTTATCGAATAGAAATTTCTTTGCTAATGATAGAAAAAAATACAGAGCAAAAACAATTCCTTCCCACACCAACTTTTTACTGTAAACAGTATTTTTCGGTATATTTGCTTCTAAATTTCATTAATATTATCGTCAGTATTATGACCAAATCGTGACATTTTGAAATATTAATTATTTTGAAACGTCAAAATCGAAATAAATCAAAATGTATCCATGGCAACGTAATAGAGTGAAAACAGCCTATGGGATGTGTTTTCAGTAGTATGTTGTTCTGATTGGTTGTGTTCAATCAAATGACCTTAAATTGGATTTCTACTAGAGCAAAAAATTTTCAAAGGTAATACCACGATTGCTTCAAAAATTATGTGATAAAATTTGAAGAACGAGTTGAATTTGGGAAGATTATTTTTTTCAACAATTTCAAAGGATTTTGCTTTATTTTTTCATTTTAGTTGTCAATAATGACAAATTCAAAGTAAAATTTTGACGTTTCAATGTAAACAAGGTATTATCGATGAGGAAGCAGTTTTATCAGTATAATACCGAATGATTGGCTAGAATAATGTATTGCTATTGGTTAAAACCACCAAAATGTCAGATTTTGACAAGTGAAAAAAATAATCACTAGTTGTACTACTAGAGGTCAAATTATTTCCGGAAATTTTTTCGAGCTCATGAATACCTAACCTAAAAATGATTTCAGTTTTGAAGCTGTTAAGACACAACACAGTATATTCTTTAACTTTACATAAGTTTTGAGAAACTACAAGTGGTAGAAAATTGCTTTTTTGCAAATATAAACCAGAGTGTCAAAAAAATATTCTGACATTATAAACGTCAAAAAAATATCCAGTATAATTCGCTGTTGGGTACCTACCCACCAGGAAAAAATGTCCACTAAAATTCATCCGTTGCCATGGTGATCTGTCAAAAAAACAAGTTTTGATTGGTTAATAATTACAGGTGTGGAATTTTCAAAGGTAATACCACGAGTGCTTCAAATTTTATCGATAATTTTTTCTTTTCCACGAAAACTTGTTTATTTGGCAATAATATGAAAACAAACCGATTGATAAAATCACGAGTCCGTTAGGACGAGTGATTTTATCTAAATTCGGTTTCTTTGAATGTTTTTGCCTCAAATAAACAAGTTTGAGTGATGAAAATAAAAAATTATGTGATAAAATTTGAAGAACGAGTTGTATTTGGGAAGATTATTTTTTTCAACAATTTCAAAGGATTTTGCTTTATTTTTTCATTTTAGTTGTCAATAATGACAAATTCAAAGTAAAATTTTTCAATGTAAACAAGGTATTATCGATGAGGAAGCAGTTTTATCAGTATAATACCGAATGATTGGCTAGAATAATGTATTGCTATTGGTTAAAACCACCAAAATGTCACATTTTGACAAGTGAAAAAAATAATCACCGTAAATCAAGTGAAAAGAGACATCAATATCTTAAAATTTTTTGCCAATTTAACACGTGTCAGTAATCAAAACCCATTCGAATAGCGTCTCGTGATTTCAATATAAATGTCATTCGATAAATTGATACGTAACAATAGAAATATTTTACCACTTACAAAAAATATTTAAATTTCCAATTGAAATCAATATATGAGGAATTATGATTTATTAGTTTTAGAAAATAATAACCACAGACCACGGTTAACATTTTAACCTTAACTCCAATAATAAAACATAATATAAAGGTCAATGGCTAAATAAGTCTAACATTTAATTTAGGTTCGTAGCTGAAAAGTCTCGTCGTCCAAACTATTTATACATTCTAACCACTATAGTGAATAGTGTGTGGTCTTAATAATATAGAACACGCTCTTTAATATATTTAAAAAATGCTTGATATCATTATTTATAGGTGATTGAAATTCATTGTATATTAATCAGATTTTTTTTATATAGGTAATTATGTTGGCAAAAGTAGCGTGAAAATATTTAAGGTCAATAAATCTATTAGAAATTTGGGCAGTTGTAAACTCGGCCGCTTAAGGATTTATAATATTCTAAATGAAAGAACGCCTCAAAATATACGGTATGTTATCTCGGCCGATCGTAAAACTGATGATACCAGTGTTGCCAAACATTTTTTAAAATCCAAAAATTGAATCCTAACTGGAAGAACGTTATAAACGCCAAAAATTGTTTTGTTGGGAAATGGAAAAAACAAAAAACGATTGCTTTATCAAATAAAGTGAATATATGCCTAGTATGAATAACAGAAAAGAACTTAACCATATGAGGCATTGCAGTCTTGACCACATGAAGAGTTGTGTTTAATGAGCCTATTTTCTTTATTCCAATCAAACAACGTTGTATATCCAGATCGGTTACAACGTTATTTTGAGATTAAAAACAAAAAACAACTGTAACAAAATCCCCTTCTTATTAAACCAACGTGACAACTGCGCTTTTTGGGTTACCCACCCTTTGAACTGTCCGTTGCAGTAGTGTGCTAATTAGTTCTAAAGAGTGAGTACTAGAAACTCTTTTTTCATTTACCGGCTTTTCTCATTCCCGCTTTTTATTGTCAATCGCCGTTATTTTACATTTTTATAACCATTTTGTATTTCTATGTTTTTGTTAGTGAATTAATCGTTGATTACTTATGGAATAACTTCCTAAAACCCAACACCCGGACGATATCTAATTGTTACACAACTGAAAATTAAAAACGTATTTTTATTAATCAAATGAACCAAAAATAAAATGCAATAGTGTAAGACAATTTTTTTTTCTCACCCTGTTATTCTTAAAATAGTTTTCGTTCCAAGTAAAATGAATTAAATCATGGGTATACCCTAATATTTCAGAAATGCATTTCTCGACCAAACAACCAATTGTCTGAAACAGATAAGTAAAGTATCAAAATGTCACGTAGTCTTCGAGGCCACGAAAGGGGAAAGAAAATTTTAAGAACGATTTGAGATTTAGTTTCTAGAAAATAACTAAAGTGTTCACTTGAGCCAAATAAATCTATTAAAATATAGTGTGTATTGTGGTGCATATCAGGAGTTAAATAGGTGAGTCTATCTCACAGAGTAATTCAGTTTTGCCTGTTATTTGATATTTGATTTTAAAAGATATTTTATCACATAGAGTATATATATTTGCTAATTATTTTTAATAATTACTTTGTTTAAAGTTCTTTAATATTCAACGTTATTAAGAACATTAATTTGTTGTTGCATTTCCTATTCATCCAATCCTACTGTACTGTGGAGAGTTTGTGCCACTTGCAGTTTAACTCACATACCTATACTGTACTGTGGAGAGTTTGCGCCACTTGCGGTTTGTCCATTCCTGATACAGGGTGACTTCTCACGTCACCCATATCTCCTTCCACCCCCCTGTATTGTGGAGAGCTTGAGCCACTTGCAGTGTAACCTTATTTTTGCTGTACTGTGGAGAGTTTGTGCCACTTGCAGTGTATTATTATTTTGCTGTACTGTGGAGAGTTTGTGCCACTTGCAGTGTAATATTATTTTGCTGTACTGTGGAGAGTTTGCGCCACTTACAGTAGTTATAATATTGTTTGTGGAGAGTTTGTGCCACATATTCCTTACATGCATTGGGGAGAGTTTGCGCCCCTTTGCACCTTTCCTACTAACCCTAAATATTTACTATTAGGCATTTATTTTTGATCAAGTGAAGTTTTAACTTTACTTTAGTACTGATATGCATAATCACAGTTCAAACACATAAGATGCACCTTGTATATTATTAATACTTTCATTAATTTTGGGGATTTCAACTATACTAATCGTTAGTTAAATAATTAATCATTATTTATGGCAAATTGAATACTCAGAGTGTTTTTCTATCTAATTCCAGGTACGTCATCTCGGTTGTTCAACCTACTTGGACCATGTCCACATGGACTGTTCAATTAAATCCAGGCATCACGTCCAGTGTCTTGTAAATAGTTATTTTCAACATTTAGATTTGTTTTATTATCTATATTATAAACAATATAATGTAAGTACACAGTAAGTAATTAAAAGTTAAGCTCTAATTAAATATATCAATCTTTACAAATCACTCATTCTCCTCAAGTCAAGTTTTTCCCTCCTTACAACAGGTACATATTTTTAGGCAGTGCTCTTAATATTTTGATAAAAATTAACCTATTTTAGTGGCAAATAATCGCACATGTAACAAGTTGGCAAGTTTTTCTTTCTTGATTGGAAGAGCTCCTCCATACGCTTCCTTTAGGTCGTCCAAGGTTACTTCAATCGTCGTCCTCTTGGGTGATTTTCATGCTATGTTCACTCCAATATAAATTTTGTCTTCGTTTATTTAGTTATTCCACCTGTCGCTGATAGCGCTACGTAATCGAGGATCTGTCAGATTTCAATAAGCCCGCCATTTATATAACCTCCATTTTATATTGAAGTTACGCCATTGTTAGACATTGTTGTTTTCGTTCGTGTATTGTACGGTTATTTTTATATTAATTTGTATAAACATACATTTTTGTGCTTTTTAGTGATTGTGTTTATTAACATTAACATCATGGTTCAGTACTGTATTGTTCCCACTTGTAAGTAAGTATGTAAAAATGCATCTCCTTCCTAAAGACCCAGAGGTAGGTTTGTAAATAGATTTGTGTTTGATTTAATATTTTTTTACACTAAATAGGTGGGATATGCCGAATAAAGATGAATAATAATTTGTGTACCAATTTGACTACTACATTATTATCACATATTTATGATATACTATTATTGATAGTAGGTATGTGTTGAATAATCGATTCAAAATATATTCAGTGAGTTCAATTACTCTTAACTTGCACAATAATCAGGTCATCTGCAGCATACTTCAAATCTGTCTCTTTTTTTGTGTTTAATAACCCATTATAAACAAAACCCTTATTGTGAAAATGATACATACTAGAACATTTTGTAATTTAATTACTGCAAGTTTAGAGTGATGTTTACTATAGCTTCATTTAATTTTTTTTCTTAGCTTTTTAGGCAATGGATTCAAATAATTCAAAGAGAGGATATCCCCATATCAAGGAGAAAAAATTCTTGAATATGTGCTATCCACTTTTCCGAAGAAATTATGTTTGTTGCACATCATAATAGAACCGTAGAACAAACTCAATAGCTAATGCAGTTCCAAACTTATATATACCAACACCAACAAAAGTATGGAGAAATTACCTGAGGAAAACCAGGAGATTGTTGAACCACAAGGTAATGTACAATAAGATTCCAAAAACTACTACATATATTACATTACTAGTGTATAAAGTGACCCATTTCACAAGTGGGTATAAAAAAATGGTTTTTGACAAATAGGTATAACTAAAAATTGTACTTATTGTTATTACAGGTTCAGAGTCATATTCTTATATTGCTACCTGCAGTACTCCAACTACCTGCAGCGCTCTACCTACTTCCAGCACAATGCTTACTACATTAAAGGCACTCAGCAAACGTAAAGGTAATTTTTTAAAGTGTGTAATTTTTTTCAGATATTAAACAAAGATTGAATTTACTGAGCCATGGATATTGTAGTAGTAAAGCTAACCCCCAAAGCTAGAAAGTTTTATGGAATTGCCAAAAACATGGTCTCGCTAGCCAGAAAGTTTGACAGAAAACATTTTAGTGTACGAAAACAACTGTTTGAGATTAAAAAAAGAGTTGAATCTGGTGATTTCATGACGGATAAAGTAAATTATACCACATTGAAATTTTTACAATCCTAAATTTTTATGCAAAGCAAGAAAAGTTTTGAGTATTTAACACATAATCCGAGTTTTGCATAAATATAGATATTTTAGGTACAACCTAATAAGACATATCTTCTGTATGTTCCTTATGGTGTATTCAATATTCTTTTTGTTAATTATTTTGTCTTAAATGTTTCAAATATATTGCCCATGCTCACCCACTTCTGGTTTTAATGGGCTGTAAACAAAGTTTATTTAGTCTATTTGTAGCTCTTGTGAACCTATAATTGTTATTATAGGTATTCTTAAAAAATAAACTACATTCATCATCACAAACAGCTATATATAATTGATTTGTTGGTATCTACTTATTCTCTTATAAATAAAAATAATGTATTTAAAATAGTCTTTTATTTTGGAATATTAATTCCACTTTTCATAAAATTCCCCATTAATAGCGTTTTCGATTGATAAAAATAGTGTAAACTAATATATTATCCAGCTCACTAAAAAGATGCATGAAAATATATTAGTAAGCACTATTTCTATCAGATGAAAATAAAAAATAGCAAAAATAATAATTTCAATATATTTTAAAAAGCCCGCTACTTCTAGCAGCAGCGCGCGAGCGACAGGTTGAATAACTAAAAGGACAGTGATTAATTTTTCAGGAGAGTGGGCTATCTATTTAATTTTTAGTGTTGTTAATCTATGGTGATTTTAGTGAATAATATGTCCATGCTTGAATTGTGTTGTGGGATTTTCTTATCCGGATACTGTTCGGGTCGTCCGATGTTATTTGAATCCACACTCCCTGTGTTATTTTGCATTTAGGATCCTTCCATATTGAATTTTCTGCATCAGTAAAATCTTTAAAACACGTTTGATGCATATAAATAACTGTGAAGGGATTGTTAACTTTTGATTTTGCGATTACATCTGTCCACTGAAATGGCATTTAAACTGTGGAAAGTTTTTTGCTCCTTTCTATCAGAGCGAAGTCCATGTCACAGAGTAAGAAGCTGTGTCCACTAACCAAAAACTTCTACTCCACTTGGGTAAAGTATTTTTTCTACAACTGCCATGAAAAGTGACATATTTCTCATACCTTACTTGATTTCAAAACCAAATATTGCTCATACTGTGAGAAATATTATTTCTCACGGCACTTTGCCCACGCCACATATATTTATATGGAGAATCGAATAAAATCGACAAAAACTTAGTAGGCTACTGTCATCTTCAAATACCTACTTAGTTGTCACAAAACTGTCAGATTATATTAGAAAATATGTTAAATATTTTAAAAAATTGTCAAAAATTTTGAAATATGGTCAAAAATTGTCAAAAATTTGGAAAAATGGTCAATAATTGTCAAAAATTGTCAAAAACTGTCAAAGTTTTGAAAAAATGGTTAATGATTGCCAAATATTTTCAAAAATTGTCAAAAATTTGGAAAAATGGTTAATAATTGTCAAAAACTGTCAAAATTTTGAAAAAATGGTCAATAATTATAAAAGACTGTCAAAAATGGTCAATA
Source organism: Lochmaea crataegi (assembly GCA_947563755.1). Taxonomy (NCBI): domain Eukaryota; kingdom Metazoa; phylum Arthropoda; class Insecta; order Coleoptera; family Chrysomelidae; genus Lochmaea; species Lochmaea crataegi. The sequence continues at coordinate 136,275,021 of OX387422.1, forward strand.
ATTGTTAAAAAATGGCAAAAATGGTCAATGATTGTCAGAATCTGTCAAAAATTGTCAAATATTTAAAAAAATGGTCAATAATTGTTAAAATTTTGAAAAATGGTCGAAAATTGTTAAAATTTTGAAAAAATTGTCAATAATTATCAAAAAATGTCAAAAATGGTCAATAATTGTTGAAAATTGTCAAAATTTTTGAAAGTTGTCAAAAATGGTCAATAATTGTCAGAACCTGTCAAAAATGCTCAAAAATTGGCAAAAATGGTCAATAATTGTTAAAATTTTGAAAAATGGTCTAAAATGGTCAAAATTTGTTAAAATTTTGAAAAAATGGTCAATAATTGTTAAAAATTGTCAAAAATGGTCAATAATTGACAGAACCTGTCAAAAATGCTCAAAAATTGTAAAAAATGGTCAATAATTGTCAAAATTTGGAAAAATCGTCCAAAATGGTCAAAATTTTTGAAAAATTGTCAAAAATGATCAATTATTGTCAAAACTGTCAAAATTGGACAATAATTGTTAAAATTTGAAAAAACAGTCAAAATTTTGAAAAATGGTCAAAATTTTCGAAAAATTGTCAAAAATTGTCAAAATTTTGAAAAAATGGTCAATAATTATAAAAAACTGTCAATAATTGTAAAAAATGGTCAAAATTTTTTAAAAATTGTCAAAAACGGTCAATAATTGTCAGAACCTGTCAAAAATGGTCAAAAATTGTCAAAATGGTCAATAATTGTTAAAATTTGGAAAAATGGTATAAAATGGTCAAAATTTTTGAAAATTTTTCAAAAATGATCAATAATTGTCAAAATTGGTCTATAATTGTAAAAAATGGTCAATAATTGTTAAAATTTAAAAAAATAGTCAAAAACTGTCAAAACTTCACAAAAAATGGTCAAAAATGGTCATTCTATTGTGCATAAGAAGCAAGATTCTATCAGCAGTCCGACGACCGCTCACCTTTTCTTTTTGTTTTACTAACCATAAAAATAAATATTAAGTTACTTTACTTGTATTCTTTAAATTTGTGCAGTTGTAGAAAAAGTATAGTGTGCAACATGTGGGGAAAGTACTTTTCTCACGAGTGTGGAAGTTTGTGGTGCCACAAACTTCCACACACGTGAGAAAAGTTAAACTTTCCCCTCTTGTTGCACAATATACTATTTCTCTCATTACTTCGTGCCATAACATCATTGTCGCTATACCATTTCCCATGTTATGAACACAATAGTTATAGGTAGAAAATTTGGACAAAAAAGTACTTTCTGTAAATCTGTGCAAAAAACCACATAATTAGGTAGATATCAAAGAATAAATTATATTATTCTACGCTTTACAAACTAAGTTTTGAAAAATATTTTTCAAAAACAGTGACCGTTCAACGAAGAAGAAACATTATAGAATATATATATAATTCATTATTTGATATCTATTGGTAACACGCTTTACTAAATACACAATTTTACAGGAAACTGTAATAATTCTTCACATAATTAGGATTTATCCTAGCAATTTCGGTATCTTGTCTCAATGCTTGTGGTAGCCTGCTTCTGCTCGCATGTGATGGATTTTACTTCCATTTTCGATTTTCCTACTTTCGCGTTCGTCGTTGGTCGAGCAAAGTTTCATGTACAGTTTGTCACAGTACGAGCAGGTGTCTGATCTGGGAAGTCCAAACCGCAAGTTCAATTTTCATCATGAAACGCTCTCAATGAGATTTGATTGTGTGGGTATTTTTCCAAAAACAATCTGTAAGTTTTTGAGATGCTTAAATCAGCTGAAAGGCAATTCTTCGAGAATGCATTTCTGCTATAATGATTATCCTGCTGTGGAAATGACTTAATATCCCATATTTTCTCTGTAACTGTTAGCTTAAGTTTTTTTGGGCGGTTCATATGTTATCAATGTTTGTCAGTTACATCTGCACCAGATTTTATTTTATCCACAAGGTATTGAACTCGTCTCTGGGTGATTGAGAATATATAGCAGAGTGTTGATTTGCCTACCTGTATATTATTTATGGTCTTGAATAGAAATAGCTTGTGATAGGTATTGCGATTGACCATCATAACTTAGCTTTCTGAACTTCTGGAATAACATTTGGTGTTTACCCACCAATAATTCGGCAGAGCACCCATTAGGCGACTAAGAACGCTTGCAGATACGTCTCTAAAAATTATGACTGTGTTACGAAATCTTAAATAGTACATTGTAACAGGTGGACAATTATTTATCGTCCGGGTGTTGGGGTATAGGAAATTATTCCATAACTATAAACGATTTTATTCACTAACAAAAACTTAGAAATACAGAATGGTTAAAAAAAGGTAAAAAATAACGGCGGTTGACAATAACGCGGGAATCAGAAAAGCCGGTAAATGAAAAAAAAGGGTTTCAACGTGTTCTCTCTTTCGAACTAATTATCACACTACTGCAACGAGCGGTCAAAGGTAAGTATCCCACAAAGCGCAGTTGTCACGTTTGTTGGATGAGAAGGGGATCTTGTTACAACATGCTTTAAATTAACTTACTTCATCTGAGCGTTTTAGAGCTTATTTAGGGACATTCCTAGACGAAACGTAAGACGCTCCACTGTCTTTGCGACATTTTCTGACGTTTTGCTTCCACTTGTCAATGTTCATTTTTCACCTTTTGCCTCTATTTAGCTGTATCATGACAGAGTTTGTCAAAGTAACATCCATTAATGCTTATAACAACCAAATACGCACAAAACCCATGTAAACTAAGCAAACAGTCGCGAAACTAGAACGAAATATAACAAACACGACTAATCGAAATGACACCAGAAAAATTTCCTATGCCCACACCAAGATGCCTGCGGATTATGTAGGGCACATCCAACGTTGTTTCGGCATAGGGTTCAATTAATGAAATAGTATATTGTGCAACAAGTGGGGAAAGTTCAACGAGCCCAAAGGGCGAGTGCCGCAAACACACGAGTGAGAAAAGTACTTTCCCCACATGTTGCACACTATACTTTTTCTACAACTGCACAAATTTAAAGAATACAAGTAAAGTAACTTAATATTTATTTTTATGGTTAGTAAAACAAAAACAAAAGGTGTGCGGTCATCGGACCGCCGATAGAAGCTTGCTTCTTATGCACAATAGAATAACCATTTTTGACCATTTTTCGTAAATTTTTGACCATTTTTCGAAAATTTTGATAATTTTTGACAATTTTTGACTATTTTTTTAAATTTGAACAATTATTGACCATTTTTGACAATTATAGACCAATTTTGACAGTTTTGACAATTATTGATCATTTTTGACAATTTTTTAAAAATTTTGACCATTTTTCCAAATTTTAACAATTATTGACCATTTTTGACAATTTTTCACAGGTTCTGACAATTATTGACCACTTTTGACAATTTTTGAACATTTTTCAAAAATGTTGGCAATTTTTTCGAAAATTTGACAATTTTTGACCATTTTTCAAAGTTTCAACAAATTATTGACCATTTTTGACAGTTTCTGATAATTATTGACCACTTTTGACAATTTTTCAAAAATGTTTGCAATTTTTGACTATTTTTTCAAATTTTAACAATTATTTTTGACAATTTTTAACAATTATTGACCATTTTGACAGTTTTTTATAATTATTCAAAATTTTGCCAATATTTAACAATTTTTCGAAAATTTTGACAATTGACGATTTTTTCAAATGTTAACAACTATTGTCCATTTTTGACAATTTTTCAAAAATTGTTGGCAATTTTTTCGAAATTTTGACAATTTTTGACCATTTTTCAAAGTTTCAACAAATTATTGACCATTTTTCCAAATTTTAACAATTATTGACCATTTTTGACCATTTTTGACCATTTTTGACCATTTTTGACAAGTTCTGACAATTATTGACCACTTTTGACAATTTTTGAACATTTTTCAAAAATGTTGGCAATTTTTTCGAAAATTTGACAATTTTTGACCATTTTTCAAAGTTTTAACAAATTATTGACCATTTTTGACAGTTTCTGATAATTATTGACCATTTTTGACATTTTTTCAAAAATGTTTACAATTTTTGACTATTTTTTCAAATTTTAACAATTATTGACCAGTTCTGACAATTATTGACCATTTTTAACAACTTTACAAAAATTTTGACAATTTTCAACAATTTTTGACCATTTTTGACATTTTTTTATAATGATTGACAATTTTTTCAAAATTTTAACAATTTTCTACCATTTTTCAAAATTTTAACAATTATTGACCATTTTTGACAGTTTCTGACAATTATTGACCATTTTTCAAAAATTTTGACAGTTTTTGATAATTTTTCAAAATTTTAACAATTATTGACCATTTTTAAAATATTTGACAATTTTTAACAGATTCTGACAATTATTGACCATTTTTGACAATTTTTAACAGATTCTGACAATTATTGACCATTTTTGACAATTTTTCCAAATCTTTGACAATTTTTAACAATTATTGACAGTCTTTTATAATTATTGACCATTTTTCAAAATTTTGACAGTTTTTGACAATTTTTGACAATTATTAACCATTTTTCCAAATTTTTGACAATTTTTGAAAATATTTGGCAATTATTAACCATTTTTTCAAAACTTTCACAGTTTTTGACAATTATTAACCATTTTTCCAAATTTTTGACCATATTTCAAAATTTTGGAAAATTTTTTAAAATTTTTAACATATTCTCTAATATAATCTGACAGTTTGACCACTTTTGACAATTTTTCAAAAATGTTTACAATTTTTGACTATTTTTTCAAATTTCAACAATTATTGACCATTTTTTACAATTATAGACCAATTTTGACAATTATTGATCATTTTTGACAATTTTTCAAAAATTTTGACCATTTTAGACCATTTTTCCAAATTTTAACAATTATTTTTGACAATTTTTAACAATTATTGACCATTTTGACAGTTTTTTATAATTATTCAAAATTTTGCCAATATTTGACAATTTTTCGAAAATTGACGATTTTTTCAAATGTTAACAACTATTGTCCATTTTTGACAATTATTGATCAATTTTGACAATTTTTCAAAAATTGTTGGCAATTTTTAACAAATTATTGACCATTTTTGACAGTTTCTGATAATTATTGACCATTTTTGACAATTTTTCAAAAATGTTTACAATTTTTGACTATTTTTTCAAATTTTAACAATTATTGACCAGTTCTGACAATTATTGACCATTTTTAACAACTTTACAAAAATTTTGACAATTTTCAACAATTTTTGACCATTTTTGACATTTTTTTATAATTATTGACAATTTTTTCAAAATTTTAACAATTATTGACCATTCTTGACAGTTTCTGACAATTATTGACCATTTTTGACAACTTTCAAAAATTTTGAAAGTTTTTGATCATTTTTCAAAATTTTAACAATTATTGACTATTTTTAAAATATTTGACAATTTTTAACAGATTCTGACAATTATTGACCATTTTTGACAATTTTTCCAAATCTTCGACAATTTTTAACAATTATTGACAGTCTTTTATAATTATTGACCATTTTTCAAAATTTTGACAGTTTTTGACAATTATTAACCATTTTTCCAAATTTTTGACAATTTTTGAAAATATTTGGCAATTATTAGCCATTTTTTCAAAACTTTCACAGTTTTTGACAATTATTAACCATTTTTCCAAATTTTTGACCATATTTCAAAATTTTGGACAATTTTTAAAAATTTTTAACATATTCTCTAATATAATCTGACAGTTTTGTGACAACTAAGTAGGTGTTTAAAGATGACAGTAGCCTACTAAGTTTTTGTCGATTTTATTTGATTCTCCATATAAATATATGTGGTGTGGGCAAAGTGCCGTGAGAAATATTATTTCTCACAGTATGAGCAATATTTGGTTTTGAAATCAAGTAAGGTATGAGAAATACGTCACTTTTCATAGCAGTTGTAGAAAAAATATATTTTATTTCAACAAGACAAAAAAACGTAAAAAACTTTTCAAGAACAAGTCAATAATTAATTGTCAGGGCAAGGAACATAACACGTTAACAAATCAATACTTGTGGCAAGTGAAATTCTGGCAAGTAATTTCCCTCAAATAAAGTGTCATGAAAACCTTTCACTTTCCTGGAATTGAGGCGGCCTGGAATCCGGTACAAAATTTTGGCCGGCCGAGATTATATACTAATTAAGGTCATTAAATGTATGTGCGCATCAGCATGTGATCAGCACAGCACCGACAAGGCACCTCAACGCCTCAACCTCAACACATTTCTCAGAGAAAATATTTTGCGGACGGCGTACCAATACAATATCTCTGACAATATAAAGTAAAGCCTATAGTCGGGTATCGTGGCGGTGCCGATCCCTTGTCGAGGCGTTAAGTGAGCGCATACACAACCGTCGAGTTGACCACTCGACGGTGATGATCAGTTGCTGTCCCTATGAGGTACTGCTAGGTGTGTTTCGACCTTTAGTCAGCATTTCCTGATAATCGGCCCAGTTTACGATCGCCGAGAACTTTAGTGTGTTATTATTTATTTATTGTTTCAATATCCGAAATTATAAACCAATAATTATTAAAATATACATAAAAGTTTTCACATGCATGTTTTATTAATATTGTTCTGAATGATGTCACCTTAAGCGGCATTAGTGTTATTTGTGAAAGTTGAAATCTGACAGATTATAATATATCAGCGTCCTTAATAAAATAATCCATATTAAAAAATATCAGCAAGAGCACAGATTTTGAAAATTACACGCTCTAAGTCAAAAAATCGTAGAGTCTATAATATTGGGAATTTTGAACTGAAATTTGAAATCCATACTCTCAGATAGTGGTGGAATATGGAAAAAGACTATGATATTTTGTATAGAGGGTTATCCGAAAGTGAAGAGTAATTTTTTCGAAAAAATAAAAATTCTTATACAAATTGTTATACGGATTTTCGGAATCTACTTGGTCGAATTAGTTCCATATATCAAAGTGTCAAAAATTCCTTATTATCGATAATGGTATATCAAAATCTCGAAAATGGTTATATGCGATGAAAAATAGTACACACTCTGGATAAAAAAATCGTAGAATCCATAATAATGGGAATTTTGAGCTGAAACTTGGAATCCGTACCCTCAGATAATGAATCAACATGGAAAAAAATCAGGAGAATCTTATATATGATATTTTGTATACAGGGTTATCCGAAAGTGAAAAGTAAATTTGGTTACCAGCCGTGAATTCAGAATACGTCTCATCTGTAAGTCTGTCTTATTTTCTTTGCTGTATAGGTTGGGCCAGTTGGTTGAGAAAAGTATCAATTGAAGATACAGGGTGTTTCTAAATTCATGCGACAAAAGGGGTGATTGTTCATATGAAAATAAGATAGGTCTTTCCTGTAAAAAAAATTTCCTCAGCCTTTCCGAGATATCATCCTTAAAATTGAGTTTTTATTTTTTTTTCTAAAACTTCAGTAAAGCTAGAAACTTGAAATTTACTTAAGTTTACGAAACTTAAAATCCTTGTTTTATTTAAAAAAATTTCTTATTCTTAAATGTGTTCACCAAAACCAATAGCTGCAGATAAAAAAAATAAACAGCATAATTTATAATTTTTTTAATAAATTGAGTGGAAAACAGTAAAGATGTAAAATGTAATACGATTCATAATAAATGCTGGAAATGAACACCCTCGTAACAGGAATATTGAAAAAATACCCGTGGTTAGTCCTTTGTAACGAAAATTACAGAATTTCAAGTTTCTAGCTTTACTGAAATTTTAGGAAAAAAAATAAAGACTCAATTTTAGTCACCACCTTTTAGGGGGGATTTCTCGGATGGGGTGGGCTTAGGAAATTTTGTTATAGGAATGACCCATCTCAATTTCATACGAACAATCACCTCCTGAATTTTGTCGCATGAATTTAGGATCACCTTGTATTTATTTGTTAGTTAAAGTATCTGGCATTGAACGTAATGTTAGTTTGTGAATAGACACGACTTTACTTGATTTATTGTAAAACCGAAGTAGTTCTAGTGTTCATTGTTTAGTTTAATAAATATTTATGGCTCTATACAGTTCATTAAACAAATGCGTGATTCTTTTTCAACATTAATTGTTAGTTTATAAGGCGAAACCACCTGTTGAAATGTAACACTTATATTATGCTGTACGTTGTCTATTTCTCGTATTTGTCATTTCACTTGCTTTGCCAAATAAAACCTCAGCCATATTTACTTAATAACTTTATTTAATAATATAAAAAACTACAAAAGCTTAAGAACTATGAAAATTGTGACCTTTACTCTTCGAGATTTTTTATTTATTTTGTCATTTCGCCTAGCCCTTTTTTTTATTCGGTTATTTAACGTCGGTCTATTTCTGCATCTAAGGCTAATTACCAACGCCGGGAGCACTCTAATAAACTTTATTTTACAGATTGTTGTAATACCGTCATCTGTGAATTAATCAAACCAAGCTGTTTGGATGTTTATGCTAAAAATAGTTTTTATATTCCATAGCATCTTATTCATGCCGGAATTCGCCATTGTTCAGTGAGTTGGTTTGTGCTTTGTGTTTTTGATAATTTTAAATTTAAAGACTATTTCCTAGTTTTATACTTGCATTTTTTGGGGTAAGTATTAACATGAATAATAAGGCAGAGCAATCCAACATGAGGGTACTTATAAAAATTTATTTCAAGAGAGATATTTGAAAGTGATCAGGTTTAAACTATGTTTATTCTTATAATTATTTGTGTGGTTCCTTACAAGTCTTCATAAATATAAAAAGGATCAAAATAAGTGGATTTAAGTAAACTTGCCAAAAATTGGAAGTAATGAAGCTACATAAACATTTTTGCTTATATCTTCCAAAGTTTACTTAAATTTATTTTGAACCATTTTATATCTGGTGGAGCATTGACAAGACATCTTAGAAACACTGTATAACTTAAATAATTTTTGTTCCAAAGTATAACCAGCTAGCATATTTGAGTCATGCCTTCACTCTCATGCTGTGTTAGTGGTCGCTATAAAAGCATCTACTCTAAGCATCGTTTTCCCAATCCTGCCAAGAACAGTAAAACATTTTTTGACAAATGGGTAAATTTATGTGGAAATAGAAGGTTGAAGGAGAAATTACATCCTAAAACATTTATGACAATTGTAGAGTGTGTGCCTTACACTTTTTACCCGAAGATTTTGGTCCAAATAAAGTTCTGAAAAGAGGAGTTTGCCCATCGGTCAATTTACCAGGTAAATCCATAATAATAAAAAAACAACTGACTAGCATACATTTATTCAATTGTTTATATTTTCTAGAATCTTTAGAACCAGTAACTGATGATGTTCCTTCCTCAATAATTGAAGCACAACCATCAACCTCTTTGGCTGTACCACAAATTGGTGCTGAATCTGAAACTGAGAGTCCTAGGACTTTGAAGTTACAGGAAGCTTCAAATGATCAGTTTGCAGAACTGAAAGCTAAAAAAGCATAAGAATTCTGTGCTGTTAATGAGGATAGTTGTAGCTATTTCGGTTGAACCCGAGCTGAATTTAACAACTTATGCTGCTCAAGATTTTACTGATGCTGCACTAGCAGACTTGACTACTGCTGTTACTCCAAAAAGAAGTGAGTGATTAATTAATTGATTTATTAATATAGGTGTTTAACAAAGAAATTTTCACAGATATGGTAGATATTATAGGCAAACATTTTGATTTATTAAAAAACATGGAAAATTATTGCTTAAAAATCCATTTATAAATTCTTATATTATTTACTTATGTCATGTTTTGACTGTCTACTTCTATTAGAATATTGTCTAAAATAGGGTTGAAAATTTATCATTGAAAAATGCTATATCTATATGCAATGAATATTGCATATTGATATTATTAATTGCTAATGATATTATTTCTTACTTTAGAAAGATCTGATTTACTTGCTGATGTGAATGTCTCAAGGGTTAAAGACCTAACACCAAAAGCCAGACGTCTCTATCGAAGAGCCACCCAATTTAAAAAAGGGCAACCGAGTTTAGAAGAAGTCATCTGTAGCTGAAAAAATGCTGCTGAAACCTTTCAAAAATCTGAACTTTTTGAAAAATGTGTATCCAGTATGGATCGCATTTGCAAACGATTTTTTGAAAGTCAAATTGAAAATGTTGATAAAAAACCAAAAGGAAGAAGGTACACACTCGAAGACAAGGTATTGGCATTAGCTTTATACAAACAAAGTGGATCTGGATACAGATTCTTGTCTAAGCTATTTGCATTGCCATCAAGGAAAACTCCTTAATAGAATTCCAATTCAACCTGGTATACATGACGAAGTTTTTGCAGTTCTCAAAGCTGAAACAAAAAACTTTAAAAAGCAACTAGATAAACATTATATTATAATGTTTGATGAAATAAGCATACAACCAAATCTGCACCCAAATTGGTTTGAGGGAAATGTTATTGGCTTTGAAATCCTAGGATTTAAGCAAACACCAGAGATAGCGAATCATGCTCAGGTAATACTGTTTTGACACCTCACATGTTTTGGATAAGATTATTTCAAACCAAGCACTGATTAACTAAGAAGAAACAACTACTTTCCGTGCAATTTGATGTTTGTCGGGGCATATAGCTCGGAAAGTAGTTGCTGCTTCTTAGTTAAGTGGACATTGGTTTGAAATAAACTTTTTTAAAGTTTGAGGTGGGTTTGGTTGGTAGGCATCCCCTTGGGGATGAGTCCAACACTGTTTGGGTCCTGGACCCATTCGAACATGAGTTTCCCATCTCGACCCGAAAAAAAAATGTATGAAGATCCTTAGGAAGGCTTATAAAAGAAGATATTCCTGACAGCTGATTGATTGCTGACACTTTTTGGTTCTGTTTACATTTTGTAAGTTTTTAATAAAGCTGTTTATGTAAAAATTATAAAAAAAGGTTTTGTTCAATTAAGAATTCTATTTTTATTAATGATGAAATAAAACAATTTAATTTGTTCAAATCTTCATTTTTATTTTGAACTAACGTTCAAATTAAAATTAGTGACGCGTTTCGCTACACAGTAGCTTTTTCAAACATAAAAATGAGGATTTAAACAAATTAAATTGTTTTATTTCATCATTAGTATGGATCTTCATCAAGTAAAAGCCTCATCTATTCAATTCTATTTTTATTTTCAGGTGGTGAAGCTTGGGGAAAGCAAGATCTGTAGAGGTCTTTGAAAAAATAACAAATAATGACAAAAGTTATGGAAAGTTGTTGATAATAAACGTATTTGCTTTTACTTGTCGAGGTAAGCTGTAAAATAAACCCATAATATAAGCAATTTATTTCATAGTTTTTATTTTTTAGATCTAATTTGTAACTTTCAAGTTTAATTAGAAAATAAGGAAAATCACCTGTATTATTTTATAAAAAAAAATGTATAATACATTTTTTCAAAATATTTGTTGAAATACACGTTTTTTAATAAATTGTCCTGGTTAATAAAAACAGTCTCACAAAGTTTAAACGGCTTTTTGAAACAACCTATTCTACTTTTGAACCAAAATAAAATAACGGGTTGCTTCAAAAAGTGTTTAAACTTTGTGCGACTGTTTTTATTGGTTTATTTAAGAAAAAACAATATAGGCATAATTTAAAAAACCCGACAATATTTGCTTGGTTTGCCATCTAGTAGTAACTAGTAAACTGTGCCTGATCATGCAGGTCTCCTCCTTTGGCGCAACACTCGACAAAACTTTGTGGGTTCGGACTTGAGTACAGGAGAGTCTCCATTCTTCCCCGTATATAGTATTTATCTATGCTCTAGTAGTCTAAAGTGTTTCGCTGCAGACTGTACGGGCTCTACGACGGTGTTTTCCTAGTTATCACCCATCCAAGTACTAACCTCGCTCAACTCTGCTTGGCTGTAATTATCGCATCAGAGCTGGGTCGACGCCCTCGCCTAGCTCTGGTTCACACATATTCGTGCTATTTGTTCAAATTTTTGAATACCGTTTAAATATCTATATTTTAAATATTTGCATACATTGTATTTGCCGTAACAAATTGAGTTTATGTCTTGAGTTGTAACAACTGTAACTGTTGTTACTATTTTTAGCTGTCGGTATTAAAATTAACAAAACAAAGTCATAAAATTCGCTGATTGAAATTGTGTCACATTTTTGTTTTCAGTTTCTTAAACAAACGCAAATTATGCAGTTATTTGTTACATACTGAGATGGGACGAGTTGCATGATGATTGAAGGATTGATGTTCAGTTTGCTTTTAGAAATTTATTATTATACAGTGGCAAAAATAAATTGTGTCTTGTATTGATTTATAAAATATTGTTTTCCTTATTACCAATGTTATTTATACACACATCATAATAATCTAGGGAAAAAGATTTAAATTTGAACTTTTTTGACATGGCATACATAAACTTCAAAATGTAAGTGGGTGATACTGATACCATTGCCGTTGAACCTATCATCAGAAAGAGAGAATTGTTACAAAAGTTCAGAAAAAAAAGACAAACAATGAATGTTAATCATTTTAATAAATAAATAAAAGTACCTCGTACAGTATTAAAACCGTTGCACGTCATCAAAGTGTCGAAAAAAAAAGAGACGTTCGCTTGTATTATGTCATTCTTTTGCTGCTGTCAATCAGTATGCTTTGCCACTTTAATCCTAATGAATATTGAAATTTATAGGTCGCAATTTATCAACAAATATAAATATATGCTTGAAGAAAGGTTTCGTAATTAATTTCGTTTCAAATACAACTCGTAGTTTAATGAAATATTAAATTTAAATTTATATGTTGGCAAAAATGCGCGATTAAAATGGTTTATTTGGTTCAGTTGACATCTTGACATTTTTGGGGTTATGTTGTGACAATTTTATATTGCTCATTTAATTTTTCGATTCTTTTATCTGCGTGTTATTAAAAAACTGCAAAGAACTGTGAGTAATTTTTCACAAGCAGTGATGAGTTATCTAAGTTGAAGTCACATCCAAAAAAACGTATAAATGAAAACTGCATGAAACTGCAATAGTTGATGCATTTACTCCTGATACTATTTACGAAGCAAGTAAGTTTAAGTTTAATAATATACCCAATCAACTGTATTTATTATATTCTGTTGCATTATTCTTAATACTTGGCAATTATACATGGACATTTATTTACAGATAATCATGTCACTTTAGGAATGTTCCTGCAGCAATTGAAGGAAGAACAATTATTCAATATAGAATGTTCCTGAGTAGTTTACTAAAATATGATACACATCCAGACAGAGGACTTAAAGAACTTACAAGGAAAATAAACCACTTTATAAATTTGTTTTTATTAATGAATCCTGAATTTTCCAAAATAGTGCTGTAGGCTGTTCATGTCAAAAGGTATGTTACAATAATGTATGTAAAATTTTAGAAAGCAAAATTGTTTTTATTCTAGATATTTTGTATTTCATGCTGAGAATTAATATTAGAGATATGATTAGAAGATGATGGAGTGAAAAATAATTCACCAATATACTGATAATTATAATATGTATTGATTTCAGTGCTACAATTTAGTCAATATTTGCTGTACAATTTTCTTTTGTTATGATCAATGATCATATATAATTGTTGAAAATTGTCAAAATTTTTGAAAAATTGTCAAAAATGGTCAATAATTGTCAGAAACTGTCAAAAATGGTCAATAATTGTTAAAATTTGGAAAAATTGTCAAAATTTTGAAAAAATGGTCAAGAATTGTGAAAATTTTGAAAAAATGGTCAATAATTATAAAAAACTGTCAAAAATGGTCAATAATTGTTGAAATTTTGAAAAATGGTCAAACTTTTTGAAAAATTGTAAATTATTGTCAGAACCAGCCATAAATGCTCAAAAATGGTCGATAATTGTTAAAATTTGGGAAAATGGTATAAAATGGTCAAAATTTTTGAAAAATTGTCAAAAATGATCAATAATTGTGCAAACTGTCAAAATTGGTCAATAATTGTCAAAATTGGTCAATAATTGTTAAAATTTGAAAAAATGGTCTGAAATGGTCAACATTTTTGAAAAATTGTCAAAAATGATCAATAATTGTCAAAACTGCCAAAATTGGTCCATAATTGTCAAAAATGGTCAATAATTGTTAAAATTTGAAAAAATGGTCTGAAATCGTCAAAATTTTTGAAAAATTGTCAAAAATGATCAATAATTGTCAGAACTGTCAAACTTGGTCAATAATTGTCAAAAATGGTCAATATAATTGTTAAAATTTAGAAAAATGGTCTAAAATGGTCAAAATTTTTGAAAAAATGGTCAATAATTGTCAAAATTTTTGAAAAATGGTCAAAATTCTCGAAAATTGGCCAAAAATGGTCATGTTATTGTGCATAAGAAGAAAGCATCTGTCGGCGGTCCGGTGACCGCTCACCTTTTTTTTGAATTGGTGTAACACTATAAAAATTAAAAATTAGACGGAAAATGTTCTTATTGCATATTTCTCGGAAAAGTCAATGGAAATCATCAACGTTATGGTCCCATTATGCAATGTTGAAAACTACCATAAATTTAAATTTAAACATTGATATAAGTAAATTTCATAAACTTATTACCTTCATAAAACGGCAATCAAAAAAATCAAAAATGTTCACAAGGGAACAGATTTTGGATTTTATAAATGGAGCAAGAGATAATGCATATCTTATGATGAAGGAAGGCAATAATTCAAACACAATTATTAAAAAGAGAGGTTATTTAATATATAATTAAGGGAAAGTGTTTTTAATGTGGTCGTAGATAAAACGTTGTATGATACTCATGCGTGAATTTCTTTTGCGAACTCGTTGCGAAAAAAGGCACTAGCTACACTCGTGCTTTTCATTTTCGCAACTCGTGCGCAAAAGTATCACTTCACGCACTTGTATCATAAATAAATATTTTAGTACAAGAAATAATTCCATAGTTTTTAAAATAAGAATTTCTAGCTTAGTGCTGTGCTGTTAACATACAAATAAAAGTTTTATATGTTATTGAGAAAAGTTGAAGTTTGTTTGCAAACAATAACTAAAACTAACCTATAGCCAAATAAAAAGAAGAATATTTAATAACTTCATTTGACATTTACTAGATTCTCATCAAGGGCTTGGAAACATAGTCCATTTATGACAGAAGTGACGTGCAGTCGTTTGTTGACACTGCTCTTTAAATCAACCAGTTATTGAAATTGTACAAAATTCATTTATAAACATTTCTAAACCAAACTACATATTTTTATTTTTTATGGAAAGGGGCAAAACATGACAGACACAATTGCTACTTTACATTTCGTGCATTCAATGCTTGAGCGCTTTGACTTTTTTTCTGTACTATAACGAGCACAACGACGTGAAGTAGTGTTGGCTGGCATATGATATCCCACATTTGAAAGTTTTATTGAATTTTCCACCGTTACACTTCTTCCTTCTACTCTCTTTGCCTTATTTTTTCCTATAACTAAACCACATCCACGGGGTTTTCTTGCACTGTAATCTCCAAGCAATTGATTGGCCAGTATGCTTCTAAAATTTAAATGGCTCAAAGGCAAAATGTATGAATTTAGAATGGCATCCAGAAAGTAGTAAAAAAGTTTGACCCACCATCTTCGTGACTTCCAAGCAGTATTATAACAAGAGTGGAGTTGATCAAACAGATCAACACCTCCCATATATGTTTATTGTAGTCTTCTATTGCCTTTGGACATTCTACTGTAATTTTATTTCCATCCTGGTTCGTCTTACTGAAGATGTTTCCACAAAAACGCTCTTCTTACCTCGATCTATCCACTTACTAGCAGTTACTTGACCATCAGTAACAGAATCATATTCACCAGCTTTCAGAGATTTGTCTAAAACTAGTTGCTTTGTAGGAAAATGCTTGCGATTGGATCGGACCGTACCACAGCCAAATAAATTTCTTTCCAAAAGTGTGGTTAGAAGACGATGACCTGTAAAGAAGTTATCAAAATAGATACAATAATTTTTCCCTTGCAGCGGTTCAGTTAATTCAAGTACTGTTCTTTCACCTAATGAACCTTCTTTCGGGCTATTTTTCTTTTCTTCGTGAATGGAAAAATTAACCAAATATCCAGTGGCAGCACAGGCCAATGCCCAGATTTTAAAACTCCGCTTGATTGGCTTTTGCGGTATATACTGCTTGAGGCTACTACGACCTTTGAAAGCCACCAGCCACTGCTAGGTCTGAAAGATTCTTTAAAATTTCTTTGTAGGATAGAATTCATTGGTCGCACTTTATATAATTTATCAAAAAAGCTCCTCATCAAATAAACTGCTAAATATATTCAACGGCGAATCAATATTTATGGGTATATTTGTTCCAAAGGGCTCATCAAAGCTGCATGATGTAAATTTATTTTCGCCTTCAGTACTTTTCGTCCATAATGGCACAGACGATTCAGTTGATAAATCATTTTTACGTAAATTACTTGACAAGGGTTGATGGTCATCACTAGAACTAAAACTTTCGCGTCTCACCTGAACTGCTTTTTTACTGATAGGGAGAAAATCACGATCTTTAATCGAATCATCACTAGAAAAATCATCAAGCTCTGAAATACTTTGAAGCTGTCTTTGATAAACTAGTTGAAGCTTCTGGGACCCATACACATCCATCGTCCATTTCGTCCAAAAATTCAAATAGCTCATTGTGATCTAGCTTATCCAAATCATCAAGGTTTAATGATTTATCCATACTGGCTAAAATTGTATGAGAAAAAAAAATTATTTTGTCTTCCCTGGACAAAATGTTAAAATTTGGTGAAATTTTTTGTGAACCGACCCGGTACAATATTACTGATGAATTGAACAAATTTTTTGTTTTTTCTAAGTATGATGAAATCAATAATCTTACATAGAGGTTCATAATATTCACCTTATTACCGACAGTTGAAAAGGAATAACAACTTGGTAATAAAAAAACATTGGAAAATTTGAGGTTATGCCAAAACTAAACCAAAAATATTTTACTTTTTTAAATGAAACTAAGTGTTTCTAATTAATTGCACTATTTAATTAGAAACACGTAGTTTCATTTAAAAAAGTAATTTGAGTAGATTCCACAAAGTAAGGGTCCTAACGGTAAATTCAAAAATATTTTCCTAGCGACAATGTTTACACAAGCAAAAAGTTAATAAAAACAATTAATAAGCAACAAGTGACTTAACTGCAAATGTGCTGTAATTAATTCGAACAGTAGGTAGTTAAAATAAGCAAAAGTTGAAGAGAACAAAAAAACGTAGGCGTACGGAAATTACTTTACATCTTGTAACATGTCTATCGACCTGTTTCGATTTTACAGAATAAATCCTTTTAATTAGCGCTCGTCGTCACTAGCCACATCCAATTATAGTTCTGTGATCCCAAACTCTTCTACCCTGACCGTTAGACAATTGACGTCTGCCAACGGACGCTTCCATTTTTTCCAACACCACGAGAGACACTCCTTTCCTTTCTGTTAACGACCGCCTAAGGAGAGAGATCATCTTTCGCTATCTTTCATATCTTAAGTACCTATCTTATGAATTTTGCTGTGGTAAGTTCAAAATCATAATTTATAATTAATAAGCTTCTTCTAAAGTACTGTCTGATATAATTTTCGTATGCATTCTTTATTTTTTTACAGAGATAGACGAAATTAAATTCAACACGTGGTCATAAACTGTTCTTTTATACTAATATGGTAGTTTTAAACCAAATATTCTTTTATAATTCACTGTTTTACTTTTATACAAACATTTTCAAGCTTTTTCAGTTGCGAAATAACTCTTTTAATGATAAAATAACATTTTTTATAAATTACTGTTAACCTATAAAATATTCTTTCGTAACGCCAGTGCCGGTTCCATATATTTACTAAGCACGATATTTTTTCATATATCTAAATAAATAACTTTTTGCTATGATTAGTTTCTTTCGGATCATTAGTATATTTTTTTAATTCAGCCGATAATTGCTATTTTTGCTGTTTTAACATGGAACATATAATGTTGGAAAGCTTTCAGTAAATTAAATAAATTTTTTGACTTTCAAATAACTGCCTTCCTTTTCTTTAACCTGAAAAGCTGACCAACATAATGTGCCATTACATTCAAGTTCCTACATATCCCTGATCCACTTGTAGTTCTAGGTAAGCACAGCCTCTAGGCGAGAATATAAGCCAAGAATATAACCCTAGGCTAGGATAGAACCCGAGAATATAACCCTAGGCGAGAATATAACCCTAGGCTAGAATATAACGCCGACGATATAAACCGAAGAATTTAACCGGAGAATATAACCCCAAGAATATAGCCAAGGATACAGCCCTAGCTCAAAATACCGCCTTAGAACAGAACACAACAGTTCAGATCAAGACCTGACTTCTTCTTCAGGAAACAACTCCATATAAGCTAAGTACCTATAAAAGTACAAATTCCTGTTCATTTCCTGTGGCAGAATAAATTGTAAATTTGTGTTAATTCTATTTTTATTTTTTTTTCCAAATCCTCAACTATAAAAGTTGAGGGAGATATCGCCCGGGGTAATTTTTAGTAACTTTTTTATTTTTTAACTTTCATTTAAATTTTACAAGGCATTTCTATCTTTTCCGCCTTAGTTTTCTTAGTCCTTTTTATCGTTAAAAAGGTAGTGGCGCCCTCAATTTTTACAACCCTTCTGTTATCCTTGTGTGACATAAACTTGGGGTCGAATCACCCTTGAGAGGAGTCTCTAGCCGGAGCCCTTCGAGCTGGTGCCCTGTGAGGTACAGCATTTACCGTTACAAATTGGCGCCCACCTAAAAGCACACATTTACCGTTACAAATTGGCGCCTTTACCGTTACAATCTAAAACATACATTATCACTGAGTGGTTTCTTGCTCGAATGTACACCCCCTTAAAAAAATCAAACAAATCTAATTGCAGTATTTTTATTACCTAAATTGTTACATATATTTAAAATATAAGTAAATTTGATTTGCTTGCATTGACATCTCAAAAAATTTATAACGGACCGAAATAATATACCGGAAACATCATACAACGATCCCACTTCGACCTGGATTCGTTTCATAACAGCTTGAGCAGACACAGCAGCATTTTTAATCTTGACTTCGTCAAATATTTATCGTGTCCAAAAACCAAAAGGGCACACTAGACTTGTAGCGATACAAACAATTTTATTGAAAGCGGATTACCGAGTAAATAGCTTTTGTAGATGGAGCACCGAATTGTAGATTTCTTCTCCATTTTCCAATGGCTTTAAAAAATTCTTCGTTACTGATATCGTCCATGCAGTTAGCGCGTAGTAAAATAGGAAAGTTATTGGTCAAATGCAAGGAATAGTCATTTGTTCTGTTATTGATTATTATTATCATCAGCATCTTGGTTTGAACACGGAATGATAATGTGATTCATAGTTTTGGCTAAATTTATATTGTTAGTGATCAAATCTACGAGATACAGAGCTGAAGCAATCGCAACCTTAGAGCTCGCTTCTCTATAGAATATCTCTGTAATTTTCGGAATCTTGGAAAACCAACATCTGACTCCTTCTATGGCAATTTTTCCATCTTCCATCCACACAATTTATACGTCTACGTCTACGAAATTCTATTACAGCACCCTTTTGATTTTGAACTCGAACGCATTGATAAAATTAGGAAAGTTATTGGTCAAATCCAACGAATCATCCTTTGTTCTGTTATTGATACTATTATCAGAAGCATCTGGGTTTGAACACGGAGTGAGCATGTAATTCATAGTTTTGACTGAATTTATATTGTTAGTTATAAAATCGACGAGATACAGAGCTGAAACTATAGCTAAGCTCGCTTAGCGATTGCTTAAGATCTGTATATCGTATATTTTATAACTAACAATATAAATTTAGCCAAATTATGAATTAGATACTCACTCCGTGTTCAAACCCAGATGCTTATGATAATAGTATCAATAACAGAACAAAGGACGATTCGTTAAATTTGACAAATAACTTTCTTAATGTTATCAATGCCTTCGCGTTCAATGTGAAAAGGGTGCTGCAATAGATTTCATAGACGAAGAAGTATAAATTGTCTGGATGGACGATGGAAAAATTGCCATAGAAGGAGTCAGATGTTGGTTTTCGATGTTTCCGGAAATTAAGGAGAGATTCTATAGAGAAGCGAGCTCTTTGATTTGCGATTGCTTCAGCTCTGTATCTCGTAGATTTTATCACTAACAATATAAATTTATCCAAAACTATGAATTACATGATCATTCCGTGTTCAAACCCAGATGCTTCTGATAATAGTATCAATGACAGAACAAAGGACGATTCATTGAATTTGACCAATAACTTTCCAATTTTACTAAGATCGCTTAGCAATTGCCTCAGCTCTGTATCTCGTAGATTTTATCACTAACAATATAAATTTTGTTTAGCCATCAGACCCATCAAAACCAGCCTCTATTAAAGTAGACATTTTTTCTTGACAGCTTAAATCATCAAATATTGCAACTAGATAATATATATCGGTCTTCCTTCTAAAGATGTTCCGATTTCCACTATTTGTAATCTTTCGGGGTACATATTTACCATACTATTATTCAGATATTTCGTTATTTCTTCGTAAGTTCCGTAGCATTTGACAAAGCATCGAAATTTCGTTACATTTTTGGGATCGCTTGTGAATTTTTTCGGTTTTGAAGGATTTTGCTTTTTCTGAGATTTGGGTAAACTTTGTTTGTCGCACTTTTTAGTGCTACGTTTCGTTTGGGTGGGTTTTTTTCTTCCCAGCCATTACCGCAATTAGGCAGTTACTTACAAAATTTTGATTGTAGATGTCAAATTTGACAGACAGAGATGCTATCTAAGTGAGCACTGACCATAAAAGTAGTACACTTACATTGTGCCATATCTCTTATCTATGATTGCGATTTCCACAAGTTGTAATTTTTCGGGGTACATATTTACCATACTATTTCGTTATTTCTTCAAAGTTAAAAATTTGTCGTGACATTTTCTGTAGAATTTGACGCAGCATCGAAATTTCGTTACATTTTTGGGATTGAATGTGGATTTTTTCGGTTTTGAAGGATTTTGGTTTTTCTGAGATTTGCGTAATCTTAGTTTGGCGCACTTTTTAGTGTTACGTTTGCTTCGGGCGGGTTTTTTTCTTTCTAGCCATTACCGCAATTAGACAGTCACTTACAAAATTTTGATTGTAGATGTCAAATTTGACAGACAGAGATGCTATCTAAGTGTGCATTGTCCATAAAAGGAGTAGGTACACTTACATTGTGCCATATTTCTTATCTACGATTGCGCTTGAGTCCCTTGAGGAAAAATATTAGAAATTAGTATTAGGATAACTTCATTAATAAATTTTTAAATTGTTGCATACATCAATATTTCATAAAATTTTACTATGTTACTTTCATTTTTGAAATACTTCATCACTATCACGTAATAAAAACATTTATAACTTTTCTAATGTCTCTCGTTTTTCAAAATACTCATTTATTAAGTATTTTTTATAAATGATTAGAATACACAGAGTGAAAAACACATTTGTCTTGAAATTTTTCATGAAAATTGTTTATGCAACTGAAAATACATTCATGGACGCGTTTAGCACAAACATTAAGTACGTTTACACCGGGAGTACCAAATTTTTAGTCCGAGGTCTAAATGACGTCACGTGTACTTTACTTTCGGTGTAAGCACCCAAGGAGTGAAATTTGGTACTCCAATATGATCCATCACATCTAGGGTAGTTCAAATTCAATTTTTAACGGTGTAAACACGGCACATTAATATTCGTGGACCAAAATGACGGTTTGCTAAAAGCACAGAGTAAAAATACGTCAGCTGTCACGTAAGATCGGGTCAAAATAACCTAAAAAAACTAAAAAAAATAATACCAAATAATACTAACAAATGGATCCAAAAAAATGATATTAAAACTGGTAGTAAAAAACGGGGAACAAATTGGAGTGAAAAGGACACCAGGGTAATGTTTGCGACTGAAATGAAAATTAATAAGTTAATGGATGCAAACACATATCGGCATATTGATATATACAAGGGGCTCGAAAAAAAACTAGAGAAAAGAGGAATCCATAAAACACATAGGCAAATAAAAATTCGTTAAAAAAAACTTAAATTATCCTCAAAATCTACCATCAAATTACCTAAAGATTTAAGGTTATGTCATTTTAATATGAAAATGTCCACGATTTGCTCCACACGGTGTAAACTAACTTATTGACGTATTTTGTTTCATATCCAAACAAATTATTCTATTATGAACCCAAATGATAGCACAATTTTATGTTGGAATGAAAAAGATCGATATCCGTCATAAAATTTAATTTTTCCTACCCAAATGAATATATTTGATCGCTGTTTATATTAGCTCGTAAAGATATTCCTTCCGTAGCTTACATCGTCAAAAAACGACCTAGAGTTGAAAAATGTGATTTTTAACACACTGTAACTCCATAAATATTAGAAGCACTACGAATTGTGGAGGAATGGTGACTTCATAGGTTTTGTGGAATCACAAAAAATTGCATAAGAGGGGAAATCGGGAACTGGCTAGATAGGGAACACCAACTCAAATGGAGGTTGACATAAGGGCACCTCCATACAAAGAGTTTACTGAACAAGGTAGGCAAGAAACTGTCAAGCAGGTTATTGAAACTGGGTAAGAGACATTTGAAGACAGTTACCAACCTGGTGACTGAACACTGAACCCTGAGGAAACATCAGCACAAAATGGGCAAAGTTAGTGAACTTTATGATGAAATACCTACTCACATATTCTGCTTCTGCGAGAACTTACAAGCACCTTGGAGAGGAATTAATAGAACCATTACAACTATTGAAAATCCGTCCAGTCAAACTAGTGGGCTTTATAGAAGACACGAAGTTTTTGGAATGGAAGTAGATAACATGGGAAATGGTATAAAGATTCAGTTCAAGTGCTTGGGCTGTTGAGCACAACCCAAACGAATGAATGAATGGTCTACTATCAACACTATAAATGTGGTTTTAAATAGTAGTGGACAGTTACTGAATCAAATTAATAGTTTCAAGACGATTGGTCTATAACTGAAGTAGTAATTCCTTTGGGCACACGCTCTCAAAATTTTTTATTTTAATAAATTCCCTTTTAGCCCTTTTTATATCAGCTGCTTCGCAAATGACAAAAAGTTGGGAGCGTTTGGTAAAACCCCTTATCGGTAATGAGTCAAAGTAAGCTTGCTTCTTATTGCACGACATAGGACTTTTGGGAAGACTAGTGAACTCGTGAAACGTGTAATGTTACAAAAAAGCGATCGTCACACGATAACTCATTCTTCGTCTCTTTCGCGGCCGCCCGCTGCGCTAACTCTCTCTCTCTCTCAAATTGTCAAAAATTGGTTAAAATTTTTGAAAAATGATCCAAAATTGTTAAATATTTTAAAAAATTTACAATAATTGGCTAAATTTTTGAAAGTTGTCAAAAATGGTCAATAATTGTCAGAAACTGTCAAAAATGGTGAATAATTGTTAAAATTTTGAAAAATGGTCAAAAATTGTTAAAATTTTGAAAAAATTGTCAATAATTATTAAAAAATGTCAAAAATGGTCAATAATTGTTGAAAATTGTCAAAATTTTTGAAAAACGGTCAATAATTGTCAGAAACTGTCAAAAATGGTCAATAATTGTTAAAATTTTGAAAAATGGTCAAAAATTGTCAAGATTTAAAAAAAATGGTAATTAATTATAAAAAACTGTCAAACATGGTCAATAATTGTTAAAAATTAACAAATTTTTTGAAAAATGGACAAAATTTTCTAAAAATTGTCAAAATTTTGAAAAAATGGTCAATAATCATAAAAAACTGTCAAAAATGGTCAATAATCGTGAAAAATTGTCAAAGTTTTTGAAAAATTTTCAAAAATGGTCAATAATTGTCAGAACCTGTCAAAATTGGTCAATAATTGTTAAAATTTGAAAAAATGGTCAAAAATTGTCCAAAATTTCGAAAAAATTGTCAGAAATTTCGAAATAATGGTCAATAATTGTCAAAATTTTGAAAAAATGGTCAATAATTATCAAAAATTGTCAAAGTTTTGAAAAAATGGTCGATAAAATATAAAATAAAACTTAGTAGAACCTACTGGGCCTAATGTAATTTCCAACATCGCATTCTATTGCGCGTATTTTTATTGATAGTTTTCCCAACCTCGCATTCTATTGTGCATAAGAAGCAAGCTTCTGTCGATGGCCCGACTTTTATATGTTATTGAGATAAGTTGAAGTTTTTAACCTATAGCCAAATAAAAAGAAGAATATTTGATAACTTCATTTGACATTTACTAGATTCTCATACTATTTCAAGGAAACATAGGGTATGTCCAACTTTATTTGGTTTGATTTGTATTTTTGTTGTTCTGTAGTGTTTTAATGATCCTTTCTATTATAAACAGTCACAACAACACCAACTCAAAATTGAATTAACTCAAACACGATCACAATAACTATAAGAACCACGTGTTGTGCTTAGAACATAGAGAAATAGCATAGAACGCTTGTTTCAATTTCAGATTCATCCGGGCGTGACATCACGTGGACTTGCCCTATAGTCCAAATTTATGAGAGAAGTGACGTGCAACGGTTTTAATGCTGTACTGGCTATAGGTTGTATGGCCTCCTCTTGCATTAACTAATCTGTTAGACATGCTAAAAATGAGGTTGTCGATCTCCAGTTGGTTGGTGGTGGTCTAGAGATTAGAAAAACAATCAAAAATGTGTTGTCTCGTGTGGAAAGCTCCTTGATGAAGCAAAAGTCTTCGTCCCCTCGAATCCCAAAGATTTCGATGGGATTGAGATCGGGGGACTGCGCAGGCCATGGTGAAACATTGATTTGCGCATTTTCCAGATATACCTTTACTAGGTGTGCTGTGTGTGGACGGGCTGGAAATTCAGGCCGCCTTGTGCAGCATATGGACGCACAATTTAACAAATTTAACAAATTTAAATCTTGTTCCCAAGACTATCTTGATGTGTGTACATACATATTTTTGTTTTGTGTTTAGCCTTGCAGTTTCAGGTGTATCGTGAAATTCCTGTTATTTTTTTACGTCTATAAAGCATATCTCTTTTCAATGCAATTTCACAGAAAACTAGTTTGCAAAAAAATCGGATAACATAAGATATTTAATAGAAAGCCGTAAATGAAAATGCATACAAATTATAATATCTTTAACAACTATATAAATTGATCGATTGAAATACCGCGATTCTTCTTTTTTCTTAAATGGGTAAAAAGTTACCGACAGTTTGCTTTGTGTTTTACTAATGTAAAAATTGTACCAATAACACCATTTTCTTGAATTGTAAGAATAGTCTGACTGACTTATTGTACACACGATCTCTACAGATTCCTATTTGTATCCTATTTGCAACTTTCTTCTAGTAATACAGGGTTTGCCAAAGTTTGTAAGCTGTTGCGCCCTAAATTTCATTATTCTTGATATTGCGGGACGTAGGTTTCGTTGGGAATTTTATCTCAGGGATGGGATTTTTTGTTTAAAGAAACTAATTTCCATAAAAGTAAGAAACAATGTTTATTGAGTATAGATATCTCATACTTATCTTATCTATGATAAAAAAAAGAATAGGAATATCCACAGAACAATCCTCAGTCGGGTAATGTTATATTCTGTGTTCGAATTTCAATTTACTTGACGTTGATAATCTGAAGTTCGTTATAAATATACATCAGTGAAAATGGAGGATACAAAACTTACATTAAATATTACTCTGACAATCAGTACTGTTTGTTCACAGATATTGGTGAGTATATAATTTATAATACCTCCTATCTTAATTTGTTATTTCCAACCTTGAGAATTATTGAAGCTTGCTTCTTATTGCACGACATAGGACTTTTGGGAAGGCTAGTGAACTCGTGAAACGTGTGATGTTACGAAAAAGTGTTCGTCACGCGATAACTCATTAAAGCGACTGTGCGCAATCTCTCTTGCCGCACTGAGCTCGCACACCCATAGGTGTGAAATATTGTCAAAAATTGTCAAAAATTGCCAAAATTTTGAAAAAATGGTTAATAATTCCCAAATATGTTAAAATTTTTAAAAATTGTCAAAAAATTTTAAAATTGGGCAAAAGTTTGGAAAAATGATCAAAAATTGTCAAAAACTGTAAAAATTTTGAAAAAATGGTTAATAATTCCCAAATATTTTCGAAAATTGTCAAAACTTGTCAAAAATGGTCAATAATTGTCAAAAATTTAGAAAAATGGTTAAAAATTTTTGAAAAATTGTCAAAACTGATCAATAATTGTCAGAGAGGGTCAATAATTGTCAAATTTCGTCAGAAACTGTCAAAAATGGTCAAAAATTGCCAAAATTTTGAAAAAATGGTTAATAATTCCCAAATATGTTAAAAATTTTTAAATATGGCAAAAATTTGGAAAAATGATCAAAAATTGTCAAAAACTGTCAAAATTTTAAAAAATTGTTGATAATTCCCAAATATTTTCAAAAATGGTCAAAAATGGTCAATAATTGTCAAAAATTTAGAAAAATGGTCAAAAATTGTCAAAATTTTGAAAAAATGGTCAATAATTATAAAAACTGTCAAAATGGTCCATAATCGTTGAAAATTGTCAATAATAATAATAATTGTCAGAACCTGCCACAAATTCTCAAAAATTGTCAATAATTGTTAAAATTTGGAAAAATGGTCTAAAATGGTCAAAATTTTTGAAAAATTGTCAAAAATGATCAATAATTGTCCAAACTGTCAAAATTGGTCAATAATTGTCAAAAATGGTCAAAATTTTTGAAAAATTGTCAAAAATGATCAATAATTGTCAAAATTGGTCAATAATTGTCAAAAATGGTCAATAATTGTTAAAATTTGAAAAAATGGTCTGAAATCGTCAAAATTTTTGAAAAATTGTCAAAAATGATCAATAATTGTCAAAACTGTCAAAATTGGTCAATAATTGTCAAAAATGGTCAATAATTTTTAAAATTTGGAAAAATGGTCTAAAATGGTCAAAATTTTTGAACAATTGTCAAAAATGATCAATAATTGTCAAAACTGCCAAAATTGGTCAATATTTGTCAAAAATGGTCAATAATTGTTGAAATTTGAAAAAATGGTCTAAAATCGTCAAAATTTTTGAAAAATTGTCAAAAATGATCAATAATTGTCAAAGACGGTCAATAATTGTCAAATTTCGTCAAAAACTGTAAAAAATGGTCAAAAATTGCCAAAATTGCGAAAAAATGGTTAATTATTCCCAAATATGTTAAAATTTTTAAATATGGCAAAAATTTGGAAAAATGATCAAAAATTGTCAAAAACTGTCAAAATCTTGAAAAAATGGTTATTAATTCCCAAATATTTTCAAAAATTGTCAAAAATGGTCAATAATTGTCAAAGACGGTCAATAATTGTCAAAATTTGTCAAATACTGTCAAAAATGGTCAATAATTGTTAAAATTTTTGAAAAACTGTCAAAAAATTTTTAAATATGGTCAAAAATTGTCAAGAATTTGGAAAAATCGTCAAAAACTGTCAAAATTTTGAAAAAATGGGTAATAATTGCCAAATATTTTCAAAATTTTTGAAAAATGGTCGATAATTGTCAAAAATTGTCAAAATTTCTGAAAAATGGTTAAATTTTTCGAAAAAATGGCAAAAATTGGAAAAAATGGTAAATAATTATAAAAAACTGTCAAAAATGGTCAATAATTATTAAAAATTTTTAAAATTTTTGAGAAATGGTGAAAAATTCACGAAAAATGGTCATTCTATTGTGCATAGGAAGCAAGCTTCTGTCGGCGGTCCGACGACCGCTCACCTTTTTTTCATTTAAGTTTTAACCTATAATAATCTAATATTTACTTGTTTTAGCAAAAATTTAAACTTAGTATGGGAGAATTTCATAGATACAGACAACAAATGAACGATATGAGTCTTATGGCACAATACTTAACTCTAGTTTTATTGAAATTTTCATGAAACTCGGTTATGGTCACACAGTGGCAGTGTATGAATTACTTATAGCGTTAATTTAACATTGTAAAAGGAACCTAGTTTTATGTGGAACGAGCTTACTTGAAGATCTCTGCATATCCAGATGAGCTGTGTGACCTTTGTGATGAAACCGTGGACTGCGACTGATATCAGCTTCAGGAACAGGAGTGATATAGTGGTATATCCTAACATCCGGATAATCCAACAATTCCCAGGGCACTACCAGATCCTCACATATACTTATCATAAGTATATCGCACTCTATGCGATGCATGGATGGCAGTCCTATAGAAAGTAGTGATCCAATGATATTGGAACTATGTAATGATAGAAATAATCGTAAAAGAAGAGTGAATGGAAAGAAAAAGAGGTCTGAAACAAGAAAGATCCATGTAATACTATCAAATAATTGTAAAAAGGCTACAGCTAAGTAATAACATTGATATCAAGACTCGCCTATTGTTCTTGGGTGACCTCGTAGGTAAGTGGTGATTTTAATACTTTAAATCCAATTAAATGAATGTAATCCCTTGATTACTATAAGTATTAATATATATATTTTCAGCTATAATATCCCCAATCAAGAATCTAGCACATGCTAATCGAAGAAGCCAAAAAAAACAGGAAAAGGAACGAGTACGAGACTTGTCTCTTATCCAGACTAAGGAAGAAGAAATCCTCTTTCAATATACTACTTAGCCACTGTTACCTTATTCAGTAGATAACAATAAATTAAGTAAATTATAGAAGAATTTTATTTGAAATTTGACAGTACAATCTAATTGTTCCAAAAAAAAAGGTTAACATGGCAATTGCTGAAAAGATTTATTTATAGGTTTGTTATTCAAATTTTCAGATGTCAACCAAATATATACAATTTGTTAATTACGATTGCTTTGTTTCCCAATGTTTCAAGGTTAGTATTTTTACTTTTCCTTACTTACTTACCATCCAGTTACTTTTATTCCTAGGGATATTTGGATATTATTTTCTGCAGTATTTGAATTTTATAAAGTCTAATAAATGATGCATAAATATTTCTAAGATAGATGAAAAATAGTGTACTTTCGACAAAAAAATTATTGTAGCCAATGAATTTCATAAATGATTTATCAATGTTGAAACTTTCTCACATTTCAATTTATAAAAAAGTAACAAATATTGAGTGCTAGTCAAAATAAACGTATGCATATTTTGGCAACTTTTCAACCTCATGACAAAACCCCTCGACGCCACCGACTTGAAACTGTCAATCGGATACGCGGTGCATACCTACCAGTGCCACCCTGGTAATGTGAGACGGGAACATACTGTAACATGTCTATCGACCTGTTTCGATTTTACAGAATAAATCCTTTTAATTAGCGCTCGCCGTCACTAGCCACATTCAATTATAGTTCTGTGATCCCAAACTCTTCTACCCTGACCGTAAGACAATTGACGTCTGCCAACGGACGCTTCCATTTTTTGCACAACGCCACGTTAAACACCCCTTTTTGTTATCGACCGCCTAAGAGGGCACATCATCTTTCGCTATCTTTCATATCTTAAGTACCTATCTTATGAATTTTGCTGTGGTAAGCACAGCGCCTAGGCGAGAATATAAGCCAAGAATATAACCCTAGGCTAGGATAGAACCCGAGAATATAACCCTAGGCTCGGATATAACCCAAGAATATATCGCCGAGGATATAACCCAAGAATATAGCCTAGGAACAACCCGAGGATATAAAGCCAAGGATAGAACCCCAAAATACCGCCCTAGAACAGAACACATCAGTTCAGATCAAGACCTGACTTCTTCTCCAGGAAACCACTTCATCTAAGCTAAGTACCTATAAAAGTACAAATTCCTCTAATAAATTCCGTTATTCATTTCCTGTGGCAGAATAAATTAAAAATTTGTTTTTAATTCTTTTTTTTATTAAAATCCTCAACTATAAAAGTTGAGGGAGATCCGCCCGAGGTCACTTTTCTTTATTAACTTAAATTTAAATTTTACAAGGCGTTTCTACCTCTTCCGCCTTAGTTTTTAGTATTTTTTATCGTTAAAAAGGTAGTGGCGCCCTCAATTTTTACCACCCTTCTGTTATCCTTGTGCAGCATAAACTTGGGGTCGAATCACCCTTGAGAGGAGTCTCTAGCCGGAGCCCTTCGAGCTGGTGCCCTGTGAGGTACAGCATTTACCGTTACAAATTGGCGCCCAACCATACATTTACCGTTACAATACAATCCATATTTTGTTGTTTTAATTTGTAATAATTTATATTTTCAGACACCTATGTTCAAATATAATGAAGATTTAAACAAATTAAATTGTTTTATTTCATCATGTCAGTATGGATCTTCATCAATGTATATTTTGATAAAATCATATTAGGCATTTCTTTAATTCCCAGTCAATAAAAGACGGACCTTTGGGATAATAGTCATAAGTAGTTTATTTCTACTGTCATGTTGATGACGTTTCTACAGCAAAGTAGTTGAAAATGCGATTGTAGATGGCATACAAGTCAAAAATTTACATTTCTGGCCTATGTTTGCAGGGAGTTCGATCATTTTTATGTCAAAATGCATATACTCAACGAGATCAAGTCGTTTATGCTTTTAATTAATTCCAAATTCAACCGAATACTTTTTTTAAATTGCGTTACAAATCAAAAAGTTATTTGCGGCTTTTTGTTTTCACCTCAACAAAACTTTTTTATGATGAAAAATACTTTAGGTACATCTAAAACATATATTATCACTGAGTGGTTTCTTGCTCGAAGGTACACCCCCTTAAAAAAATTAAACAAATCTAATTGCACTTATTTTTATTACCTAAACTGTTACAGATTTCTGGCCAAACATAGATTACAACGTAAAACGCATCTTCTCCGTAATCCAAAATATCCTTACTTTCGGAAACCTTCTCCTTATCTTTATTATTTAAAATATAAGTAAATTTGATTTGCTTCCATTGACATCTCAAAAAATTTATAACGGACCGAAATAATATACCGGAAACATCATACAACGATCCCACTTCGACCTGGATTCGTTTCATAACAGCTTGAGCAGACACAGCAGCATTTTTAATTTTGATTTCGTCAAATATTTATCGTGTACAAAAACCAAAAGGGTACACTAGACTTGTAGCGATACAAACAATTTTATTGAAAGCGGATTACCGAGTAAATAGCTTTTGTAGATGGAGCACCGAATTGTAGATTTCTTCTCCATTTTCCAATGGCTTTAAAAAATTCTTCGTTACTGATATCGTCCATGCAGTTAGCGCGTAGTAAAATAGGAAAGTTATTGGTCAAATGCAACGAATAGTCATTTGTTCTGTTATTGATTATTATTATCATCATCAGCATCTGGGTTTGAACACGGAATGATAATGTGATTCATAGTTTTGGCTAAATTTATATTGTTAGTGATAAAATCTACGAGATACAGAGCTGAAGCAATCGCAACCTTAGAGCTTGCTTCTCTATAGAATATCTCTGTAATTTTCGGAATCTTGGAAAACCAACATCTGACTCCTTCTATGGCAATTTTTCCATCTTCTATCCACACAATTTATACGTCTACGTCTATGAAATTCTATTGCAGCACCCTTTTGATTTTGAACTCGAACGCATTGATAAAATTAGGAAAGTTATTGGTCAAATTCAACGAATCATCCTTTGTTGTGTTATTGATACTATTATCAGAAGCATCTGGGTTTGAACACGGAGTGATCATGTAATTCATAGTTTTGACTAAATTTATATTGTTAGTTATAAAATCTACGAGATACAGAGCTGAAACTATAGCTAAGCTCGCTTAGCGATTGCTTAAGATCTGTATCTCGTATATTTTATAAATAACAATATAAATTTAGCCAAATTATGAATTACATGCTCAGTCCGTGTTCAAACCCAGATGCTTATGATAATAGTATCAATAACAGAACACAGGACGATTCGTTGAATTAGACCAATAACTTTCTTAATGTTATCAATGCCTTCGCGTTCAATGTGAAAAGGGTGCTGCAATAGATTTCATAGACGAAGAAGTGAAAATTGTCTGGATGGACGATGGAAAAATTGCCATAGAAGGAGTCAGATGTTGGTTTTCCAAGATTCCGAAAATTACAGAGAGATTCTATAGAAAAGCATGCTCTTTGATTTGCGATTGCTTCTGCTCTGTATCTCGTAGATTTTAACACTAACAATATAAATTTAGCCAAAACTATGAATTACATGATCATTCCGTGTTCAAACCCAGATGCTTCTGATAATAGTATCAATAACAGAACAAAGAACGATTCGTTGAATTTGACCAATAACTTTCCAATTTTACTAAGATCGCTTAGCAATTGCCTCAGCTCTGTATCTCGTAGATTTTATCATTAACAATATAAATTTCGCTTAGCCATCAGACCCATCAGAACCAGCCTCTATTAAAGTAGACATTTTTTCTTGCCAGCTTGAATCATCAAATATTGCAACTAAATATATCGGTCTTCCTTCTAAAGATGTTCCGATTTCCACTAGTTGTAATCTTTCGGGGTACATATTTACCATACTATTTCGTTATTTCTTCATACGTTAAAAATTTGTCGTGACATTTTCTGTAGAATTTGACGCAGCATCGAAATTTCGTTACATTTTTGGGATTGTATGTGGATTTTTTCGGTTTTGAAGGATTTTGGTTTTTCTGAGATTTGCGTAATCTTATTTTGGCGCACTTTTTAGTGCTACGTTTGGTTCGGGCGGGTTTTTTTCTTTCTAGCCATTACCGCAATTAGACAGTCACTTACAAAATTTTGATTGAAGATGTCAGATTTGACAGACAGAGAAGCTATCTGAGTGAGCACTGTCCATAAAAGTAGTACACTTACATTGTGCCATATCTCTTATCTATGATTGCGATTTCCACTAGTTGTAATCTTTCGGGGTATATATTCACCATACTATTTCGTTATTTCTTCATAAGTTAAAAATTTTTCGTGACATTTTCCGTAGCATTTGACGCAGCATCGAAATTTCGTTACATTTTTGGGATCGCTTGTGAATTTTTTCGGTTTTGAAGGATTTTGGTTTTTCTGAGATTTGCGTAATCTTAGTTTGGCGCACTTTTTAGTGTTACATTTGGTTTGGGTGGGTTTTTTTCTTCCCAGCCATTACCGCAATTAGGCAGTCACTTACAAAATTTTGATTGTAGATGTCAAATTTGACAGACAGAGATGCTATCTAAGTGAGCACTGTCCATAAAAGGAGTAGGTACACTTACATTGTACCATATTTCTTATCTACGATTGCGCTTGAGTCCCTTGAGCAAGAATATTAGAAATTAGTATTACGATAATTTCATTAATAAATTTTTAAATTGTTGCATAAATCAATATTTTATAAAATTTCACTATGTTACTTTCATTTTTGAAATACTTCATCAATATCACGTAATAAAAACATTTATAACTTTTTTAATGTATCTCGTTTCTCAAAATACTCATTTCTTAAGTATTTCTTATAAATGATTAGAATATACAGAGTGGAAAACATTTGTCTTTAAATTTTTCATGAAAATTGTTTATTCAACTGAAAATACATTCATGGACGCGTTTAGCTCAAACATTGTCGTATTTTTTTTCATATCCAAACAAATTATTCTATTAATATCCCAAATTATGTTAATTGTGCTGGAATGAAAAATATCGATATCCGTCATAAAATTTTATTTTTCCTACCCAAATGAATATATTTGATCGCTGTTTATATTAGCTCGTAAAGATATTCCTTCCGTAGCTTTGATCGTGAAAAAAAAGACCTAGTGATGAAAAATGTGATTTTTAACACACTGTAACTCCATAAATATTAGAAGCACTACGAATTGTAGAGGAATGGTGCCTTAAAAATGACCTTTCAGTTAATCCAAAAAAAACTAGCTGCTTTTACGAATAGAATAGTTCTTCCACAGGGTAGAGAAAAACTAGAAATATCCAAAGAAGTTGAATATCTGGGATTGACCCTTGATTCCAAACTGAATTGGAAGGGACACATGGAAAAAATTACTAACAGGGCGATTAGGCTTTTCTGGCAATGCAGAAGAGTTATGGACAAAACCTGGGGAATAAGACCTGAGGTGGTTCACTGGCTATACAACTGTGATAAGGCCATCGATCACCTATGGAACAATAGTCTGGTGGTTAATATATTAACTGCAATCCAAAGACAAGCACTTCTTGGTACTACCGGGACAATGAACAGCACGGGGGCGGCATCAATGGAAGCCCTTATTGGACTTCCTCCTTTGAAACTTTTTATAAGGACGGAGGCAATGATGGCAATTCTTAGACTGAAATCGGGAGATTTATGGTTCCCGAAAAATGAAGGACACACTGATACAACTGGGACAACACTAACAACCCATATTTCACATGAGTGAAATATAACATGACACCAGAGAATATATTCACTGAGCGAGTGAACATTATCATCCCATCTAGGGAACAGGTGATGCACCCAGGTAATTCTGGAGAAAGAAACCATGGCACTGGAGCTGGTATAAAAGGACCTAGAGAGGGAATGTTTTTTAGCCTTGGTCGATATACGACTGTGTTTCAAGCAGAGACGGATTGCCGCTATAGCCTATATTGGTGAAAACATCAGAAGAGGATATACCGGACAAAACATTGAAATATTCTCTGACAACCAGGCTCTGCTTAAAGCTACCAGTAATCCAACAACTAGGTCTAGACTGGTAAAAATTCAAAGAATCCCTTAACAGGCTGACAAGAGACAACAAAGTGTCTCTAATATGGGTGCCGCCACATGAGGAAGTTGCAGGTAATGAAATGGCGGACCAGTTAGCTAAAGAAGGCTTTTAAGGAGACTTCATAGGACCGGAACCACCGTTTTGTGGAATCACAAAAAATTGCATAAGAGGGGAAATCGGAAACTGGCTAGATAGGGAACACCAACTCAAATGGAGGTTGACATAAGGGCACCTCCATACAAAGAGATTTCTGAACAAGGTAGACTAGGAACTATCAATCAGGCTATTGAAACTGGGAAATAGACATTTGAAGAGAGTTACCGACCTGGTGACTGGACATTGCACCCTGAGAAAACATCTGCACAAAATGGGCAAAGTTAGTGAACTTTATGATGAAATACCTACTCACATACTCTGCTTCTGCGAGAACTCACAAGTACTTAGACGGAAGCACTTTGGAGAGGAATTAATAGAACCATTACAACTATTGAAAATCCCTCCAGTCAAACTAGTGGGTGGCCTTTATAGAAGACACAAAGCTTCTGGAATGGCAGTAAATAACATGGGAAATGGTACAAAGATTCAGTTATTCAAGTGACTGGGCTGATGAGCACAACCCAAACGAATGAATGAATGGTCTACTATCAACACTATAAATGTGGTTTCAAATAGTAGTGGACAGTTACAGAATCAGATTAATAGTTTCAAGACGATTGGTCTACAACTGAAGTAGTAATTCCTTTGGGCACACGCTATCAAAATTTTTTATTTTAATAAATTCCCCTTTAGCCCTTTTTATATCAGCTGCTTCGCAAATGACAATAGGTTGGGAGCGTTTGGTAACACCCATTGTCGGTAATGAGTCAAAGTAAGAAATTAAAAAATTTTACGAGCAACAGCCATAAAATATTTTCATTTAATTAGGAAATATTAAATTGAGCGTAAAATTTTATGATTCACTAACATTGATATTTCTTCTTCTCGCATCAAATTTGTTCATAAAATCGTGTTTTTACTAGGCTAATGGGTTAATTTGTTAGAATAATACGACAAAGTATGTGCTTAGTGTTTACTTAAAGTGCATCATAAATTTATTTTTATCCAAGCTAACGATTTTGATGAAAAACTGCAAAGAGGGTCATATCTTTATATGAATTTACTGTATTTAACATTTAAATATAAGTATATAAGTAAAGCGCGGATTTATATTCAAGAAAAATTGAAAAAATATGCACATTGACATTCACTACAAATGACGAAAATATGCACAGCTTTAACTGAAATATGCAGTATTATATGCAAAAATATCTCAAAAAAGTGATGATTTAATAAATACAAATATGAGAAAAAAATGAATAAACACAAATATAAGAAAACTATGTAATTATAATATATAGGTACCTTCAGGATATTTTTTTATTTTTGAAACCATTAGAAAACAATTGGAAGATTATACTGTAATTCTCGGTAATGGATGGATTAGGGATTTTCACAGGTAAAGACTTTACCCCAATAGTTTTACTTCAAATCCTTATTGTACAGAGGTAGTTATTTCTTTTAAATATCAAAAAATGAGAAAATATTCAGAAAATATGCACAAAATTGGTCAAATATTCAAAAATTGGTAAACTATTGAAAAATTGGTAAAATATTGAAAAATTGGTAAAATGTTCAAAAAGTGCATATAATATGTTTCTGCATAAAATATACATGCATAAAAATCCGCGCTTTATATATAAGGAACCATTTTTCAATAACTTATCAATAATATCAAATAAATTACCAATAACTTTTTAAAACCTTACTAATAATAATAATAATAATAATGTTTATTCATAAAAATACAATACAATTTGATAGGTAGAAACAATTACAAATATTTGAGAATAAACATTGATACCTCGCTGAGGTATAATAATGCCTGTGCGCGAGTTATAAAACCTGTAATAATATAAATATAAACAACATAAAAATAAAACAGCAAAATTCAATGATAAGTCTTAATATGGAGTTGTGGACGTATTCGGGAGTTAAGGTCTTAATCGGGTACCAAGCGTTTTAGCTTTGCGTTTAATTTTGAAATTGGATTCAAAATTTTGCAATATTCCAAAAATAATCATGTTAAATAAATTATTTTAGATACCTTAAATTAATTAATGATGAAATAAAACAATTTAATTTGTTTAAATCTTCATTTTTATTTTGAACTAACGTTCAAATTAAAATTAGTGACGACGTTTCGCTACACAGTAGCTTTTTCAAACTAGTATATGGAGACAAGGGAAGGAAGCAGTAACAAAGGCTATGCTACAATGGCAGCCGGGAGGAGAGAGAAGGCGTGGAAGACTCAGATCTAAATGGTTGGCAGAGGTGGAGGACGACTTGATCAGGGCAGGTGTGACAAGATGGAAGCAAGAAACAAGAGACCGGAAGAAATGGCGGCAAATAAGCGAACGGATACAATAATAAACCGAGGATGGGGACTGATCCACCCCGATAAACGGATTTAGAAAGCGAAAGCGGCGCAACCTCACATGAGGTGTTAAGCCATATATATATATATATATATATATATATATATATATATATATATATATATATATATATATATATATATATATATACTGTCTCATGTCAAAAAAGTAGGTACTCTCAATAAAAAGCGCATCGCTGAGGTAAAGTACTGTTTTCTTTTAAATAAGCTTTACTATCCATTTTCGTATATTTTCTTTTTTTTTTCTGTTTCAAATGGCAATCTGCCACACCACCTCAACCAATAATTCCGTAAGTAAGATGCGACTGTACCAGAGGCAGATATAAAGTTTTTAACTGCGTTTCATCTAAAAAGTCGCGTAAATATTTAAATTTATGTAGCAGCCCTCTGAGTTTATTGGTAATGTTTTTGACTTGTAGATCCCATTTCAGATTCCTATCTATAATAATACTTAATTGAAGATGCTTCAGGGATTTGAGTGTTTTCATCAACATATATTGGACCAAGACTCGGCAAATTATTTATATAAGATGTAAATGGCAGATATTTTGTTTTTTCTATATTTAACGTTAGTTTATTTAGTTGAAACCATTTTTTAACTGCTTTAAAATCGTCTTCAATTTCCATTTTCAGCGTTGGCA
This sequence comes from Lochmaea crataegi, assembly GCA_947563755.1. Lineage (NCBI taxonomy): Eukaryota > Metazoa > Arthropoda > Insecta > Coleoptera > Chrysomelidae > Lochmaea > Lochmaea crataegi. The sequence goes on from OX387422.1 coordinate 136,312,975, forward strand.
AAGGAATTACAAATTTCAGTTCAAAATTCCTATTATTATTAAGGACTGTATGATTTTTTTACTTAAAGCGTCTCATTTGATACCGTATCGCGTACTTATATTTTCAATTTTCAAAATCTGTACTATGTTCTTTCCGACTTTTATTCATGGAAATCTACTAATTCGACCCTGTAGATTCCGAAAATGACCTTTAAAATTTTGTAAAGACTTTAGTAAAAATGTTTATTTTTCCGAAAAAAGGACTATGCTTCCATCTTATGGAAAATAAAAGACCACTCAAATGCGGATATTTTGGTACCAACTTATTCGTCTTGAAAAATAGAACATTTGATAACATTGCGCCAATGTTGTAATTTAATTAATAAACCCACAAAATCAGTTCATTTGTCAGAAATTTTCGATTCGATTACAAAATCTAACCATTCAATAGGACTCCACCTGCTGCGATGAAACAGAGTCGGACTTGTGAATATAGTTGTACATACGATGAATACCAGTTTCGTTGAAACAAAATAATAGGATTATATTTTTCAGTTGTATAAAGATATGATAGATTGCAATCAAATTATGTAAAAAAGGTACATCTCTCAATTGACAATCTAACATCTTTACATAAGTTTGTCATTTTGTAATAGCAGTCTATTAAAACGTTTTCTATATTATAATAGTAAAATTATAATAGGTACATTTAATAACTGATCGACACGTATTTCATAAACAATTCCGGTACAAACGAATTCCCGTCAGGATTCTTAATGACTATAAAATACACATGAGTTCCCGTCCGACACTTGCAGGTATCTTAATCCCGCACTCGAATTGCCGTCCAGTTTATTTAATCCGCTTACAGGTAAACTAAATAGTTTCCAGTAAATCGTAATACCTATTCGTAATCCTGAATTCTAATGAAAAAGTTGAATAACCTATTGGGGTGGCTAGGGGGTCTGTCAGTACTAATTGCTATGAATATATTTTTCTATTATATTTTCTATTATATTAAGTTGTCATTTTCGAAACGGCAGTTTATTAATATACTTATTTCCGAACGTTTGTTGTCGTACGCTATAGTGATACACAAAATGCTTGAAGTAATACTAAGTGAAAAGGGTAAACCCTTTATGGTTAGGTTATATGTTAGGTTAGGTTAGCTTCTTTACATGTATGTATTCATGACTCATTTCAGTAGTAGTACGCAATAAAATTGTAGAATTAAAATTCCGTATTTTATTCCAATAATGATATCATATAAAATAATATCGTGTAATAGTGCCAAACATAAGACATTTATAACTATTTCTTATTTCATACATCTGAAAACTGACCTCCCTTAAAACTTTTACTGTTCACTTATTACAATTTGCAATAAATACATAGCTAGATATCAGATGATTCAGAGAATTTACCGTAATTACCATAAACACCTTTTAGACAGGTCAGTTTTCACCCTGACGGGAACTCGAGTGACGGCTTAACGTATCCTAATTATGGAACAGGTAGACTGGTTGACTGTAGTTGACGCTGCTGATCGAACTATACCTAATCATGAAGAAATATAATGATGCAAATTAGATTTCAGTTAATAGTGCTTTTTATGTCACGCAAGGGAAAACGCAAGGGAAAACACATCGCCATCAAAATATATATAACACAAAAACCGGCTTCGGCTATCAAAAAAATACAAAAATTAAACAAAACCCGGCTTCGGGTATCAAAAAAATACAAAAATTAAACAAAACCCGGCTTCGGCCATGAAAAAAATTTAATAAAGCAAAAAGGCGACTACCAAAAAAATATAAAAACCGGCTTCGGCCAATAAATTTTTTTTTTCAGCTACACTTCGCGGAAAGAAGGTAATGAGGTCCTCAGGCACTGCCTGTGGGGGGAAGGTGGAGCGCGTGAAAGGGGATACTCTAAGAATTATACATTATCTTTTAGTATCACCCTTTACGTCGGGTTCATTACCTACACACATTTCACAAGCATCTTTGTATTAACAGTTAATAGTTGCATATAAAAAAATCTTTTTCGCATCCCTATCCTATTTTTTTTTAAAGAGTTACCGATGCCAACAAATACACTACAAAATACTACAAAGAAAAAACAAAATATAAAAATTAACTGACAAAATTAGGTCAGTTCAACCCTGTCTGGTTTTATTTATTCATTTCTTATCACCGCTGATATCCTTACTTCGTGGAATCTGTAATACATGTCTATTTACGTATTTTCTCTCTGTCTTACTCATACAATCTCCGTAAGCGATTTTAAAAATAATATCATTAATTGTGGGTTTATTAATTAAATTACAACATTGGCGCAATGTTATCAAATGTTCTATTTTTCAAGACGAATAAGTTAGTATCAAAATATCCGCATTTGAGTGGTCTTTTATTTTCCATAAGATGGAAGCATAGTCCTTTACTTCTCACTTTCGGATATTTCTGTGTACAAAATATCATAGGTACGATTCTCCTGATTTTTTTCCATATCCCATAGCTATATGAGATTTCGAATTTCAGCTCTAAACTCCTATTATTATGAACTCCACGATGTTTTTACTATGCGCGTGTACTATTGGTCATGGATGAATTCGCGCGAATTATAAGTTTCCAGCTTGATCAGAATTTTTGTTGGAGCATCTAAGAAATCTAATTGATGTTCAAGTTTATATTTTTCTACCAGGGGTAGAAAGAAACATTAAATCAAAAATACTATAAATGTACGCCCGAGGGCCAGTATTCTTAAGGGACTTAAGGGGCAGCGACTGCGCAGAATTACAACGTCAGTGACTGGTTGCTGATCGTTGTGGGATCAAATTTATTATCTATTGATATCCATAATTTCTACTTGATGACTTTTTCTCAAAGATTATCTTTTCTTTGATTGTATATTGGAATTTAACTGGTAGACCACACACTTAGAAACAATATTTACTTACAGTAAATTATCGGTTAGTTATACAAATTCAGATTAATTAGAATACAATCAATAAGGAAGTCATAAAATTGTGATACCGTTTCAAATTCAAATGAAACTATTAATACATTTTTAATTGTTTATTATAAAAACTCTTAATTAAAAAATGTTGACTCAGGACACATAAAAACCGTTAGTGATTGTAGTTCATTGTATTGTGGAATGCGTGACTAAAATATTAAAAATGAATAAATGCAAATTAAAATTTTTTGGCTAAACAACTAAACTAAGTACTCTCTTAACATAATATGAATCATCACCTTCGATTTGGGCTTATCTGGTTTCTTAATGAATGACTATGTGAGCATTCTCAAGATTTAGGATGTTTTCACTTCGATGCCGTATATGTAGCTAAATGCTAATGTTAACAAGTCTGACAAAGAAGCAACATTCAAAAGATAAATCCTTTTATGGTAACTGGGTTAACCGATATTATTACTGCCGATTTATTATTACCGTGTTCTAATTTATTGATGTTAAATGATTTTTATAACTTCATACCCACACTTATCTATTTTTATTTCACTTATACTTTCAACTAACAGGACTGGGCTGGGCTGATCGTGATTTATATCGACCGGTTTTTTGGTAACAAAAAATTATTTTAAATCTCATAAGAATTTCTAGAAACTTCATTGAACGAACATAAATAGATAATTAAGCTTGACAAGCTAGTGAAATCGAAAAATGAATAAATAATTTATTTTAGATACCCAAGTGTATTTTTTTCTGTGAACTGTAGGTCAATATTGTGGTTGGAGTTAAATTTAAAAATATACAGGGTGCATAAATGTGAAAATGTTTTTTACCCGCAATTTGAAACACCAGCAGCTGCGATAGAATGTGTCAAATTGTAGCACCATGCCTTATGAATATTTTGGTTTTTTTATTTAAGTTACTATCTTTTATTAAAGAAACTTCACGAATTTAAAGAAAATTCTTCAAATCGCAGCTGTCTCGACGAATGGTTTGGTCAGCTTGCAGCTCTGATCTCGATCCTATTGAGGATCTCTGGGACTAACTGCTGAGACGCATTCGTTGTCAGTCCGGATTTCCCGACAGCCTCAAAGATCTTCTAGCTGCACTACAAGAAGATCGGTTACACATAGACTAACTATTCCCAATCATCCCATTTCCAAACAGGCCACTTCAGTTTTCAGAACCCCCAGCCTATCCCATCTACCCCTTTAATCCTAACCGCCTGCACGTGTTACGAGAGATGAGATAAACTATAAATAAGACTTGGTTCACAAGCAAAGTGAGTTGTTAATGGGTCTTGTCTTATTAAGTAAGGTGACATGTTTGTTAATGGGTCTTGTCTAATAAATATAATAGGCTAGAATATGAAATATAACAGGTGAGTAATGGGAATACATTAGTTTAAAAAACGGCGTCAAATCGTCTCATAAAAATTTGTCATATGCACTTAACCCTAGAACACTAAAATTGACGACGCTCGCTATATTTCGTTCGAATTCGTTAAGCTCCGAGAATTCCCCAGGCACGCCGCTCACAGTAGCTTCCTGATCAGTAGGAATGGAGAACTATCGATAGTCCCGACTATCGATATTTATCGATAGTGCTATTTTTACTATCGATTTTGTCAAAAATGGTCCATAATTGTCAAAAATGGTCCATAATTGTTAAAATTTTGAAAAATGGTCAAAACTTTGAAAAATTGTCAATAATTGTAAAATTTTAAAAAAAATGGTCAATAATTGTTAAAAACTGTCAAAAATGGTCAATCATTGTGAAATATTTTGAAAAATGGTCAACAATTGTCTAAAATTGTTAATAATTATCAAAAACTGTCAGAAATGGTCAATAGTTTTGAAAAATGGTCAAACATTTTAAAAAATGGTCAATAATTGTCAAAAATAGTTAATAATTGTCAAAAATGGTCCATAGTTGTTAAAATTTTGAAAAATGGTCCAAAAATTATGAAAAATTGTCAAAAATGGTCAATAATTGTCAAAAACTGTCAAAAATAGTCAATAATTGTCAAAAATGGTCCATAATTGTTAAAATTTTGAAAAATGGTCAAACATTTTGAAAAATTGTCAATAATTGTAAAATTTTTGAAAAATGGTCAATAATTGTTAAAAACTGTCAAAAATGGTCAATCATTGTGAAATATTTTGAAAAATGGTCAACAATTGTTAATAATTATTAAAAACTGTCAGAAATGGTCAATAGTTTTGAAAAATGGTCAAACATTTTGAAAAATGGTCAATAATTGTCAAAAACTGTCAAAAATAGTTAATAATTATCAAAAATGGTCCATAATTGTTAAAATTTTGAAAAATGGTCCAAAAATTATGAAAAATTGTCAAAAATGGTCAATAATTGTCAAAAACTGTCAAAAATAGTTAATAATTGTCAAAAATGGTCCATAATTGTTAAAATTTTGAAAAATGGTCCAAAAATTATGAAAAATTGTCAAAAATGGTCAATAATTGTCAAAAATAGTCAATAATTGTCAAAAATGGTCCATAATTGTTAAAATTTTGAAAAATGGTCAAAAATTTTGAAAAATTGTCAATAATTGTAAAATTTTTGAAAAATGGTCAATAATTGTTAAAAACTGTCAAAAATGGTCAATCATTGTGAAATATTTTGAAAAATGGTCAACAATTGTCTAAAATTGTTAAAAATTATCAAAAACTGTCAGAAATGGTCAATAGTTTTGAAAAATGGTCAAACATTTTGAAAAATGGTCAATAATTGTCAAAAACTGTCAAAAATAGTCAATAATTGTCAAAAATGGTCCATAATTGTTAAAATTTTGAAAAATGGTCAAAAATTTTGAAAAATTGTCAATAATTGTAAAATTTTTGAAAAATGGTCAATAATTGTTAAAAACTGTCAAAAATGGTCAATCATTGTGAAATATTTTGAAAAATGGTCAACAATTGTCTAAAATTGTTAATAATTATCAAAAACTGTCAGAAATGGTCAATAGTTTTGAAAAATGGTCAAACATTTTGAAAAATGGTCAATAATTGTCAAAAACTGTCAAAAATAGTCAATAATTGTAAAATTTTTGAAAAATGGTCAATAATTGTTAAAAACTGTCAAAAATGGTCAATCATTGTGAAATATTTTGAAAAATGGTCAACAATTGTCTAAAATTGTTAATAATTATCAAAAACTGTCAGAAATGGTCAAAAGTTTTGAAAAATGGTCAATAATTGTCAAAAACTGTCAAAAATAGTCAATAATTGTCAAAAATGGTCCATAATTGTTAAAATTTTGAAAAATGGTCAAACATTTTGAAAAATTGTCAATAATTGTAAAATTTTTGAAAAATGGTCAATAATTGTTAAAAACTGTCAAAAATGGTCAATCATTGTGAAATATTTTGAAAAATGGTCAACAATTGTCTAAAATTGTTAATAATTATCAAAAACTGTCAGAAATGGTCAATAGTTTTGAAAAATGGTCAAACATTTTGAAAAATGGTCAATAGTTGTCAAAAACTGTCAAAAATAGTTAATAATTGTCCAAAATGGTCCATAATTGTTAAAATTTTGAAAAATGGTCCAAAAATTATGAAAAATTGTCAAAAACTGTCAAAAATGGTCAATAATTGTCAAAATTTTGAAAAATGGTCGAAAATGGTCAATAATTTTCAAAAATTGTCAAAATTTTTGAAAAATGGTTAATAATTTTGAAAAATGGTCAAAAATGGTCAATATTTGTTTGTCAAAAACTATCAAAAATGGTCAATAATTATCAAAAATTGTGAAAATTTTAAAAAATGGTCAATAATTGTTAGAAATTGAAAAAAATATGGCGGATTTTTAGTACTTTTAATAGCAATTTTCTCTTCCAAAAGTGAATTTTTTTCTTTCAAAATGTTCTATAAGCAATGGGGGGCTTTCTAATGAGAAAAAAATGTGTTACAAAATTCCTAGGGTCGCGAACATTACCGAATCCATCTTAGATTCTGACAGTTTAAAATAATGATTGTAATCATACGCAATACACTCTCTTTCTCTTCCTTCTCTCTCGCTTTCCCATCTCTCTCTCTTTCTTCCATATCTGTCTCTGCCATCTCTCTCCCTGTCTCTCATCTTTCTTTCTCTCTCCCATCTCTCTCTTTTCCATCTCTCTCTTTTCCATCTCCCTCTTTCCTATTCTCCCTCTTTTTCTCTTTCTCTCTCTCCCATTTCTCTCACTCCCATCTCTCACTCCCATCTCTCACTCCCATCTCTCTCTCTCATCTTTCTCTATCTGTCCCATCTTTCTCTCTCTCTCCCATCTCTTTCCCTCCCATCCCTCTCTCTCTCTCTCTCCCATCTTTCTCTCTCTTTCTCCCTCTCTCCCTCCAATCTCTCCCTCTCTTTTCCATTTTTTGATAGCATTTTTATTCCATATCAGCTTTGAAAATATACTTCACCTAAACATCTCAACTATCGATAGTAACGAAAACTATCGATTTTTTTCGATAGTACAAAATATCGATAGTTATCGATCAACCATCGATAGTTCTCCATTCCTACTCCTCAGTCTGATAGATAAGAATAGTGAGAACTGTTGTTCGAAATTTGTTTATTTGACACCTCGTCGTAGAATTTACAATATATTAGTAATTACGTTTGTTGACTTTTTTATACTTTTGGGTAAGAAATTTTGATTTTTGTTTTTTATGTGTTACTCAAAAAAAATATTATAGGAAAATGTCGAGAAAACCGTTAACGGAGAGGGAGACTCAAGATGAAATAGAAAAAATTATGAATGGTGACGATTCTTATGAAGAACCTTATGAAGATAGTGGAAGTGATTGAGAAGACAAATTAGAGGTGCAAAGGATAGTAATTTTTTTTCGGATGATATTCTTGGTATCATTATTACATTCACAAACAAGTGTGAAAAGTATTCTACAGATTCAGCTACCGTATCACAAATCAACAAAGATGAACTGCTACCATTTTTGGCTGTTTGGTATTTTCAGCTGCAAGGAAAGACAATCATCTGAACAGTAAGGAAATGTTCAATCCTACCACATCTTGTAGCTTTTATCGAGCTTGTATGAGTTGTGACCGTTTTACCTTTTTATTGAATTGTATCAGGTTTGACGATAAATCTACTAGAGAGCAAAGAAAACAGTCCAATCCTTTTGCTCCACTTAGAGAAATCTGGGAACGTCTCTTAGAAAACTGCAGAAACTCCTATACCCCATCACCCTACCTTACAATTGACGAACAGCTTCTTGGTTTCGGAGGTAGGTGCCCTTTCCGCATGTATATCCCCAATAAGCCATCAAAGTATGGCATAAAGATCGTCACGGTATGCCACTCCGCCTCCAAATATATGACTGATGCACAACCGTACTTGGGGAAGAAAACCAATACAGGAGGCCTGCCACTGGCAAATTATTATGTGAAGGAGTTGACAAAATCTGTCCGTAATATCACCATGGATAATTGGTTCACATCAATTCCTCTAGCCGATGAACTATTACAAGCTCCCTATAAGTTAACTATGATGGGCACAGTGAGAAAAAATAAAAAAGAAATCCCTCCAGAATTACTGCAGATGAAGGGTAGAAATTGTGGATCCTCATTGTTTTGTTTCGATAAAATGAAAACCTTAGTGTCTTACAAGCCCAAGCGGAATAAAATGGTACTAATGCTTTTTACTTTTCACGAAGGTGCAGCGATATCTGAAAATGGTAAACCAGATATGGTTATTCATTATAATAAAGCAAAATCAGGAGTAGACACATTCGATCAGTTGTGCAGTAATATGGGATGTAACCGAAAAACGCGGAGATGGCCACTGTGTGTCTTTTTTGGAATGGTCAATATTGCTACGATCAATTCATATGTAATCTACTGTTATAATACATACAGAACAAATTTCCCGTTATCATTTTATGATTGAACTGAGCAAGAGTCTAGCTGAGCCCTGGATGCGGCAAAGGTTGACGATCCCAAACTTTCGACGTACCATTCGCCAGGATATCTGTAGAGTATTGAATATACAGCAGGCCGAGAAAAACCATCAACCCTTAGAACGTAAACGCACTATTTGTTTTTACTGTCCAAACCGTCTTCGACGGATGACAACCAACTATTGGAAATCATAGGGGTAATGTCTGCACTGTATGCTCTTCAGAATAGCAAAAGATGATAAATTTTGTACGTCATTATATACAGATTGCGAAAATCCCTTTCTTACGCTGCGACTTATACAAGTACGACAAGGAAAATATGAGCAAAACTACGTGAAAGAGAGAGAAGACTTGTTAGCCCAGCAATCAGTCCCCTCTACCAAAAACAGTTTTGCGTGTGTTCATCGCCCCACTATTTCAACCAGTGTTGCCAGAAGCTCAGATTAATTTGTACAAATGATATTTTTGTCTCGTTATCGTTAACTTTTTTTCGAGCTCATGCACTATTAGGTAAAATTGAACACTTTCATCCGGCAACAGTGTCCTTTACATGGAGAACTCACATTTAAACTTATGTGATCTTTTCGCTACAAATTTTTCACACGTTGGTAGCGCACTCCGTCGTATTTGAAATTAAAACATTTTACAATGCCCAAATTAAAATACAAAACATGCGAAAAAGTGCAAATTATAAAATGGTATTTTGGAGGTTATTCGGCTGATGCAATAGTTAATTTGTTTATTGTGGCATTTGAAAATCGACCAATTCCTTCACGAACAACAATTTTGAACATAGTTAATAATTTCGAGACAAAAATTAGGAATAATTTTTATAGATAAGTACATTTGGCAACACTACAGTTAAAATAAATAGGAGGGGACTGAATGCACGCCCAACTGTTTTGGTAGAGGGGACTGATCGCTGGGCTAACAAGTCTTCTCTCTCTTTCACGTATTTTGCTCTTATTTTCCTTGTCGTACTTGTATAAGTCGCATTGTAAGAAAGGGATTTTCGCAATCTGTATGTTAAATTTGTGACTAGAATGCACCTTATTTTAAAAAAAAATTAATAAAAATTTTGATTGTGTATTTCATGTTTTTTCCTAAAAATCGTAGTATTTACGATACATTAGTAATAATGTGTGTTATATTCATATTAGTGTTCTGGAAATTTCCGAAGGATTTATTTATAATCTAATGAAGTATTTTTATTCATGTAGAAATGTAAATTTTTTTGGGTACAAAAAAATTTAATAATTAATTTTGTAATTTGACTGGACTATTTGTATAGTTTAAAACGATCATGTCGTTACACATGAGTAGTACTGTGAATAATAAGATTATACGCATAATTTATTTGTTTTGTACACAAATTTAAATAAAAACATAAATCACGTCAGCATCTGATATGGCTATCTAGTCATTCTAAAAACATTTTTGTGTCATAGAGGTTGGTTAAATATGCCTAGGTCAGTGTCTTTTGATGTCTAAAAAAATAAATACGCTAGTACGAGTAGTTTGAAAAAAATAGCGACCGTCACATTACCGCACCTACACCAAAGGCATTCATTTAGTGATGAGCGATATCATGATTTTTTAATCACGTTGTGAAATGACAGCGTGATTTTTTAATAACAGTTATTTTAAAACGTGACGCGATCGCGATATTTTGGATATTCGGTTTTGAATATATGATGGGAAAAATTGCATCTATTTTCATTTCGTAAGATTATCTATTTGCTATTTGCACAATCTCTATGATAATGAATAAAACAAAATTCGATCTTGTTGATAAATTTTAGTCGAATGAGAGCGATGAAGGAAATCGCAATAATGTCTTTTTTCATTCGAAAATTTTTTTTCATGGTTTGTGACTATGAAAACTACCTTCAACCAAATTTTCATCAAAATCGAACATTTTTTGACGAAACTAAAAATAAAAATCGAAAAATGCAGTTTTTTGCGTTTTTCGAGCTAATTTTGAGGTTATGTGAAAAAGTCACTGGTGAAAAAGTTGTAGATTTTCCCAAGATCTACAACTTTTATATTCAACTTTTTTTTCTAGGAACTCAACTTTGGCCGGAAATCGCAATAATGTCTTTTTCCTCCCCCCAAAAAAAGTGTTTTTACCGAAAAAACGTCAAAATTCGAAAAAATATCAATATTTTCATTCGAAATTTTTTTCCATAGTTTGAGAAACATTTTCGTCGAATGAGAGCGATGAAGTGATCAATATTATGTTCGATTTCGAATATTTCGATTCATTGTCGTTTTCGCTGGCTGTGATCACGTCACGCTTTACAGTATTCGCCAGCTAACTTGATGTCCCAGAAATTACCAACTAAGAGAGACAGAGTAATAGTGCCCTGCCTACTCGGCCGCTATTGGTGGTAAAATATTGACAAACGCCAATTGCATCGAACCTTATCAGGTGTTAAGATTTTCAGTAGCGTAGCGTCACACAGTTATTTTTTCTGCTTTGTACAATAAAGTGTTTGTAAAAATGTCAGCCGTTAATGAAGAAAATCGTAAATGTACTGAAGGACAAACTCGTCAAGTGATATATAGAGAGTTTAATTATTTTAAGACATTAAAAAGTGATGAAGATACCATAACAATAAAAGACTCATATTTTGATAGAGAACTTCAAACAGATATGTTTTATGACGTCAACCCTCTTGTGATTACTCTAGATGAAAGTGATTCCAGTAGCGGCAGTGAGTCAGATTCTTCGTAAAGATAAAAACTGTTTATACCTATTCTTAGAAATATACCTAGCTTAAATAATTTCCCATTACCTTGTGTTTCTTTTATTCTCATTACTACCTGGAAGAAATTATTTAGTTTCTAACAAATTTTAATTATAGTCCGTCCGGAAATATAAGATCCTAACTTTATAATCTTCAATTAGATAAATAACATGTTATTGTAATGGGTACATTATTGTTAAAATATTATTTATGTACTCAGAATTCAGGTATAAAGCAGATCCGTTTCTATTAAAATCATTATACCAAAGAACTAAATATTATTTATTAAGTTAGGATCATATATTTCCGGACGGACTTTACTTTATTAATTGTACAAGTTGTGTTAATTTGTAACAGAAAGCGTATCCTCAGAACTTGTACGGCACTGTTTACAGTTATCGGATGGGCGGCGTCAATAGCTCCCTAGAAAGCACTTAGGACATCAAGTTAGTTGGCGAATATTGTAGATTTGCTTATAGGAACTGTGACTGACTGTGATATGTTCATATCAGTGAAAAAGTAACAGTTCGTGAAATATATCTCTCATCACTACATTCATTACACTGAACATATTTTCATAACATTACATAATGTTACTAAAAAATTTCTGAAAATACCAAATTTTATTCGCGTTAGTGTTACATCTAAGAAAATGTATATTTTATGAAACCTTGAAATGTCAAAGCATCATAAAATATACGGTTTTTTAAATGTCTATAACAAAAATATATTTTACAAAGTTTATATTACACACTTTTTAAGATTTGGACCTGCCTGCGAGCAGATGAATGAGTCAGAATTTAAACATTCGGCATTTGTATACATATTAATATTTTAAACATATTAAATAAAAGTTTATTTTGTATAAATTTTTACTGTAAACATAAATTATCACTCAATATAAAATAAGAATAAATCTTTAAAGTGTAGAAGTAAAATTATGTAATTAGCTGAGATAATTAATTGAAAAGATAATGTTGAAGAAGAGAGCAGATGTAAATTAAAGGATCGGTCAAACCTGCGCGTCAAAAACGCGGAACGCGAAGTGGGAGCGTCTACAACGCGAACTTCATTTGTCTTGTTAATTGTCACTAAAGCATCACTTTCTATAAACATCTCTGTAGTATCATCTGTCATCATGAAATTGAAATCACAGGTTTAAATAATAAGAGATACACGTAATATCTGTGCACACGTCTAACCACAAGACGCTCTGCCGACGCTGTTTTCCCGCGTCTCGGTCGCGTAAGTGCAAGGCGCCATAGATTAACACGGGCAGCGTCCGCCGCGCGTCTGACGCTCTCGCTTTGGTCGCGCAGGTTTGACCGATCCTTGAGTGTTGATTCCCCGATATCTGAGTTGAGCTGGGATGAAAATTTAAGATTTTCGAGTTTTGCAATGCTTTTTCTCGATCTGTTAGATGTAGTAGAGTATTATCAAAAAATACAGCAACTAGCAAGAACCAAAGCCAGACGCAATATCTTTGATATTTTGGTAACAAAAATTTATGACCTTGAGAGGACCGATGTTGACAGAAATACACTGAGAAATATGATTAAATTTTTAAATATTGGCGATATAATTCGTCGACAAAGTGAAGTATGACAAGTATCTTATTCTAAAAATGGTGCCTTTCAGACATGCGCTTACAAAAAAAGGATAGACAGCTTCGCTTCTTGTTTGCTGGTGTATTCTGTGGTCTTATATTGAAGATAATGTTCAATTCGACCACAGGATTGTAAGACGCAGTCGTGGTTAATGGTAGCTTATAATACCGAACAGAACCGTCCGTAGCGCAGAGGGTTACAAAAGGGTTCCCGGGGGTTTCCCTTTTTTAATGTTCAGAATATGGAGCTTATATATCAGAAGTGGGATTTGATCTACGAAATGTCCACATGAGGCAATAATGTGATGTGATAGTGAGAGGGGATTACTAGAATGGGCGTGCAGGCGTCAGGCTTGCCAGGAGAGCGAGATAGGAGTAGGCAGGCAAGGCATCAGGCTCACGAACGAGCAGGTGAGATAGGTGTACTCACAAAAACGTCAGGTGTACCTCGAGGACGAGGAGCGGAGCAGGATGGCTAAATGTAAGAGGCAGTCGCGGTTAATGGTATCTTGTAATATCGAACAGAACATTGATAGGAACCATCCGTAGCGCAGAGGGTTACGTAAGGGCTTACTAACCGAGGTGTCCCGGGTTCGAGTCTCGATGGTTTCGCTTTTTCAATTTTCAGAATATTTAGCTTATAGGATGCTAGAATAGTGGAATTTGCTCACTATTTAGTCAATGATTACATTTCTGAATCGTCTGATTTTAGGAACATTCATTGACTTGAAAAAATTCTACCATAGACGTGGATATTTGTACACTGTGTCCGTAAAGTATGGAACAAATTCATTTTTAGCTAAACAGACCATTTTAAGAATTAATCCTGAAACACGTCGATTTTTGATTTTAATTTACCGTATTTTAAAATAATAATCTAATATACAGGGTGAATTACTTTCGAGTAATGACGTCGCCGTCATTTTTTTTAAATGGAACACCCCCATTTTGTCTCAATTTCCGGATTACTCTAGCTGAGCTGATTCCAAAAATGTATCACATGTTGATTCCAATTGGTACAGGGTGGACAAAAATACAATAGTTTTGTGTGAGCTCATAAAGTAACGCGTAACATTCTTTATTAGTTAAATTAACAATATTATCAAAAATACTTATTGTCTAGCGGACAGAATATGATGAAATACATGACTTTATAAATTTTCGAACTGCAGCCCTTGCTGTATTTGACAGTAACCCAAACGGTGAACAAATTCTTGTTGAACCTTGTTTAGTGTGTCTTGAGAAATATTGTTTATTGCTGTCCGAATTCTCTCTTTTAATTCTTGAATATTTGCTGGTTTCGTTTGATACACAACATTCTTCAGATGGCCCCACATGAAATAATCCAAAGGATTAAAATCTGGTGACCTCGCTGGCGATTCAATAGGTCCACGTCTACCAATCCACCAGTTCGGAAAAATTTCATTTATGTACCTTCTAACATCTACAGCATAATGTGGAGGTGCACCATCCTGTTGAAACCATAAACTTTCATCAAAACCTCCAGGATTACGTCTGCTTGGAAACAAATTACGTAAAGTAGGTACGAGATACCCCCTTAAAAACTCAAGGTGCGTTGCCCCGTTTAAATTACCTTCGATAAAGTAGGGTCCGATGATTCGATTTCTTACAATTCCAGCCCATACATTTACCTTTTGCTGGTATTGTGTATGATGCTCACGCATCCAGTGGGGGTTTTCTTTTGCCCAGTATCTACAATTCTGACGGTAAACCTCTCCTTTCCGCCATTTAACGTGAAAGTGGCCTCATCAGAAAAAATAATGTTTTGTATCAAGAGAGGGACTTGGTGACATGTATCCATCATTTTTTCGCAAAATTGGATTCTTCTATCGGGATCATCTTCGTTTAATTCCTGCACAAGTTTGATTTTATAAGGATGCCATTTTTCAAGCTTTAATAGTTTGTGTACCGTTGTTTTGCTAACACCGATATCGCGACTAACTTTACGCTCAGAAGTGTGCGCATCTTCTTCAAAGCAAAACATCTAATGCTGCATCAGCATTTGCAGAGGGACGACCTGATTTGCGTACATTTTCAACCGTACGAGTTTCTCGAAATTTCTTTTCAATCTTACTGACTGTTGAACGCGTTATAGGTCTTTCTGGATATTTACCATTAAACAAATTGCACACTTCCATCTGAGTTCGCGATCTGTCTCCATACCCAATCATCATAAGTATTTCAATTTTTTGTTTTACACTTAACTCCATTTCTACTTCAAATTAAATCTAAGCAATAATTAAAACATTCACGAATACCAAAAATATTGTAGTACTAAACTGTCACTGAACATCAATAAATTACTAAACAAATAATGACATTTCACCAAAAACTAGACGACTATGATTTTTTTTAAATTGATAAGAAATAATTTCTTTCATATTCTGTCTGCTAGACCACAAGTACCAAACATGTTTGGAAACAGCTCATTTTTATTAAGCTACAAATGTAACAAACTACAGGGTGTTACATTTAAACCAATTGCCGCTAGACAATAAGTATTTTTGATAATATTGTTAATTTAACTAATAAAGAATGTTACGCGTTACTTTATGAGCACACACAAAACTAATGTATTTTTGTCCACCCTGTACCAATTGGAATCAACATGTGATACATTTTTGGAATCAGCTCAGCTAGAGTAATCCGAAAATTGAGACAAAATGGGGGTGTTCCATTTAAAAAAAATGACGGTGACGTTATTACTCGAAAGTAATTCACTCTGTATACTAGATTATTATTTTAAAATACGGTAAATTAAAATCAAAAATCGACGTGTTTCAGGAGTATTCCTTAAAATGGTCTGTTTAGCTAAAAATGAATTTGTTCCATACTTTACGGACACAGTGTATACAATTTGTGATAAATGAAATGAAAGTGTTGTTTCTTACTTGTTTATGTACAGTGATTTTGATTTAGTAGTAATGGGGAACGGGAGCATTATCAATTGTCCCTGTTTTTGAGTTCAATCAGGTAAAGTTACTACAATCATTAAACATCCTTTTAATTAATAACATTTTTCACTAAAATAGCTATTTGTGTATCAAGAGCAGAAAGTAGTACTTTGGCAGTCGAGACAGAAAATTGCGTGTACCTATGTACGTAGGCAACACTTATTACATTAATGTCGGATATTTATTACATTAATGTCAGATATTTTTTAGATTTCCCTATTTCTCATTAAATTGTTACGGAAAATACTGTTGGATGCTTTAACATATTAGAAAATCAACTAAAATATTTATTTATTCTAGAGTTTATATTAAAATAACTACTAGCTCTCTTTTATCTATAAATAAAATTAGGCGTGCGCCAAAGTTACTTTCTGCTTAAGAGCGCCAATAATGTCAAATTATGACAGCTCGCGAAAAACATCAACTTTGCGGTTAGATTTGAGTGTGCAAAAGCCTACTTTGGGTAGTGATCGTAGGAAAAATTATTTATTTGACGGTTTTATGAACAATAGATGTTGTGTTTATGAATTTAAAAGTCTGTTTTTATTATTAAGGTTATTGACTTGATATAAAAACGTATTTGCTCTCATAACGCTTTTATTTCGATGGGAATTAAATGATTGATAGTATTATACTAAATTTAAATCGGCGTCTGATATGTCTATTCTCTTAATGGAATGTCAATTACATTTTTATATCATTCTTTCGTAACTTTTCCACATTTTTGTTTATACGAGGTGTTCCGGTATCTATTTCCGTAAAAGTTTAAATTAAAAATATCGTAGATTGATCTTCTATTAGATAATTTAATTTTTTTTTTCACAATAATATTTAACTATAATCAAATTATTTTTTATAGATTTCATATAAATTTAGTCTTTTTTGTTAAAATTCCAATGTTTTTTCACATGTAAATACACGAAGAAAAAGGTTTTCTAATTATTATTAAAAAAAATATAATTCACGAATCCAATTGATATTTAATCACATTTGGGATATAAAATTATGCAAATATAACACTTTAATGGTATTCAAATCAATTTTCTCATCATCTACTATAGCTTTATATAAGAATTAAGGCACCTGGTATAGTATTTTGATGCGCAAATTTGACAAAGGGTTAAGTAAACATGATTGTTTGCTTAGAAATCTCCGTACAGGTTTCTCAGTACATCTGAATTAACGGAAATACATGTCAGTGTGTAAACAAAAGATTAGAGTTGTTTTTGTTGTGTCGTCTTTTAAAAAACATTTATGGGTGATATCAAACAATTTACTTGATAAAGTAAACATAATAAATATATCTGAGTTTTTAACACCTGAAAGGCGAGAAAGTGGAGCCAATAATAGAGGAGATGGTACAAATATGGGCTACCATTTGGTTTATTTGACTATTTGACATATTTTTGGTGTATATTACGTTCTTTTTTTTACTGGACAAGTAGAACCTAACTAAAATTATTTAAATTTTTACGAAAGTATTTTTTTAATTTTATTTATTTTTAATAAAAATGACATTAAGCAGTCAATGAGAAAGTTATACAATTATGGGCTACATCAGAAAATACCTAAAAATATTAACTTAAGCATTTTATTTAAGTCTAATAATGAAAAAAATCTGGAAAAATTAACAAAAATAACACATTATTATTCAGTGCGACAAAAGTCACAAACATAATAAACATAATAAACGGCGAAAATAATCTCACTATCAAATTTTTGAATGGGTGTTATAAAATAGTTGTTAAAACCAACCCAACAAACTGATTAATCCTGGCCCAACTTCAGCTTCTAGCAAATTGCGATCAAATTCTATTTATTATCAGAATGTTCGAGGTTTGAGGACCAAACTAAACAAGCTATCATTAAACGCAGCTACTAATTCCTATGATATAATTGTTTTGACTGAAACTTGGCTATCGGATAATTTTGGAGATGCTGAAGTTGGATTAGATAATTATAATATTTTTCGGCGAGATAGATCTGCACTCACTAATCCTGCAACTAGAGGTGGTGGAGCTCTTATAGCAGTGGCTAGAAATATAACTAGTAGCCTGCTGCAGTCATCAGAAGAAATTGAACATGTTTTTGTTCTAGTTGGAAACACTAGGAACAAATGTATAATTGGAGCCCTCTACTTTCCCCCACTTTCCCCTATTGAAGATTATTTATCCTTTACTGAGAACCTAGACGCCATTTCTGAAAAGTATCCTGATGCTAAGATCTGCATTCTGGGTGATTTCAACTTACCTAAAGCAGTATGGTCTGACTTAAATATTTGTTCAGAAGCAATTTCACCCCCTGGAACCAGAGCTGATGAAGTGAATGCTACTTATACCGTTTCTAATATGTGTGCCTACCATAATTTATTTCAAATTAACTCTGTTCATAATGAATTTAACTCACTTTTGGATTTAGTTTTTAGTCATGATCGTTTAACTACATGTATTACAGCAACCGATCCTCTGATTGATGTAGATGTTTACCACCCTCCTTTAGTAACTGAATTGAACTTGAGCTTGGACCATTGTAATTATTCTCCTGTTGCTGATGAGTTTTATTATGACTACAAATCAGCTGATTTTCACTCTATTGAATATCATCTGGGACTTATTCGGTGGGATCCTTTGTTATTGAATAGATCATTAGATGATATGTTAAATATTTTCTATGATATTTTGTATACCGTGATTCACCTGTTTGTACCTGTTAAGAAAGTTTCATCCAGAAAATTCCCCAGATGGTTCTCATCAGAACTAAAACATCTCATATATTTAAAGAAGCAAGTTCACTTGAAATTCAAACTAACAGGATCTCCTGTTGATTATTTGGAATTCTCTCAGCTGCGTTCTCGGTGTAAGCTCAGGTCTAAAACTGACTATAACGATTATATTAGGTTTACTGAATGTTCTGTTGGTGTTAATTTAAAATCGTTTTGGAACTTTGTAAACTCCAGAAAAAGATGTAATACAATTCCTGATGAAATGTACCTCAACAATGTCAAATATCCCGTGGGAATCGATTTAGCTAACCTGTTTCAAGATTATTTTAGCTCTGTTTATTCTGATAAGACCTGTCCTAGCTATGGTTATATATCTTCTACTCCTTTGAATGCTTCTGAGTATTGTGTGTCTATCTCTGAAATATATGAATATCTTTGTGGTTTGAATGTATATAAAGGTCCTGGGCCGGATGGCATCCCTCCTTCTATTTTAAAATATTGTAGTTTTGTATTGTCTCGCCCCTTACATATCATTTTCAACTACTCCCTTAAACTTGGTATCTTTCCAGATTTCTGGAAATCTAGTTTCGTCGTTCCTATTTACAAAACAGGAGAAAAATCAAACATATCCAATTATAGGCCGATATGTATTCAGAGCGTAATTCCTAAATTATTAGATAATATTGTTACTAAAATCCTTACCAAACTTTTGGATCCTTATATCATTAACCAGCAGTTTGGCTTCCGTTCAGGGAAGTCAACTGAGCTTAATCTCCTTACATATGTGGACTATCTTTCAAGTGCCTTGGACTCTGGTTATCAAGTTCACTCTTTGTACACAGACTTCTCCAAGGCATTTGATAAAGTTAATCATGGCCTTCTGATTCAAAAAATAAATAATATGGGTGTTAATGGTAGTCTCCTAAACTGGGTTCAAAGTTACCTTACTGGCCGTATTCAAATAGTCCGTGTGTGTGGCTTCTTATCATCTGGCTTTGTAGTTCCTTCAGGTGTTCCCCAAGGATCACAAATAGTACCACTTTTGTTTAACATTTTCGTCAACGACATCCAGAACTGTTTTATAAACTCTCAATTCTTATGTTTTGCTGATGATCTAAAACTGTATTTGACTGTACGTTAATTAGAGGATTGTCAGAATCTTCAAGCAGATTTAGATAATTTATCTCGGTGGTGTACTGCCAATGGCATGGAACTGAATCCAGCAAAATGTCAGTTTATTAATTTTAGTAGAAAGCGTCACCCTATTGTTTTTATCTATAACATTAACCAAACACCTCTTATTAATGTGTCAGAAGTTAAAGATCTTGGTGTTGTGATTGACTCTACTATGTCTTTTCGGCCCCATATATATGTTTCAATTAATAAGACATTAAGGATGCTTGGTTTTATCAGAAGGATAACTTGTGACTTTCGAAACGTGCAATGTCTTAGAATACTTTACTTCTCCCTTGTTAGACCTCTTATTGAATATGCATCTTCTGTTTGGAATCCCTTCTATACGAACCATATTCACAACATTGAACAAATACAAAGAAAATTTCTTAGACTCATTGCCTATAAATCTGGAATTCATCCTGTTAACACCTACCACCTAAATTACCATGATTTGCATTCCCAGTTTATGTTGGAGCCTCTTCGTTACAGAAGGAATTGCAAGGATCTTTTCATTCTATTCAACATAGTCAATTCTACTCTCGATTGTCCTACTCTTTTGTTGAATATTGGTTTTTCCGCACCAACTAGATCTACTAGAAATAGTGTTACTTTTTCACAACCACACTACTATACTAATTATCGCAATAATTCGTTCATCCCCAGGTCCACAAGATTGGCCAATCGATTGAATCTTGATTTCTTTACAACTTCTTCTGAGTTTCGCCGACAACTCCAAATTTGTAATTTTTAAAAAATATTTTTAGTTGTTATTGTAAGTGATATGTGCTTTATCTTATGTGTTAATTAATGTATCTATAAGTTTATGGTTTTTTCTATTTATATATATATATATTTTTTTCTTTTTTTTTTAATTCTATTTTTCTGTGTATCAATCATTGTACTCTATTGTATTTAATGGGTTCTAGCCCGTCAATAAATAAATAATAATAATAATCATCTCTATCAGCACCTGCACAGTCTACATACAAATTGCACATTAAACATATTGAACCCAGAGTTCACCTTTGCGGTCTTCAGAAAATCTACTTTCACAAAATATGCATTCTGCATCTAAATCATCTGGTTCATTTTGTCCAGGCATATCATCCATATCTTCTTCACTTTTCTCACAATTTTCTATTGGTTATTTCTTTTTGTTCTTCTTTGATGTCCGACAACGGAACGCGAATTTTAGTTCCTACGCCCACCAGTCGGTAAAATCCCCGAAGACTACAGGAACCTGAGAGAAGAAAGGAAAGAAATGGAGATGCCACGAGAAGAGAGGAAAGCAAAGATTGTGAAACTGCGAAGATACCGAAGAGATAAAGGAGTAAATCGAGAGAGAAGGAGTCAAGATAGGAAAAGTCAGCCAACTCCACTCAGATTTGGCGAGAGGAAACCACTACCTATCTACACGGTAGAACTCGAAGTTGAAGGAAAGGAAAAAATACGAAAAATACAACACATACAAAACGTAAGGATCAGATGGGAAAAACAGAAGAAAGGAAATGAGCCGACGCATTGTTACAACTGCCAAGGATACCTCCACGGACAGTCGACGTGCAGAGTAAACACCAAGTGTGTCGAGTGCGCTCCAATGAGTGTAGTAAACCAAGGAACAAGTCAACCACCTGCGCAAACTGCCAGGGAGAACACCCAGCAAACTATAAGGGATTCTTACAGGCCCCAAACAAGAGGACGACGAGGAAACTAGCCCTAAAAGGAACGACGCCAGGAGTCAGCCAGGCTATTAGCTCAGCTAATGGCCTAAGTCACTTGTAAAAAATCGCAAGAAGACAGAAAAAACAAGAGGATCCACTCTTTAAGGTCGCGGTTCGTCGGCTAAGGATTCGCCTCTTACAGAGGCAGCGAAAAAACACACACAACGGAAGACAAAAGCAAGTGAGAAGACCGCCGAAGAAATAACCACCGTGGTTACACGCCCAAGGAGAAGACAGCTCGACCCCAGCCATCAGCCATTTGGCTAGGGACGAGCTGTACGCGAAAACGTCAACGACGATGATGAGACCCATTGGATAAGATGGGGGGTGTGGTGGAAGTCCTCCCCGGAGAGATGTTTCTCGGTTAGAGAGATGCATCTTGGGAGGAACGGGCTCATCTAGCACTGTGTGTGTCGGTAAAATCTCTCCTGCCACCAGCTAGTCGCAACAAAAATTTAGTGGGAGATGGATGTAAACGTAATAGTTGAAAAGTTTGGTGTTACTGTCGATCTTTCTGAAACCGAACCGGAGAGATTATTCGTGGTGTCAGTCAAGTCTCTTTCAACGGTGCAGTGTTCTTTTTCTGTTTCCATTTCAGCAGCAAGA
This sequence comes from Lochmaea crataegi, assembly GCA_947563755.1. Lineage (NCBI taxonomy): Eukaryota > Metazoa > Arthropoda > Insecta > Coleoptera > Chrysomelidae > Lochmaea > Lochmaea crataegi. The sequence goes on from OX387422.1 coordinate 136,335,406, forward strand.
AAGTCCAGTAGCGAGGAATCCATTTACTGCAATTTCGCCGGTCTTACTTTGAGATAGGCCTTTCCAAAAAGTTCGCCAATATCATATTGCGATAAGGGACAATGATTGTGACGAATCCATTGTCTAACTCACTGTAGTAAGCTTTTAACGCACCCATGAAAATTTTGTCAAGAGGTTGAAGTTTAGTGGTTGAATGAGGGGGTGATGAGATTATCACAACATGATTTTCTATAACCACATTAACGTCTAAATTACGAGTGTGACTATAATGTCCATCTAAAACTAGGGAGAACAGGCGAAGATACAGTCGGTTTTACCGTGTCAATGAAATGTCTGAACCATTGGTCGAATGAGATGGCCTGAACCCATCCACTAGGGTGAACTGCTGATATAGAGCTTCTCATAAGTTGAATATTAATATTTTTTCTCGGAAATATGAGCATCGATGGTACGAAGTCTCCCCCTGCACTCATGAAGTCTATCAAAGTGATTAAATGGCCTCTCTCCATTGAAGTTAAAGAGACAGTTTGTCCTTACGACCGACTACTTCAGCAACCTTATTTTGCACAACAGTTCTCAGTCTCCCAGTCTCATCCACATTAAACACGCGATTAGCTGAGAAATTGTGTTTTTCATACTCTATCTGCAAAAGCGTAAAACAGTTGTCAACACTCTCTTTGTTAAAGCCTTTGGCGCGAGCAAAAGATGTCCCAGTAGGTTTTCTAACTGACTAGGTATTTTTATGCCTTTGTAAAAATAGATCTAACCAGCCCCTTCCTGCTGTTTTTGTATCCCCAAATGGATGCTTTATCCCGTTTCTTTCCGCCAAGTTAAATGCCATACGTTGAATGTCTTTGCGGGTCAAGCCATAAAACTTGGCTTCCATTTCCAGGATATAGAGAACCAATGTTTCTTCCAATTCGGAATTCAAAACTGTACCTCGTCCCAATTTAATTTTAACAGCCTGCTCCACGCTAAGATGATCCATTTTAGCTAATCGCTGCACTGTAGTCCTTGGAACGCCAAAAGTTTTAGCTGCCTTTAGAGCGCCTATACTTTTTTCTCTTACTGCTTGAACAGCCCTTTTCATTGTCAATTATAACTCCCAGGTATTCTAAATTATCCTTGTGTTGGATCGTACGTCCGTCCATCTGTATTCTGGGTGGTCTCGTCTTTGCAAATAACCAACACTGCAAAACTTTGAAACACAGCAAAATACCAAATCACACTAAACAAAACTACGTCAATGAAAAGTTCAGTCATTTATAGGCGGTTACGAATACTAAAGCACATATAATAGACACGTTTAGCGATAAATGACTATAGGTTTTGGAAATAACACGGTAGCCCGTATTCCAAGCCAGCCCATAATTATACCTTCTCCTCTACCAATCAAATTATTAAGTTTTATATTCTGAAAGACTTTCAAGTACTTGGGGATTGTGATTTCAATAAGTCTAACAATGAGAGTTTGCAACCCAAAATACATTTTAAAAATCTTCCCAAAATAGTTATTTTTCTACAGTCGCGCGTAAAATGACTAATTACTATATTCAAATAAAATCGTAAAGTCGACAAATGCCGAAGATTGTTACTTTACGCTCTAGAGCAAAAAAGGAATCTTTTTCGCTCGCTTATTTAATCAAACCACGCCCTCCGAATTAAATCAATTGGTGAATAATTAACAAAATTGTCAAAAATTTTGAAATATGGTCAATAATTGACAAAAATTGTCAAAAACTGTTAAAAATGGAAAATTTTTGTCAAAAAATGTCAAAAATGGTCAATAATTGTCGAAAACTGTCAAAAATTGTTAAAATTTTGAAAAATGGTCGATAATTGTCAAAATTTTTAAAGATGGTCAAAAATTTTAAAAAATTGTCAAAAATGGTCAATAATTGTCAAAAATGGTCGATAATTGAAAAAAAAATTAAAAAAATTTAGAAAAATGGTCAAACATTCAAAAATGGTCAATTGTCAATTTTTTTTTTAAAATTGAAAAATTTTCAAAATTTTTCAAAAATGGTCAATAATTGTCAAAAACTATCAAAAATGGTCAAAAATGGACAATTATTATCAAAATTGGTCTAAAATTTTGAAGAATGGTCGATAATTGTCAAAAATTATCAATAATTTTGAAAAATGGTCAAAAATTTTGAAAAATTGTTAAAAATTTGAAAAATTGTCAAAAATGGCCAATAATTGTCAAAGATAGTCAAAAGATGTCAAAAACTGTCAAAAATGGACAATTATTATCAAAAATGGTCATAAATTTTTAAAAATGTTCTAAAATTTTGAAAAATTGTCAAAAATTGTTAATTATTTTTAAAAACTGTCAAAATGGACAATTATTGTCAAAATTGGACAATAATTGTCAAAAATTGTTAAAATTTTTAAAAATGGTCGATAATTGTCAAAAACTATCAAAAATGGTCAATAATTTTTAAAATTGTCAAATTTTTTGAAAAATTGTTAAAAATGGCCAATAATTGTCAAAAACTATCAAAAATTGTCAAAAATGGAGAATTATTGTTAAAAATGGTCAAAATTTTGAAAAATAGTTGATAATTGTCGAAAATTGTTAAAGTTTTTGAAAAATTGTCAAAAATTTTGAAATGTGGTCAAAAATGGTCAATAATTGTCAAAAATTTGAAAAAATGGTCCATAATTGTCAACAATTGTCAATAATTATCAAAAATGGTCATACCTTTTGAAAAATGGTCTTAAATTTTGAAAAACTGTCAAAAACTATCAAAAATGGTTAAAAATTGTCAATTATTGTTGAAAATTATTTAAAATGGACAATTATTGTCAAAAATGGTTAAAAATTGTCATCATTTTGAAAAATGGTCAAAAATTAGGAAAAAAAGGTCACTAATTTTGGAAAACAGTCAAAATGGTCAATAGTTGTCAAAAATGGTCAATAATTGTTAAAATTTTAAAAAATTGTCAAAAACTGTTAAAAATGGAAAATTTTTGTCAAAAAATGTCAAAAATGGTCAATAATTGTCGAAAACTGTCAATAATTGTTAAAATTTTGAAAAATGGTCGATAATTGTCAAAAATTTTAAAGATGGTCAAAAATTTTTAAAAATTGTCAAAAATGGTCAATAATTGTCAAAAATGGTCGATAATTGAAAAAAAATTTAGAAAAATGGTCGAACATATTCAAAAATTGTCAAAAATGGTCAATTGTCAATTTTTTTTTTAATTGAAAAATGGTCAAAAATTTTCAAAAATGTTCAATAATTGTCAAAAACTATCAAAAACTGTCAAAAATGGACAATTATTATCAAAATTGGTCTAAAATTTTAAAGAATGGTCGATAATTGTCAAAAATTATCAATAATTTTGAAAAATGGTCGAAAATTTTGAAAAATTGTTAAAAATTTGAAAAATTGTCAAAAATGGCCAATAATTGTCAAAGATAGTCAAAAGATGACAAAAGCTGTCAAAAATGGACAATTATTATCAAAAATGGTCATAAATTTTGAAAAATGTTCTAAAATTTTGAAAAATTGTCAAAATGGTTCAAAATTGTCAATTATTTTTAAAAACTGTCAAAAATGGACAATTATTGTCAAAATTGGTCAATAATTGTCAAAAATTGTTAAAATTTTCAAAAATGGTCGATAATTGTCAAAAACTATCAAAAATGGTCAATAATTTTTAAAATTGTCAAATTTTTTGAAAAATTGTCAAAAATGGCCAATAATTGTCAAAAACTATCAAAAATTGTCAAAAATGGAGAATTATTGTTAAAAATGGTCAAAATTTTGAAAAATAGTTGATAATTGTTAAAGTTTTTGAAAAATTGTCAAAAATTTTGAAATGTGGTGAAAAATGGTCAATAATTGTCAAAAATTTGAAAAAATGGTCCATAATTGTCAATAATTATCAAAAATGGTCATACATTTTGAAAAATGGTCTTAAATTTTGAAAAACTGTCAAAAACTATGCAAAATGGTTAAAAATTGTCAATTATTGTTGAAAATTATTTAAAATGGACAATTATTGTCAAAAATGGTTAAAAATTGTCATCATTTTGAAAAATGGTCAAAAATTATCAAAAATTTGGAAAAAAAAGGTCACTAATTTTGGAAAACAGTCAAAATGGTCAATAGTTGTCAAAAATGGTCAATAATTGTTAAAATTTTGAAAAATGGTGAATAATTGTTAAAATTTTGAAAAATGGTCAATAATTGTCAAAATTTTGAGAAATGGTCAATAATCGTCAAAAGTTGTCAAAATTTTGAAAAATAGTCAATAAATAATACGAGCCGTTTCCGAAAATCGATTTAAACACGTAATTTATAAAATCGATTTACCAAAAATCGATTAATATTACTATAAAAATCGATAACTAAAAATCGATTATAAGAAAATAAGAATCGATTTATATAAAAATCGATTATTTTTTAACCTCCCTAGTCAGTAGATAATCATGATGAATAGCGAAAATAACGATTATTCTAACACCCCTATTATAACCTAAGATAATAAAAAACACTGTTTTAATTATTAAAAGGGCGACTGTAGAAAAAATTATGTGTGTTTTTCGAGCGTAAAGTAAAATTGCCGCTTTCAAAAGATTCTTTCTCAAGCGGCAATCCATTACTTTACGCTCTAAATACACAATATTTATTTGTGTAAATAACTATTGGATTGCCGCTTGAGAAAGAATGTTGCCGATGTTGCGATCCTTTGAAAGCGGCAATTTTACTTTACGCTCGAAAAACACACATAATTTTTTCTACAGTCGCCCTTTTAATAATTAAAACAGTTTTTCATATGATCTTAGGTTATAATAGGAGTGGATTATAATTTAAGATAGTACTCTGACATTCTAGTTGTCATATTATTTATTATTGGTCAATATGAAAGTACAATTGTTACAATTATTGCAATTGCAATTTTTGATTCAGAAGAAATTTCTGCCATTACTGAAGATTGAAAATGAAATTCACAAATGATATAAAAAACTTGTAATAACCTTTTTGTGTTTTTCTGGTGTATTATCTATTTAAGTACCTATTTCAATTTGAGTATTTGAATGCTTTCTCTTTATGGCGTTAAAAAGATCTACTGAATTGTTCAGACTTGTCAGAAACTGCAGAGCGCTTATATTTCCCTCCCCTGTCGCCATTTGATTCGCCGTCGCTCTAGGTAGAGGCGTGCCCGAGATATCAACAATAACAATGACTTTTGAAATTCACCTTTTAATTTCTCTTAATTATTATATAAATTGTTATAAAAATTATTATAATGTTGTGAGAAATTAATAAAGCCGATTAAAATGGTTGATAAAGTAGGTAGAATAGTATTATCTGGTAACTTGACGTTCATTTTATTGTTTTTCGTCGTCATGGTTAATCCCACCAAATTTGATGAAATAAGCGAGCCAAAAAGATTCCTTTTTTGCGCTAGAGCGTAAAGTAACAGTCCTCGACTTTACGATTTCATTTGAATATAGTAATTAGTCATTTTACGCGCGACTGTAGGAAAAAATATGATAACTTGAATAACTTCTGTAGTAGGTACGCAATTCACCTATTTTGAAAAACATGAAATTAAACCGACAAATCATTATTTTAAGTGCGACTCTCTTATTTCGATTCGGAGTACAAACGAACATGATCATTTACTCACTAAAATCTAGAACAAGTATTTTCTATAATTACATTACTGGCGGTATTATTAGTCACCCGAAATATTTCTTAACCTATCTAGATGCAATATTTTGCAATACCTACATATGCTTTTAACATAAACCCATTGACGTAATGTCAAGACGGATTTCCAATAAAATATGATTACCGCATTTTATAACTTCATAGATATTTTATGTCTTATAAACATTGTTACACATTTATTATGTAATAAACTCGAATGGTCGCTTGGCTTTTCAATTTACTTTCAGCTTTACTAGTATTAACTTCAGAGCTGACACTGAAATTACACTTACAGTTGTACCCGGAAGGATTGAATTCATTGCCGAGGATACAAAGAACTATGGAAGAAGGAACACCGGGCATGATAAAACCGTGAAATATACATTATGATTGTTGTTTACCATCCAATTACCATTAAAAATGAGACCTGAGTTAAAACCTCTGTACCAGTAGCGTCCTTTCCGACAATTCCAGTAAAAAATTAGAGAAATTGATAGTAGATTCCTGCTAGATAAGTGAACAGAAGATTAAAGGAACTTATTTCCTATACCTGAACAGTTATGACAGGTGTCCTAACAGGACAATGCCGACTGAATGGGCTCCTCAAAAAACTTAAACTAGTGGAGCAAAATTGTAGATTATGTAGAGTGGAAGAAGAAACCCCAGGCTGTAGGGTAAGGTTGCTTAAGACGTACCACGACCTAAGTCGTATCCTGGAAATATAACGTCTGATACTTATAAATAACATTTTCATTTGAATTTTTGACTCATTTGTAAGCTTTTTATTGCAGGAATGTGATTCTTACGAGATGACAATGCCATGACGCCTACAGAAATATAATACCTTTACTAAGAATTTTAAGGTTATCTATAATGTACTTGTAATCTTTTATATTCATATATTTTAGTTTATGTCTAACCATTGTTATGAATACATGTACTTATAATTAATATAAATTAAATTGTTTTTAAAAAGGCTGTTTACTTTTTGAAACACTTATCTGGCGCAGTCAGTAGGATTAGGCAAAGTCAATAAATGGCTGTTTGGAAATTTGGATTCAGACGACGGTGACCGTTATGACATTGCAATTAAACTTTTACAAGAGAATCAAAAACATGTAACATACGAACTAAATTCACAAACTTCTCTGTTTAAAAAATTAATTGATCACTGTAATCAATAATTGACAACACTTTGACACAATCAACAAAAGCTTCATAATAATCTGGAAAAAATTTCAAGCGTCTATATTAAATCAAATTGACTCTTTAGGTAGATATATAACATTTGCCAGAATCTAATTTCATTTATTGATAATATCGAAAATGCCACTCTTTTCAAAATTGAATACTCTTTAAAAAATTTTTAGATTTGATCAAACATTTAATTAAAAAATATAAAGTCTGTAACATGTCTATCGACCTGTTTCGATTTTACAGAATAAATCCTTTTAATTAGCGCTCGTCGTCACTAGCCACATCCAATTATAGTTCTGTGATCCCAAACTCTTCTACCCTGACCGTTAGACAATTGACGTCTGCCAACGGACGCTTCCATTTTTTGCACAACGCCACGTGAAACACCCCTTTCTGTTATCGACCGCCTAAGGTGACAGATCATCTTTCGCTATCTTTCATATCTTAAGTATCTATCTTATGAATTTTGCTGTGGTAAGTTCAAAATCATAATTTATAATTAATAAGCTTCTTCTAAAGTACTGTCTGATATAATTTTCGTATGCATTCTTTATTTTTTTACAGAGATAGACGAAATTAAATTCAACACGTGGTCATAAACTGTTCTTTTATACTAATATGGTAGTTTTAAACCAAATATTCTTTTATAATTCACTGTTTTACGTTTATACAAACATTTTCAAGCTTTTTCAGTTGCGAAATAAATCTTTTAATTATAAAATAACATTTTTATAAATTACTGTTAACCTATAAAATATTCTTTCGTAACGCCAATGCCGGTTTCATATATTTCCTAAGCACGATATTTTTTCATATAACTAAATAAATAACTTTTTGCTATGATTAGTTTCTTTCGGATCATTAGTATATTTTTTTAATTTAGCCGATAATTGCTATTTTTACTGTTTTAACATGGAACATATAATGTTGGAAAGCTTTCAGTAAATTAAATAAATTTTTTGACTTTCAAATAACCGCCTTCCTTTTCTTTAACCTGAAAAGCTGACCAACATAATGTGCCATTACATTCAAGTTCCTACATATCCCTGATCCACCTGTACTTCTAGGTAAGCACAGCCCCTAGGCTAGGATATAACCGAAGAATTTAACCGGAGAATATAACCCCGAGAATATAACCCCAAGAATATAGCCAAGGATACAGCCCTAGCCCAAAATACCGCCCTAGAACAGAACTCATCAGTTCAGATCAAGACCTGACTTCTTCTCCAGGAAACCACTTCATCTAAGCTAAGTACCTATAAAAGTACAAATTCCTCTATTAAATTCCTGTGGCAGAATAAATTAAAAATTTGTTTTTAATTCTTTTTTTTATTAAAATCCTCAACTATAAAAGAAAGGTAGTGGCGCCCTCAATTTTTACAACCCTTCTGTTATCCTTGTGTGACATAAACTTGGGGTCGAATCACCCTTGAGAGGAGTCTCTAGCCGGAGCCCTTCGAGCTGGTGCCCTGTGGGGTACAGGCATTGACCGTTACAAGTCAATCAAATCCCTAAATTCAATAATATCTTAACATACTATACTTTTCTTGGAACCCAAGTGACCTCTTCCGGCTCCAAACTAATATTTGCTATTCATGTTCCTATCCTAAAATCAAAACCCTCAGAATTCTATCGTATATTTCCAATTATCCAAAACAAAACAGTATTCACCCCATCCCACCCATACTTGGCACGTAACAACAAAGAAACCCAATTAGAGGAAGAAGAATGCCCAAGACTAGAAGACGTATACTACTGTGTTCAAGAGCTCCTCCCAGAGGAAAACTGCACGCTGTAACTCCTAAGAGGCCAATCCCCAAATGGATGATACGCAACCAAAGTGAACATTCAAATTACGAATGACGAAGTAATGATTATCCCTGTACAATCCCAAGATGTCGTATCCAAATGTCGAAGTAATAGAATATTTCAAGTTAAAATGCTATCGTTAATCAATATTCCAGAAGACTGTGAATTATCTATCAACGAACTCAAATATTCACACACAAAAGAAATCCAAAAAGGCAAATCACTTATTCTACCAAAGCTAAAAATCGAACAGTTCAAAATTCAAACAAACTATCTAGCTTCAAACCTTGCAGAAATAAAATTTGATGATCTTCACGAAATCAATAGAATTGTCATTGTCAAGCAATTAAAATCAATTGAAATTGAAACAAATACCTACAAAGTGCCAATCATACCAACCATTCTGGTTTGTAATTAGAAGGAACAACATCACTTGTAGACCGGTTTCGGCGTATTGCGCCTCATCAGTACAAGGTATATGTTATCGCCCGAGAGTTAATCCCGGACTGACTATATCTCTACAATCACCAATTATACATATCTTCCAGTTACGGAAATGTGAAAGTTGTGATGATAGTGACATCTTCACCTACCAACCACAAACAAAAATTCCAATTCGAATGTAATCTTTTATATTCATATATTCTAGTTTCTGTCTAACCATTGTTAGGAATACATGTACTCATAATTAATATCAATTAAATTTTTTTAAAAGGGTCATTTTTGAAACACTTATCTTTTTATATTTTTTTTCTTTACTAACGTCTATTATAATACTTATTTGGCAATAAATTAGTCATATTCAAACGGTAGAATTTTTGAGGTTATGTCAGATGTTTTCATTTTAAACTTAGAAGACCCCGCTGCTTAAGTCGAACCTGTGCAAAATTCCTTACTCGTACTGGTACGACTTAGGTATTAAGAAAAATGTTTAATTATTTACATATTTTTACCAGGTAATAAATATTATGACGAAGAGAAAATACAATACTTGGAAGCAGGAAGATATTGACCAAGCTTTACAAAAACATCGGAATGGAGAAATTGGATTTAATGAAGCTTGTAAAAGATTTAATATAGCAAAGCCTACACTGCGACAATATTTGAAGGGTTTGAATAAAAGAACAAGATTTGGTAGACCTAATGATATACTGTCACCAGATATGGAAGAGATATTAGCGCAGAATTTGGTAAATGTAGAGTCCTGTTTCTTCTGATTAACTGCTACTGAGTTCAGGAAACTTGCCTTCGAGCCTGCTGAAAAATTTCAACTACCTCATCGTTTTAACAGGGAGAAGAAAGCAGGCAAAAAGTGGTATTGCAGGTTTATGAAAGAGCAACCTACTTTGCCCTTGCGTGTTCCAGAACCAACGTCGATGGCCAGAAGTAAAGGATTTAATAAAGAGCGTGTTAATGAGTTTTTTAATAAGTACGAAGAAATATTGGATAAATACAAATTTGCTGCGCATCAAATATATAATATGGTTGAAACCGCATTGTTCACCGTTCACAAACCTTCCAAAGTTATTGCTCAAAAGGGAAAACACCAAGTGGGTGTAATCACAAGTGGAGAAAGAGGTCTGACTACAACAGGCATATACCGCAGCTGAATTTATACCACCCATGAAAACATTTAAGCGTAGCAGACTGAATGGTGCCTTAAAAAAAGGATCTCCACCAAGCACTGCATTTGGTTGTTCAAAAAAATGGATGGATAACATCAGAACTTTTTGTTCAATGGCTTCAACATTTTATTAAGTGCACAAGATTAGAAAAAAAGGATCGCAAAAAAATTTTGCTTTTACTAGATGGTTATAGCACACATACCAAAAATTTGGAAGCTATCCAGATGGCTCGCGATTATGGCATAGTAATGCTATCTTTCCCTGCTCACAAGACATAACCGTTTGACAGATCGTTTTTCAAATCATTGAAAAGCTGTTATAATGAAGCCGCTTCCTCGTGGCTACGCTTAAATCTAGGTAGTGTCATAAAACAGGCTAACGTTGCAGAGTTGCTTGGAAAAGTATACTCTAGGTCGGTTCGTATGGATATAGCGCTAAATGGTTTTAAGTAACAGGGTTGTGGCCGCGTGATAAAAATGTCATTAAAGAAGAGGATTTTGTAGCTTCTGTATATATTTCTGATCCATCGAATCAAGAATTTGGTGATCCAACTGAACCAACTACGGAATCACCCGATAGTGCTACATCGCCATCAGCATTAACGCCACTGAAACGTTATCTTTGCCGATAACATTTCAAGTGCAAAAATATTTTATATCTCACAATTAATTTTTGGTGGAATAAACAACCAGTATTTCTTGAAATTTATCTTTTGGTGGAATAGACCATATGTTTATTCGGACTAAAAATCAATACCTATATTTCCTGGTTCCAAACTTCACCGCGAAATTCAAATAATTGGGGCGTACTGTAACGTGCCTACCTTCTTACACGTGGCTCCTGCCACAAGAACACGTCACTATGGACACCCTTGATGCAAAATTCGGGTTTTAAATCTCGGGCGCCAGATTATTAACGTGGTTTGCTCCACGGCCCCTTGACCCTTAGCGTCAAGAGTTCCAGATAGCCTCAGATGGAGGTTGCGGAAAATTCCAGGGGTCTTGTTGAACTCACTTTATTTACCTAATTACAATCAAATATGGATTCTCCGATTTATAAATCACGGGTTAATGAAGGAAACAGGGGTTCAGCAGAATTGTATACTATCTACGGTTTAGGGTATACCTACCACCACACAATAGGTCGGTATATAACAAAATAATCAAAAAGAAACTTTTAGTGTATTAATACTCTGTGGTCTATTCTACGAATAATTCTTTAGTGACAAGCAAATTAACAGGGAAAAGAAAATAAGCTATCTTTACCATATACTTGGTACTTTGACGGACATAACGGTCAGGTTATCAAATACGGTTCAAATCTACCGGATTTAACGGGGTCCCTAATGCACGATTTAGATCTGCGGGGAAATCAAACAAATTGTGGCTAAGCCTCTTCCAAGTCTGATTAACCCTTGAATCTAACTAAAGCCGGTAACAATTATTCCGAAAAAAAATAAAATTTAAGAACTAATTAGATCTGCCGGGAAATCAAACAAATTGTGGCTAAGCCACTTCCAAGTCTGATTAACCCTTGAATCTAAATAAAGCCGGTGACTATTATTCCCAGCTATCGACACACAGAGTAAAAATATTTGTACTAGCATAAAATTAAAATATTATAATCCACTTGGATATCAATTTAATATAAAACTACTGAGAACCAAAAGCATAAAATAATTCGAGAATCCACTAATAATTTATCAGTTAATTAATAAACGCTGTAAATAAAATTCGAAATCAAATTACAGTTGACAAATCTTTATTTCCAAATAAAAAAACCCAATTTCAGTTCAACAACAAAAGAAAAAAAATAGCCGGTTGGAAAATTTTCAAAACCATACATTTAACAATTTAATATTAAGCGGCGATACGGAAAGTTTAGAATACACAGTTTATTTGTTAAAATGATTTACCTTATAAAATACAGCTTACACACACAATCGGAATACACTAAATTTTCACACTACGATTTTTCGGTTTTCGGAAGAAAATTGAACGGAGAATCACGAAAGACTAATTTAGAGCCGGAACGAATCAGAGCGCGAATGAATCAGAGCGAAAATGAATGCCAGACGGAATGAATCAGAGACAATAATTGATTGCTAGCGAATTTATATCCAAAATTCTAGTTACATTTTTCGGCCGTAGTTGTGGTGAGGGAATTAAACGTGAAATTTATCTACTTACAACAAAAAGCTGTACCTATACTTGACGGCTTCGGTTTTAATTAAAATGGTGTATATACCGGGCGTCCCTTCATTTGAAAAATTTAAATATTGGAAATGAATAAATTGTGTATGGTAGAATTTGGATTTGCGTAACTCGGACTAATACTAAAATATACAACGGTAATAACAAAAAATAAATTAATGCGGTAGTAGAAAGGGTTGTAAAATAACGAGTTATATTCACCCCAGTGGTAAAATAAAATATATTACAGAACAAAATAAAAATTAAACTTGCAAAAAAAATAACTCGTTACAGTACATATATATGAACGGAGAGGCACCCGGCGGGTTGTTGATCACTGCCATTAAAGCGACAAGGTATTAAGGAATTGTGCAGTAGTCCTAATATCTATGTATAGATTTTTCTAGAAATATGTGGTTTGGATTCTGCAAAATTTACTAGGATTACTGCACAGTTCCGGGGATAAAAAAAATTCCGAGTATAGACAGTTCCTGGGAGACCAGTTGTAATTACCGTTCCTGTGCATATAGTTATATTCCTGTGCCCGTACCGTTCCTGAGCTCTAACCCACATAGTCCGATTCAGAGAGTAGAAAGTTCCTAGCTTATACCATGTCTGGTATATACCGTGGTTGAGGAAAGAAAAACGGATTGAGAAAAAAGAACAGTTTCCCGTTTTGACGTCCAAGACAGAACTCCCAGACGTGAGGTTCCTGTATACAGCTAAAGTTAAATTGTAAAGTTTTTTTGACGGCTTCACCTATGTATACTATAGTCTATTTCAGAAAGGTATAGAGTAATAAAATGGGGAATTCCGTCCAGTTCGGCTCAATTTCGGTGTCGGCCATAGGCGTAGGTCTTGAAATAGTATTGTTTGTAATATTATGATTTTTTATAATTTAATTTCTGTATAATGTATTTTTTGTATAATGTTCAATAAAAAATAAGTGTACCTAATACTATGTACATAATGCCTAATTTTTATTCTGTTAAAATAAAAGTCTTTCCTTTTTACGAGTATCCTACCGGCACGCCTTTGGCACACTATTTTCAGTGTTTGTGAATGGATAACAATCGGCTAATCCCATATATTGACCCCAACCCGGGTGGTACTACCTGCACTTGATAAAAAGAATGAATTTTACAATGAAATCAATGCCAAACTATGAAAGTGGCTTAAATATTCGTTGGGTCACTCTGTGCTCCCTTTGCATACCTCATGAGGTTTTATTACACTATACCTTTCTGAAATAAACTATAGCTGATTTTTAAATTCAAATTATTTCTAATTTTGTTTTAAGAAATAAAATTAGTGGCGCCCTTTGTTTTTTTTATATTGCAATCAGGTTATGTTAGGTTAGGTTTTTGATGAGTGGGTCTATAAGGCCCTCCACTGCGACTCGCAAGAGTCTATTGTGGCTCACACCTATTCAGATTTCATCAAACAAATTCAGCTTCTTAACAAAGCCAATTAGTTTATTTGGTGAATGATATTTCAGGTCCGAGGGCGAGAGAGAATCCCTGCCAAACATCAGATACCTGATTCGAGCCGCGGCAGGGCAGGCACAAATTATATGCTCTGCTGATTCATCATCTTCCAGACAAAGACGGCAGGTCGGATCTTCCAACAGTCCAAGTATTACCATATGATGATTCAGATGACAGTGGCCTGTTAAAAAACCTGTTAGACAACGTAGGTCATGCCTGCTATAGTCTAACCTTTTTTTGGAGACATTCTTCGAAGGATGTATGAAAGCCTTTGAATGAACCAATCCTGGTAAATTATGCCAGAAGTCTAAAGCTTTTCTTGCCGTCCAGGTATTCAGTGTTTGTTTCGCAAAACTTATTGCGATGCCAATTATTGGTTCTGGTCCGATAGAAACAGGTACGGCACCCTCCCTTGCAAGAGAGTCTGCCTTCTCGTTTCCTTCCATGCCAGAATGGCCAGGGATCCAGACCAGCAATACTTTATTGAGTTCTCCGATTAAGGAGAGTCTTCTTTGGCAGTCTAAAACCAATTTCGACGTTACAGGGTGAGAGCTAAGTGCTTTCAAAGCCGCTTGGCTGTCCGAGAAAATTTTTATTGTTCTATGTATGAGATTGGCTTGCTCCAATCTCTCCACACATGAAACAATGGCGTAAATTTCCGCCTGGAATACGGTTGCATAGGATCCTAGAGAGGTTGAGATTTCTGTCCTAGGTCTGCGCCCGTATACACCTGCACCAGAGCCTGAGGGTGTTTTTGAACCGTCTGTGTACCAACAGCTGTCTGCTCTTAATAGTTCATCCTTACGGAGGACCCATTCATCTCTATTTGGAATTAGGACGGTATAAGGCAGGCGGTAGTTTACTGTTGGAGGCATTATGTCAGAGGTCATTCCCAGAATACTGTGACTTTCAGTGTCCACTAGCATTCTGCTTCGTTCTGTATAAGTCTGATTTGTGCATTTAGAAATATGCACAATTCTGTAAGTTGTCCATCTAGCCTCTCTTTCCAAAAATATATGGAGAGAAGGTAGGTCCAGAAGGATTTCCATGGCTGCTGACGGTGTGGAGCTGATAGCACCAGTAATTGCCAGGCAAGCCTGTCTCTGTAAACCAGAGAGCTTTGCTTGGGCCGTTCGCTGTAAAGCTTTTGGCCACCAGGCAATAGCTCCATATGTGATCATTGGTCTAACGATCATCACATATATCCAATGTTTGGGTCCCAAGCCCCAAGATTTTCCACAGATCCTACGACATGTCCACAAGGATAGTCTGGCCTTATGGATAACTTTTTCCAAGTTAGCGTTCCAAGTAAGTTTCATATCTAGGATAATCCCCAAATATTTTACTTCTGCTGCAAATGGAATAACCTCACCATTGTAGAAAAGTGGTGGAATATCCTCCAACTTTCTTTTCCTAGTGAAGGGAACTATTACAGTTTTACCAGGGTTGACAGACATCTGTTCCCTCTGACACCAACTGTGGACATCGTCCAACGTCTTTTGGAGGGTATTATATGCTACCCTTCCTGACTTGGTCCTTGCCAAGATGACAAGGTCGTCTGCATACGCTTGCAGTTCTACCCCTCTTCTTTCGAGAGCGCTAAGCAAGTTATCCATCAAGAGTGACCATAGTAGGGGAGATAGTACTCCGCCTTGTGGGCAGCCCCTGGAAACCTTAAAGCTAATGGTCTCGTCCTGAAGAGATGTAGTGGCTTGCATAAAAGCAGTAATTTAAAAAATTAAGAAAGGTACTAAGCCAACAATGGAATTAACTTCAAGTCCCTACAAAAATGAAATAGAAGCCAAGGATAACATAAATAAAAGGAAGAAGCCTATACTAGATCTAAAACAAGTCAAAACAGAAAAAGGAATAAATAAAACTATAAAAAGACACACATGAGTAACAGGCAAGAACAAAAAATAAAAGCTAAAGAATCGTGGTTATGCCAACTGTCAGGAAAATCATAATGAAAACATGATCCAGTGTATAAAATCTGAAGGTTGGGTACATGACATATGTGCTGTGGTTGAAAGCCATAGAAAGAAATAATATGTTTGTGATATCTGTGTTCAAACTCAATAATTTTCTTTCTCATTTTATTTCCTATGTAATTGTAGCAATTAGGTTCCATGTTGTAGCTAATAACCTTGCTAATAACCAAAAAAAAGTTGATCTCAGACCTGTATCTCAGACTGAAGTACAGTAAGCGCCAAACGTGATGGCGAGCCCACCCCCATGCGCACAAACTCATTTTCAATGTTACCTCCCAGTACAGCTCTTGCAAGACATATAAATGCTCTGTACAGAGGCGTATCATTAGTTGTCCTCCAATGACAGGCAATTTATCGTAATCCAATAGTAATTTAGTTGGGAGGGTCTATACCTGCGCGATCGCTCGCCATCACGTTTGGCGCTTGCTATATTTGTATTTTTAGTTGTTCATGTGATCTCTGGTTATTGAGTATTTTTCTTGAAACTTTACTATGTGTTCACTAAAATATATTTTCTAAGTACGACTAAGTGGGCAGACCTAAGGGTAAGGAACACAAGGGGGATCATCGATCCTCGACCCTCGCTCCGACCCACGCGCATCACTGGTCACATCGAGGCTCGGAGCATCGCATTTTTGTACCAGTTTGGCGTGAAAGAGCGTCGCATAAACATGGATTTCTCGACATCCTCTTCATCAGATGAAGAAGATATTATTCTAAGTTCTAGTGCTAAAAAGTTGTACCTATATAAAAGGTATCAAAATACGAAAATACATCCCCTAAACAAAAAACGCATGTCGTATGGAGAATTTCACCATCTATATAAAAATTTACGAAAAGTCCGTTTTTTGACTACATAAGAATGAAAATAGAAACTTTTGATTATAAACGAATTTGGAGTTAAACCGAGAGATAAACTAAACAAAAATTGCCATCGTCAACCAATTGGATCTGAAGGAAGACTCATGGTCGAGGGTCTAAAAAATTCTAAGCTCGATATTTACCCTGGCACGATGTACCAGGCCTTAACTCCGTCCTATGCGCGGAGCGATGGTTGGCACTCCGTTATGTCCGCCCACTAAGGCTATAGGCGGTACGAATCAGGCGACTAGGCGCCTTAATCGTACCGAAACTATATTTTTGAAAAACGTTAAAATACATACCTATTTTGATAAAAGATTTTTATGTCTAAATTTCACTATTGGACTTAGATAGAAGCCAAAGATATGCAGATTTTTATCATGTTCAATAAATAGGTATACAAAAGTATCCTAAACTATGAGCAATGAGAACCTGCCCAACGGCAGCCATGGAAGTTATTCTCAACCTCACACCACTACATATGGTGGTGGAAAGAACACGATACAGACTAAGTAGAGAGGGAATCATTGAAAAAAAACCACCTCCTTACTTCTTAGAAATCAGAAAACCTGAAACATGCCACAAGATGGTATGATGAAAAAGTATAACTTTTCAAAGAAATTCGTTACGGAATTAAGCAACAAGAAGGAATGGGATTCAAATACCATTACCAGACTTGGAAAGAATGCCATTCAAGCAGAAATTCACGCCATAAGAAAGTGTGCCCAGTTCAATATTGATAAAGGATATAGAAGGCAAAGGATTATCATAATGTCGGATAGTCAAGCAGCCATTAAAGCACTGAGCTCTTGTGTTATCAGTTCCAAAATGGTGTGGGAATGCCTAGGCAAACTCAATGAACTAGGCGAGAACAATATAGTCACCTTACTGTGGATTCCAGGATACACTGGAACAGGAAGAAATGAAATAGCAGATGAACTAGCAAAGAGGGGGTCTGGAACACCCTTTTGGGGGCCGGAACCTTTTTGCGGAATCAGCTCCAATGTAATATTGGAAGAAATAGGCAAAGCCGAAGAAAAGAGAAGATCCGACCATTGGAAAGATCTAGTAGGACTTAGGCAATGAAAGATTCTTCTGGGTGACTACAACCTGTTGAGATCAAATGAATGCATAAGTCAAAGTAAAACTACACTAAGAGTTTTAACAGGCATCCTTACGGGACATTGTCGCCTGAATGGGCACCTGAAAAAGCTTAAAATAGTGGAGGAATGTAGATTCTGTGGTATGGAAGAAGAAACCTCCATCCACATACTTGCGAACTGCACAGCAATTCAGAATCCTAGGGCACAACACCTTGGAGATTACTGGATAGAAGAGGGACATTTACCTAAGTTAAAGCCTATAGATATCCTAAAATTCCTCCGGGAAATAGGACTAAAGGAGCTACTAGTCTCTGAGACTTTTCTCAGGAACTAAGTAGAAGTAAGGGGGCACAATAGATCTTTTAGGTCTCAGTGAATGTCACCCCAATTTACATACATATAGTGAAAACCAAATAAAGTTGCGTTTAAGTCACCAAGGTCGTATTTCTATCGCATGTGTGGCTACATTTCATTCGAAAAGTACATATACTTAAATTTGTTAATTAATCGGTTCTAAAGATAACCCAATCAATAAAAAAACTTTTGTACCAAAATAATGTATAAGCAATATAGCTTTATTGGGTTTAGACGTCCCTCGATGTAAAAATTTGTGTTAAAATTTTTATAAAGAAGCCTCCAATTATTGACGGTAAAATAGTCACTGCCAGAAATAATGTCATGTTGCCGCGTTGTTTGTGACTTTTCTACTCGTGTAGTGTCATCGATTTTGAGGTTATAGTTACGTGCTTTATAAAATTTTCTTGTGACAAATATTTATAATCAAAACTGTTTTTTTCAAAACAACGAAGCATTTTCTTCTGTGATTGTTAAAATACCCAATTAGCTGAATAGCCGATGCAAAGAACTTAAGGCTTCATTAGTAAATTATTTTGAACAAGAAAGAAATAATAATGGCCCTTTGTTGCCCTTAAATGCTATACAAGAGATAGGTAATACGTGAATAATATATCCTTACTTTACTCTACGAAAATTTCTATTATTTTAGCGTGTAGCTGCTGCTTTAAAAATCAGTGTAAGAACAGTAAACAAAATTTGTCAAACAAAGAAAAAAGGTGAAGAGTTTGAGTCACCAAAGAAAAAATGTTGCGCTCATAAACGAGTAACAAATACAGAAACTTTAAATACAAGCTCTATTCGTGATACCATTTACAACATGTACCAGAGAAGTAAGTATAATCACGACAATTGTATATTTAACATATTTTTATTTCTGTATGCTTTCAGAACAGCATATAACGATTCAATCATTGTGGTCCCAACTAAAAGAAAAAGAATTATTTAATGGTAGTACCACTTCTTTGAATAGATTGCTCAAAGAACTTGGGTTTAAGTGGATGAAGGATAATCCACGACGAGGACTTATGGAATTACCTAATGTTGTTTTGAAAAGAGTAGAATTCTTAAGATATTATAAAGAAGCGAAGGACGAAGGTAGATACCAATTTGTGTTCATCGATGAAACCTGGATATTTCAAAATGGCATCATAGGTCATTCATGGCAAAATGAAAATATCAAGAATGTTAAGAGCACTAAAACGGATGGCAAAAGGTTTGTTGTATTGCAAAACATAAGTGGTTACTTAAACATTATTTAAATAATATTATTACAGATATATTATACTCCATGCTGGAAATGAAAACGGATTTATTGAAGGTGCTGAAGCAATATTTTGTTCAAAAACCCAACTTAATGATTATCATGGGGAAATGAACCAGGCAAATTTCTTGAAATGGTTTGAATATCAGTTGCTGCAAAATTTAGAGAATCCTTCTCTAATTATACTTGATAATGCACCTTATCACAGCATGTTATTGCATAAAACTCCAAATACAGGATGGTCAAAATGTGCTATTCAGGACTGGTTGACAGAAAAAAGCATTCCCTATTCTCACATGATGTTCAAAACAGAACTGTTGCAAATCGTTTCTCAGTAAATATACAGATATATTCTTACTTATTGCCATTTATTTTAAACATTTTTTTGTTTTTTTTAGAAATAAGCCACCAATCAAGTATATAGTGGACGATATGGCAGAACAGTATGGACACAAAGTTTTACGTCTTCCTCCTTACCATTGCATATTCAACTCTATCGAATTAATTTGGGGCATAGCAAAAAATTACTACAATAGGCATACTGGTAGGGATGGTAACAGTGCGAATAACTGCCTGAACATGTGGCACGAGGCACTGCACATGATAACTCCTGATATGTGGAAAAATTCTATACAACATACTGAAAAAGAGATATTTAAATGGTATGAGAGGAAAAGAATGAATATTTGATCGTCCAGAAATTATTCCGATAGTTATAAATTTTAATAGTGAAGAGAGTGACACTGATGTTGAATCAGATGAAGAAATTGAACAAGAATTTGAATCTGCCTAGTTTCATTTCACAATATGTTGATTTGTTTAATGTTAGTTTTTGTCTTTGAAAATATGTTCATTATTAAACATATTTTATTTTATTGCTTGTATTTTTATTATATTTATTTATTAAAAGATTTGGTAACTCAGTAATAACCTTACAACTTTTATTCTAGAATTCCTTACTTTGTGAAATCTATTTATAAATTTAATGAACAAAAAACGTCAATGAAAAAACTCCACACTATATTAAACGAAAACTATCAAACTATCGATAATTTTGTAGTTTTTATTTATAATATTGTGGAATTTTCAACTTTTATGTTTTTTGTTGACTTCAGTTATTTTCTGTTAATTTCCATATTTCGTGAACAATTTGACAACGCTGCAAATGTTCACAATGATGACGTAAACGCAGCTTTATTTGGTTTTTCTATACATACATACATGCTAAACTATTTATTTTTTTGACTGTCTTGCAGAAACCAGAAATAATATTATAAACTACTGGAACCACCCTCGTAACAAGTTGCTTTACTTGTCTAGACAACCTCGCATTTTTATACAATAACAAATAATGTGAATACCACCGACTCTGTTATATATACGTCCAATACTTAGAATAATAAACTATAGTTTGAAGGTTTCATAATTAATTGTGTTAGAAATTTCTATTTTTAGTAGAATTATTGATCTATTTTTGGTATTTTACGATATACATAGTGTAGATTGTAGATCATTCACATGTAGTAAATTTTATTCAATTATAAACAGTAATTGTTTACAATTATTTCACTTTGAACAAAAAGTAGATAAATTCGTTTTGTATCCAGATGTAAATATTGTGTACATACAGTATGGGTTACCATTAAGACAAAATGTTTTATAGAATGATTCTAAATAAAAATACTAGCACATATGTGTAAGCAGTCCTTAAGAGACGTACTAAGCAAGGGTTGAAGGTCGGTGCTGTACGGAGCAGAGAAGGAGGCGAGCTGGGAACCTGACGGGACCAGAGACAGGGAATTTATCGCAAAATGAGCAATTTTAAAAGTAAACTTGCGATTAAAATTTCATTTTTGCGATTATTTGGGCGATATAATATATTCCGATTGCTCATATGGGCTATTTTTCAATAGATTTTTCCTATGGAAACAGAAATATGAACCACCTTTAGCTACTTCTTCTTTCAGTTGACATTTTAACGCTCATCGTAATCCCACCTTTAGCTTGAACCACAGATCACAGAACTAGCTGGTTTTGACATTTGACATGACTTTCAGACAATTTTGTTCCGACATTTTTGATGGCTGTTCAGGTTGTTGAATGTTAAATGCTTTATAAATGAAAAAAATTAATATAAATCAATAATTATATTAATTTTTCTGTTGTCAAAACACATAAGTTGAAAATCTATGCCAAATTACGCTAAATACAAAAAAAAGTTTCAGAAAAATTGGCAGAAAATTCCGATTTTTAAAGGTAAGAATTATCTGAAATCAAATTTTTTTTGTTACAATGTAATGTTTGCATGTTGGTTGGACCGTGATCCATGTAATGTTGCTCATAGTTACCGAGGAGTCATTGATAGATGAATATTTTAGGCTTTAGGCCTTAGAGTTTTAGATGTTTCTGTTTTTTGTTATGTATTTCCTTAGTATAAAAGGTACAATTTTTTTAAATTTATTTACATATTGATGTTTAATTTTGAAGTTTAGAGTTTCTGATGTGTTTTATTTTTGTTGTGTAGGCACTCATTAAAAAAAGTATCCTCGATTTTCCTAGGGCTTCACCCGAGACGAGAGTATAAAAAATCTCGTCTCGATCTCGTCAATTCCGAAGAAATTGAGTCTCGTTAAGTCTCGGTCTCGTCTCGTTACCGGTTGTCTCGTCTCGTTCAAGTCTCGGTGTCGTCTCGTTACCGGTTGCCTCGTCTCGTCTCGCTTAATTCTAAATATTGATAATAAAATCCATAAATAATTTTTGATGACCAAGAGTTTAAACATAGTAACGCTTGCATCACATCATCTTTCAATGATGTACGTGATTTTGTCATAATCATAGAAAATAATCGGAATTTTAAGAATATTGACAAAGTATTACAAAATGTTTACATGGTAATAAAGTACAAAAAATACCTAAATACGGAATTCACCGAATATTAATAAAATTATTGAACAAGTTTATCTGGAAATTAATTCACAACAATCACTCCCGGCCTATCTTCTAGGTAAATAAGTTTAATAAGGGAAAATGGTTGATATCTATTTGTCGTTAAGACGATTACCGGAACTTTTTTTTTATTTACCTCAAGAGCTTCTAAAAGATTTAATTTAAAGGCTTATCATATTACTGAAACCTTAAACATTTTATTGTATTTGAGGCGATACAGGACGTGTCGATTTAATTTGGGTAAAACCGACCTGTTTTATCATTTTATTCTACATAGAAAAACAGAAAGACTCACCACTTTAAATTTACAATAAAATATTTTACAGATGGTCACCAGATTTTATATATTGTAAAATGTATTGTTCTCTATGTAGACCGTTTCTAATTTTTCTAATAAAAACTTCATAAAAAAAATTTAACGAGACTCTCGGGTTGCGCTGTATGTGGTCTCGGTATCGCCCATAATATTTTCAAAACTGTCTCGTCTCGCTTTTTCGAGACCAGAAAAATCTCGCTCTCGTGTGAAGCTTTAGTCTCGATTCGTCTTTTCTCGCCTTTTCGGGACGAGAACGAGATGAGACGAGAAAAATCTCGCTCTCGTGTGAAGCCCTAGATTTTCCATTATTTCTGCCTATTTTTAATACCAACCTGTCAATTTCAAAATATTATGATAGTGGTAACATTTAGGGTCCCTACATAATTTATGTTGGTTTCTTCTGAATATATTTAGATTGGTAGCAATTACAAGCATTGCCAACACAAAAGTTGATTAGATGCAACTACAAAATTTTAAAACTTCATTCGTGCCATCTGGGCAACAACAAAAAATCAACATTTTTATAGTTGGCAACCCTGACCAGAGACGGGACACACATTGTTGAGCGGGCTCGTCGCGAAATTACGTAACGCACGGCGCGTAGATTATTTTCATTATTGTTGTTTCAATTATATAATTATATTTTTATGCATTAAAGTTCTGATAAGTTTTGGGGTTTTGTATTTTTGACTCTCACATAATGCTTCCTTTTTTATCCCGCAAATGTTTTGTTATCGAAAAAACTTTTAATTCAATTTAATTAGGAAAAAATGTAAAAACTTGAATGCAAATCCTCTTCTCTATCTTTGACACATACCAATAAATAATATCCGATTATATCGGCTTAATATCACTTGACTAAATGTCACATCATCAAGTGGAATCAATTTATTGAAACAATTTTTATGTCCTGTTTATTATAAACTACGAGAAAAAAGATTGTCGAATAAAACAACGCTGATAACTTGAAATAAACCATAAATAAAGTGTGAACGTACTATTCATAACAACAAATTCAACTCGTAGATTCATATTTCCACTACGAGATAAAAAAATTCGGTGTATCAAATGATATACGCCATTACCAATTCTATTAAAGAAGGCATTTATCAAGTGAGTCGACATATGATACCTTTTCACGTATTTTATGAACCGTGTGTATTTGATTCAAGCATTTATTTCGCACCAATCCATATGAACAAGTTACAATATTGTTGCTATATACTGTAACATGTCTATCGACCTGTTTCGATTCTACAGAATAAATCCTTTTAATTAGCGCTCGTCGTCACTAGCCACATTCAATTATAGTTCTGTGATCCCAAACTCTTCTACCCCGAACGTAAGACAATTGACGTTTGCCAACGGACGCTTCCATTTTTTGCACAACGCCACGTTAAACACCCCTTTCTGTTATCGACCGCCTAAGGGGACAGATCATCTTTCGCTATCTTTCATATCTTAAGTACCTATCTTATGAATTTTGCTGTGGTAAGTTCAAAATCATAATTCATAATTAATAAGCTTCTTCTAAAGTACTGTCTGATATAATTTTCGTATGCATTCTTTATTTTTTTACAGAGATAGACGAAATTAAATTCAACACGTGGTCATAAACTGTTCTTTTATACTAATATGGTAGTTTTAAGCCAAATATTCTTTTATAATTCCCTGTTTTACTTTCATACAAACATTTTCAAGCTTTTTCAGTTGCGAAATAACTCTTAATTATAAAATAACACTTTTATAAACCGTTAACCTATAACATATTCTTTCGTAACGCCAGCGCCGGTTTCATATATTTCCTAAGCAAGATATTTTTTCATATAACTAAATAAATAACTTTTTGCTATGATTAGTTTCTTTCGGATCATTAGTATATTTTTTTCATTTAGCCGATAATTGCTATTTTTACTGTTTTAACATGGAACATATAATGTTGGAAAGCTTTCAGTAAATTAAAACAATTTTTTTGACTTTCAAATAACTGCCTTCCTTTTCTTTAACCTGAAAAGCTGACCAACATAATGTGCCATAACATTCAAGTTCCTACATATCCCTGATCCACTTGTACTTCTAGGTAAGCACAGCCCCTAGGCTAGGATAGAACCCGAGAATATAACCCTAGGCTAGGATAAAACCCAAGAATATAACCCTAGGCTAGGATAGAACCCGAGAATATAACCCTAGGCTAGAATATAACGCCGAGGATATAAACCGGAGAATATAACCCCAAGAATATAGCCAAGGATAGAACCCCCAAACTACCGCCCTAGAACAGAACTCATCAGTTCGGATCAAGACCTGACTTCTTCTCCAGGAAACCACTTCATCTAATCTAAGTACCTATAAAAGTACAAATTCCTCTATTAAATTCCGTTATTCATTTCCTGTTGCAGAATAAATTAAAATTTTGTTTTTAATTCTTTTTTTATTAAAATATCGCCCGGGGTAATTTTTAGTAACTTTTTTATTTTTTAACTTTCATTTAAATTTTACAAGGCGTTTCTACCTTTTCCGCCTTAGTTTTCTTAGTCCTTTTTATCGTTAAAAAGGTAGTGGCGCCCTCAATTTTTACAACCCTTCTGTTATCCTTGTGCAGCATAAACTTGGGGTCGAATCACCCTTGAGAGGAGTCTCTAGCCGGAGCCCTTCGAGCTGGTGCCCTGTGAGGTACAACTTTTACCGTTACAAATTGGCGCCTTTACCGTTACAAATTGGCGCCCAGCTAAAAGCATACTTTTACGTTAGGATCGTGTAACAAGAAGACGCAAGCTCGAACAAGTGTTCTAATTATACATCCATGGAGATCAGCCAAAAAGGTCTAAAAACACTCAAAGTCAACGAACAATCGAAAAAGTTACTTGGTTCCAGAGGCGGCTTTCAATAAGAGGAAACAATTTCTTTAATTCCTTTGTTTTTCTAATAGTATCCAGCCCCTGGTTAATGTAAATTTTAATTACGGATATTTGCAGGCCACCGTTCATACGACAGTGTTGCCTTGATGTAGCATTATAGCGTTTCATTACGGACGTTTACTAAACCATAGTTACAAGACCTCCTAATCTCTTCGGTAATACTCGAGCAAATTGTTGCAATTTCGTTTTCGCCTAGCCGGTATATTCAGTTATAATATCACAAGAGCATAAACAATATTCGATTATTCACCGAGTCACGAGACGTATTTGGCGAAACATCACGAGAGCGCAGCTCGAGTGGTGTTTCGCGAAATACGTCGAGTGAAGAGGTAAATAATCGAAAAATATTCTCTATGCTCGAGTTGGTATTCGTTAACGAATAATATTCTAATTTTTTTTATTGATTAATATTAATATTGAAGGTACAATTATTATAATACATATTTGATGTATAGTTGTTTTCGGAATTTGTAGTAGAATTAACTGACATTTCATTGAGCTTGCCCGTTACTATGGAAATGATCACAATATGGCAGGAGGCGAAACACCAAAACGATTATATCACGTCGTCAAGGTGTATATTCACTTATCAATACCTCGTAACTAAGGGAAATTCAAGGATTGTATTGGTTCATTAGAACATGAGTCATATAATCACAATAATATAATTATTACATACATGCAGTAAATTTAGAATATAAAAATCAACAAAATTTCATGCAGTTGTTGATACTATTTCAATATTTCTATTAAGAAATATCTCATGCTCGTTTTTAATTATTAAATTTATAACTAAAAAGTTTCCCATAAATTAGTATCAATATTTAAACGTAAACAAATTTGAATGTTATGACTTGAGATTAAATTATTTGAAAACGCTACTAATATTTTATGAGTTGTGATATTAGTTAAATGTAATAAAATAGATTGAATCAAGTATCTAATTATTTCAAGTTCATTTATCGAGAAGCTGTATAAAAACTTATAAGTAATAAAAATAGTAGAAATTTCTAACTTGTCAGAAAATGAAAAATGTTTTACCACCAAAATGAGTGTCATAATTATGACATTTCGTAACTGAATTACAAAAGTATAATTTTCCAGACCCTTCTAGGAGCTCTTCGGGGTACTTTGTGGTGTCACTCACGTCTTAGTTTTCATTTTTCATTTTCTAATTTCTTTCAAATAATGATTTGATATAAGGTCATAATAGTTATTTATGCAACAAGTGCATGAAGTGGTGGTTTTTTTCATGAATGGAAAAATTGACGAATGAGCCGCAGGCGATAACCAAAAAATGTGTTATTTAGGTTGCTCTAAATGGACTAAAAATGGAGTCGATTTGAATGTTTATGTTGGTCATGATGACAAAACGCTAAATAAAATGTCAGATGAGTGCAATCTGCAGAGCCATTGGCGGAAATATTTAAAATTAGCGTTAAAAAAACTACTTATTCTACAGTCGCGCCTAAAATGACTAATTACTATATTGAAATGAAATCGTAAAGTCGACAAATGCCGAGGATTGTTACTTTACGCTCTAGTGCAAAAAAGGAATCTTTTTCGCTCGCTTATTTCATCAAACCACGCCCTCCGAATTAACTCAATTGGTGAATAATTAACAATTTAACAGATTAAAAATTATTAAAATTATATGAAAATTGTCAAAAATTTTGAAATATGGTCCAAAATGATCAATAATTGTCAAAAATTGTCAAAAATGGTCAAAAATTGTCAAAAACTATAAAAAATGGACAATTATTGCCAAAATTGGTCAATAATTGTCAGAAATTGTTAAAATTTTGAAAAATGGTCGATAATTGTCAAAAATTATCAAAAATGGTCAATAGTTTTGAAAAATGGTCAAAAATGGCCAATAATTGTCAAAAACTATCAAAAATGGACAATTATTGTTAAAAATTGTCAAAATTTTGAAAAATAGTTGATAGTTGTCAAAAATTGTTTAAGTTTTTGAAATATGGTCAAAAATGGTCAATAATTGTCAAAAATGGTCAAAAATTTGGAAAAATGTCCATAATTGTCAACAATTGTCAATAATTATCAAAAATGGTCAATAATTTTGAAAAATGGTCTAAAATTTTGAAAAATTGTCAATTATTTTTAAAAACTATCAAAAATGGACAATTATTGTCAAAATTGGTCAATTATTATCAAAAATTGTCAAAATTTTGAAAAATAGTTGATAATTGTCAAAAATTGTTAAAGTTTTTGAAATATGGTCAAAAATGGTCAATAATTGTCAAAAATTTGGAAATATGTCCATAATTGTCAACAATTGTCAATAATTATCAAAAATGATCAATAATTTTGAAAAATGGTCTAAAATTTTGAAAAATTGTCAAAATTGGTTAAAAATTGTCAATTATTTTTAAAAACTGTCAAAAATGGACAATTATTGTCAAAATTGGTCAATAATTGTCAAAATTGGTCAATAATTGTCAAAATTGGTCAATAATTGTCAAAAATTGTTAAAATTTTGAAAAATGGTCGATAATTGTCAAAAACTATCAAAAATGGACAATTATTGTGAAAAATTGTAAAAATTTTGAAAAGTAGTTGATAATTGTCAAAAATTGTTAAAGTTTCTGAAAAATTGTCAAAAATTTTGAAATATGGTCAATAATTGTTAAAAGTGGTCAAAAATTTGGAAAAATGGTCCATAATTGTCAACAAATGTCAATAATTATCAAAAATGGGCAATAATTTTGAAAAATTGTTTAAAATTTTGAAAAACTGTCAAAAATGGTCAAAAACTATCAAAAATGGTTAAAAATTGCCAATTATTGTTAAAAACTGTTAAAAATGGACAATTATTTTCAAAAACTGTCAAAAATTATTAAAAATTGTCATCATTTTGAAGAATGGTCAAAAATTATCAAAAATTTGGAAAAATGGTCACTAATTTGAAAAACAGTCAAAATGGTCAATAATTGTTAAAATTTTGAGAAATGATCGATTATCGTCAAAAGTTGTCAAAATTTTGAAAAATAGTCAATAAATAATACGAGCCGATTCCGGAAATCGATTTAAACACGTAATTTATAAAATCGATTATAAGAAAATAATAATCGATTTATATAAAAGTCGAACATCCCTAGTCAGTAGATTTTTTAAAGTTAATCATGATGAATAGCGAAAATGACGATTATTCTAGCACTCCTATTATAACCTAAGGTAATATAAAAAAACTGTTTTAATTATTAAAAGGGCGACTGTAGAAAAAATTATGTGTGTTTTTCGAACGAAAAGTAAAATTGCCGTTACTTTGCCTGTTACTTTACGCTCTAAATACACAAATAACTATTATCTCACTCTAATGTCACTTTTTAAACTGTTTAAACAAATACATATTTCTTGTACGAAAATCGATTTAAAAAACGTCACTTTTATTATTGATTGTCGAAAAATATTTTTTGTGAATAAGGCATCCAAAATAAATTGACTATTTCAAATTTTCACATTTTTTATGGTTCACTCGTAAATTAGCAATATTCTTTATGTAGACAGTTGGACCAGCCGTAAATTTTCAAATTACATGCACACTATTTTCAACTCATGGAAACTCATAAAAAAAGCCATTTTGAACAGAAAGAAAATGTGTAATATAATTTAGGATTACTGCAGCTGCAGTTCTTATATTCAAATCGCATTAAAATACAATTTTATTTATAGCTTTTGATATAAAATACTTGAACTTTTAGACACTTGGACAAAGCCTTATCAGTTTACTGGGTAACCATTTTAAATTTTTTAAAAATTTGAAAGTATAAGTATAGGTAGGTAACCAAAAATACATACAAAGTTGAATCAAGCTCAAGTTGTTTTCTTGCCAATATATAAAACAACAATTGAAGTGGATATTTTTATATTATCCACTTCAATTGTTGAGCAGTGTATTTAAATCGAAATGTATGTATTACTTGAGTTCAAGAAAGAGATTGATATTTTTGAAAATATGTATTCTGGAAGTGACAGGAGCTGGAAACATTAAGTGTATTGATTGAAAAAAGGT